>JAABKJ010000755.1:35907979-36507979 GCA_011634705.1 Andricus grossulariae | reverse complement strand
GTTTAAGTTTTGTTTCTTAGTGATTCGCAGACTTAAAAATATCTTGGGTAAGAAATGATTTTAATCACGTAACCCCATGTAAGTCAGCACAGATAAATCATGGATCCCCCTCCCCCCACACGCAAAAGACGTTACGCAATTTATTTCAGCCCCTTACCGATTTATCACTTTCAATCATTATTTACAGTTAGGAAACAGTTGGAAAATTTTTCTATTGAAATAAGTTATTCAGTTTTTTGTGCTCTAGCCAACCAAGTGATGGAAAAATTAATTTCTGACAAATCTTTGTAAATTCTCAATAAAAGATTGCGCATTATTGGGTTACTTATAAGAGAGCATTCTATTTTATAAGTACCGTATATAAAACTAAGCAGCATATATTCGCTGAAGTGATTTTTCAGAGAGATATAATAAAACAAGAAACAAAGCACATAAGTATCATAGGTACAATAGAGGGAAGAGAAGGAAAAAAGAAGGAACGATAGAAAGAAGCAAGGTTGATTTGTCCCATTGCATTTGATGCGGGTCATTGAATATCGCTGGCACAGCGAAGATGGCACAAGATAGGTCATTCCTATTCATTGGATGGGTATTGGGGATACTTCTTTGATTTTATTTCAATTTCGATGGCAGAAGAGCGTTGGCTTATTCGGAAATTACTTTCATTCGAGCATCCTCTTTCTCGCTTGTCCAAGAGATTATTGTTCCTTTCGCATCGAAATCTTCCATCTTCGTCGTTCGACTTCACCAGATAGGCGATTCCCATGAGGAAACGTCATTGTGATCCATCTCATGGAATAAATGTTTCTTGATTTATCGAGTTGAATCAATCTGCGTCTCGATCCGTTTGCAGTTAAGGACACGAGAAGGAATATATGTTGCTAAAGGATAAAGTCGTGAGTCAAGTGGACTATTGAGAGCAATTCTATCATTTTATAGCACGTGCGTGTTTCTCATTGCTGCCCAATGGGAGTTGCAGTGCTTTTTTCTAATCTCGACTGACACACGAAACATCACACTCTTATCGTGATTTCCTTTAAAGATTATGCGAGGCATAATTCTCTTTAATACAGGCCCGAGATTGTCCAAAAAAAGGGGTAGAACCTAAATTATTGACCGGGGATTCTTTTAAAAAGATCATATGCATATACACTATTTCAACATTTAATTCAAATTCGTTTATACCTTTGGACAATTTTTTAAATCTATTAAAATTGTTTAAATCTGTATTACTTCGAAATCTTGGAATACTTTTGGAATCCTTGAAATAGTTATCAACATGAAGTAGAATACATTTGAAATACCTTGGAAATCAATTAAATTTATACCCTAAAGTTCTCTAGTAATCCCTTGAAATTTTTCAAATCGCCAAAAATCTTTGAAATACTTGGAGGTCCTATCAAATTTCTTGAATCTTGTGAAAATCTTTTTAATTTATTTAAATCTTTGAAAACCTTACAAAATACTTTGGCATCCCTTGAAATTTTATAAATCTCTTATGCAAAATATTGGACTATATAGTCATCCCGAATATCGGGACGACGAGACCCTTCTTTTAAAATAGCTTCAAACCTAAAAATCATTTAAAAGTTTTCAAATATCTTCATATCCCTTTAAATTGTTAAAATCCGTAGAAATTCCTTGAAATAAAATTTATTTTATTCCCTAAAGTTGTCTATAAATTTGTTGAAATCCCTTTAAATGTATTGAAATCTATGCAAATCATAAAAATTCGTTTAAAAATGTAGAAATCATTTGAAATTCATTCGATATAAATAAAACTAAAGTTATTCTTTAAATTTCTTTAAAAAGACCGTTCAAATCCCTACAAATCTTTGAAAGCTTTCTAAATCTTTAGAGATTCAATAAAATCCTTCGAATCTTGTTAAATTTCTTGAAATACCTTAAAATCCTTTGAAATCTTTGGAATGGATAGAAAATCATTGAAATTTCATTTTATGCAATCTCAGAAATCTATCGAAATTCTTTAAAAGAGTTTAGAATATTTTAAAATTTTACAAATCCTTTGAAATTATTGGAAGTCCTATGAAATATATTAAATTTTGACAAATTCTTTGAAATACCTTCAAATCTTGTCAAATCCTACAAAATACTTTGACTTTTCTTGAATATTTTTTAATTTCTTGAGGTTTCTATGTAGAAGATTCTAAAACCCTTTAAAAGTTTTTTAATTCCTTCATATTCATTAAAATCGTTGAAATCTGCAGAAATCCCTTCAAATCATATTTATTTTTTTCCATTAAGTTCCTTAAAAATCTGTTGAAATCCCTTTCATTGAAATTTTTGGAAGACGTAAGAATCCATTAAAATATGTAGAAATCATTTGAAATCACTTGAATATAAAATAAATTAAACTAATTCAGTAAAGGTCTATAAAAAGTCGTTAAAATCGCTAAAGATCTCTAAAATCTTTTGAAATCTTTGGAAATTTAATAAATTCCTTTAAATCTTGTAAAATGTCTTGAAATACCTCAAAATCCCTCCAAATTTTAAAAATCTTCTAGGCCTTGGTATCTACTAAAATAACTTAAAATATTTTTAAATCTTTTGAAATTATATGAAATTCTTTTATTCCATTAAATCTTTGGAAATCCTAAAAAATCATTTGATATTGCTTGCAATTCTCGAAAGCTCTTGAAATTTTGGAATCTTTTAAAATAACTTAAAATCTTACAAATTCTCTGAATTTTTGTAGGATCCATCATACCCCTTGAATTTTTTGCAATCTGTAAATTATATTTTTTCATTGCAATACCCCTTGAAATAATTTTAAATTCTACTTCAAGTAAATAAATAAATTATTCTTTTGTAGGTTCTATATTTTTTGCATTACTTGCTTCAACATTTTGAGATTAGTTATTTCTACTCTGAGTTCCTTATAATGATTTTCTGTATTGATATTTTTAGAATTGCAAGACAATTATAAGATATTCATTATATCAAAATCATTATAGTAGGCCTACAGTGAATTTCGTATATATTTTCGCAATGGTGTAACGAACCTAATAGTGAGTTACGAAATCCTTGAATAGTTTGTCAATTCTGGAAAAACTGTTAAAATCAACAAATCTACAAAAATATATGTAATGCGTTCTACTTCTGAAAAAAATTGGGGAGGCCGGACCTCCATGGCTTCCATGCAATCTCATGCGAATATTTTTCATTACCTCTGGCTACAATATTCATTACTATAATTATATTATCAGGCAGGAATTTGACTAAGTTTACGACTCAACTCGTCCCTCTGAATTCTGCTTCTATACAGCCTTCAACTTTATGAAGGATCTCGGATCTTTGATCACCGAACCATCGCGTCGTCACCCGTGACCGCGTAACTCAGCAATTTGGTACCGCTGAGCATCGTCTGCTAAAAATTTCAACACGATTGTCCGCGTAATGAAGTGTATCGTATCTTGCAAAATGTGGGACAGAATTCGAATAGCATCGATTCACGAGAGTAGTTCTACTAGAGGGTCGAACAGAGCAGAATGTGAAAACTGCGAATTACCCCTGATGTCCCTAAGTATTGCTCACCTCTTCTTCTCGCGCGTCTGTCCCCGATGATTTCTCTTTGTCCTGAAATCCCAGAGATCCCAGGACGCAGAATCACCACTAGATACTGGCAAATATTCGCTTATATCCTAGACTTAACCTGTCCCCACTGGAACCACCGGTTCCCCGATTCACGAGCAAATTTCACAAACGATCGATCACGATGCAAATTACACGCATCGACAAGAGCAGATGTTTGTAGTTTTCATATTGCTTTACTCCTTGAAAATGAAACCACTCAGTGGGGATTGATTTCATAGGTAGTGTTTTAATTTCGTGGAAAGTACATTTTCAATTTACGGTTTGGAGAAAATGGCGTTTAATGAGAAATCTGCCAGATAAATTAGTATTTAGGAAATCGAATTTTATAGTGGAGGAGTAAAATATAACTATTTAAAAAAGTTATAATTAGAGATGGGCACAAAAACTGAAAATAAAAAGCCCTATCTGAAAGATGAGCTAAGTTGTGCTTGGCCAGCACAACACCTACTATTAAGGAAGACGCGTTTAGTAATACTCATATTTTCTAATATAACTCAACTTTTTTTAATTTCAAAATTCTGTAGGATCAATCAGAGATGAAGGGGATTCTAGCGATTTTTATGAAACTCTGTGAACCTTCAGTGTTGGATGACTGAAGTTTAGGGACAAGATGGTTTTCCTAAAAATTTCAAATTCAGGGAATTACAGGATTTTGAATGTTGAGATCCGACTTTATTAAAAACTCCATATCTCCCAAACCGCTAACTTAATAATTCCAAAATTCCAAAATAGCTTACACATATTAATTTCAAATTTAATTCCGTATTAAAAAAAAATCAAATCTAAATTTTGTTAAGAATTTTGTTCTTTAAGTTATTTTGAACTCTGCTTTTTTATTTCACCCTACTGTGCCGATCGTTGCGCATGGACAGTGAGGCCGAGCCGACATATTTGAAAAAAGAATATCTCTGAAAGTTACATTGTCCATCCATTTTTTTTTTCATCAATGCAGAAAAATATAAGAAATGAAAATATTTATATTAAATAAATGTAATTGTAATTGTAATCAAGAGGCCTATACATTATACGCTGCGTATTTAAAAATGATTAAAATTCAATCAGCGGTTTGGGAGATATAAAGTTTTTAAAAAAGTCGTGTCTCAAATATCAAAATTCGGTAACTCTCTAAGTTTTGAAAAGGTTTAAAAACTATTTTGACCATTAACTTCACTCCCCTAACACTAAAGTTTCACCAAATTTTATCAAAATCGCTATAACCCCTTAAATTCTGATATTCAGTAAATGCATTGAACCTGTAGTTAAATTTTAATTGGAAAATATTTGTAGCCAAACTTTTCGAAAATGCTAATTTCCAAAAATGAACCTTGTTTTAAATTTTTGTAGGTAAGAACAGTAACCTAACACATTTCGAAAATTTGAAAGTTGTTCTAAGTATTTCTGTTCCTTTCTATTCTTTAAATTTTGTTTTTTACGTCGTGTGCATTCGTTTATCCTTAGGGATAGTTATACTGGCCGAGTGCAACTTAGCACAGCTATCAAATTTTCAAAATTTGCCCATTTCAGGATTTCGCATCAAAAAATGATTCCAAGTTCCAAAAAGTCGATTCATTTTTGTAAATATGATGAGTGTTAGTGAAAATTCTTTTACGGATACTTGTTTGAGCATAAAATTGTCTCTCGCACTTTGTGGGAATAAGGTAGAGATTGTGATGTAGTATCAAATGAAGCCCAGGTTGAAGAGAAATAGAGACAAAGAGAGATCCAGAGTCGAGAGGGTGTGGATGTAGCCAACCTCCTCACCAACCTCAAAATACCATCACATCACGAGCAAGCAATTTGTCACGAGTAGTGCTTATTAGGCAATTTCGCAGTTACGGCGCTTGGTCATTTATTGACACGTCTACGATGCCGTGAATTTCATTAGAATCCCGCTAAGATTGGCGCAAACTCCGCGTTCCAGAAGAGCTATGCGGCGGCGTTACTATAATCGGAAATCACTCTTCTGAGTAATGGTGCCAAGGTAATACAGATTGTATCTGCATTCTTTTCAATCGTCGGCGAGGAATAATCTACATTCTGCTGAAGGGAGATTCACTTTGCCACTCCTGTCGTAAAGATTGAACAGTGAACACTGAACACTGAACACACTGTGGCATGCTATCGATTTACCGACACTTTTTCCTTCGACATCCTACATGCGCGGGTCTTCATTAATTAGCACATAAAACTCCTTGGATAAGGATCGTTAAACTTTTCGCAATGAGGAAGAGTTGTTAGAAGAGGCAGGATTCGTTCTGTATAAGGAGTAAACTCTCCAGATCTTATCTTCTCAGAAAAAGTACTTCACGTTGGTGTATTCCTATAGTCCTTGCTCTCTCATGTGAAAAAGTCACCAGGCCGAAGACCAAATACCGAAGATTCCCAAAGTCTGTCGCACAAAGCTATATTGATTCGTGTGTATAAAAGGAGATTGGAATTTATTTTTCGAATGGATCTCAACGATTTCTGGCCGATAATTTGTTCTTGAAGATATAATTACTGTCAGCATTTTTAAACTCCCGTTGCCCCACGCCAATGGTGCTAAGACCTGAGTTCATAAGGTTAATGTAAAAATCATTTGTATCCAGTGTTCACCGCTGTCACAATACATACTTGCCTGCAATTTGGCACAAATATTCTTCCCGGCTTAAAAAAGTTTTAGCTGTAAAAAACTTATATTTCCCCTTCGGTTTTTTAATTTGTATGCAAAATAAAAATTCAAAAAGGGGATTCGTATGAGATGATTTGTTTAAGGAACATATTTCACTCTGAATAATTAAGAATCTGCACACATCAGCGTACCTTGATTACCCTTTGCATGCCATCGTTGTTCAAGCTAACGGGTGTCTTATTCCACAGTCACTGTATTACTGACACATTAACTATAATTTCTTTAAAACTATGATTCCACCGATCCACATAATAATGCTTCCTTGATTTATTATCATGTAAGAAGTAATTTTCGCTATTATTTGACGCGATATTTAACTTTTTCAAAGTTACTCAATGTTAGAGAAATATGACTGTCATGACTTCACTCGACTGTTGTCGTGACTTCTGGTACAGTCTATCGAAGCGGAAGGAAGAACGGCCAAAAAGAAGTCAGGACTCCTTATCGAGTGCGTGATTTATCATTTGAATGAAGCGCGTTAATTTGAAATTCTAGTGAAGTACTGTATTATTTGATATAATTGTTAAGTGATCGTTCATATAACTACGTTACACGTTTTTCTTTTGCTTATATCGAGGTATACTTTTCAGCTTCATGGATTTTTTTTCATTTTTCTTTAAACAAAAGAAAAACGCGTAACGTAGATAATACACGATCCCTGAGAAATACAAAGAAATTTAAATAAATAAATAATCTGTAAGTACGTCTCATTATCTCGAGATTCTTATTGCGTATAAATTGCTATATACCTGGCTATACATTCAATTAATTAGTTTAATTTGTTTTAAGCTGACAAGTTAAAAATTTGGAAATACTCCTGTTTTCGCGTCTTCTTAACAAATCATAAAAAATGATTTTGAATTAGTGAGATTTAAAACAACTTGAAACTGAAAGTTAGTAAATACTCCCGGTTTTCATGTTCTTCACTATTATCTGAATAAAATTATATTCTTAAAAAGCCTCCTCATTGAACAAATTAAAAAATAACTAAATGGATTATTAAAAATTGAAAAACTTGGTAAATAGTAAAGCGGAAAACCCACACATTTTAACGATACCATTAAAATAGCGAATTTAATGTAAAAGCGATCATAAAAATAATTAACCATGCGAAAATAAATAAATCAACTACCAAGCAAACGTTTTATGAATTAAGAAATTTCAACCACACGCAGGACGTTCTCTCCTTCTGTCTCTTTCACAGATTTTTCGGAAATGTGCCCAGTGTGGTTAAATTATGTTGATTCAGACAAATTTTGCTTGGTTACTTATTTTTTAGTGCATAGTTAATTATCTTTTATGTTTTTTCCAACTAAATTCGCTTCTGTAATGGTATCGTAAAAATTTAGGAGTTTTTAGCTTTATTATGTAGAAATTTTGTGTATTTTTTGATAAATTATTTAGTTATTTTTTATTTTTTTCAATGAGGAGACTTTTTAGTAGCGTGATTTTACTCAAATAATTGAGAAGAACACGAAGACCAGGAGCTTTTTTTTAATTTTGTAATTTTTAATTTTTCGATGTGTGGCTTTAGATTTAAGAACGTTACATACCAGTTTTATTTAATAAGAAAAAATATCGTTTCCAGGTCTAGTGAATGCTTAAAGAAACAGCAAAAATCAGCACTACAAGCAATGTACGTTTTTTATGGAATTAATTCCATTGCATCCATTTTAAGGACTGACAAAAAAATGAATTTATCTGAATTTTTAATTAGATACAAAAGAGCAAAAGTTGATTTTGCTTTTACTATATGCGGAATGAATCTCGATGCGTTACTAAACATGAAATTAAATATGCATATAACGACGTAGCATTATCGAGGACTCGAAAAGCTTTGTATCGAAAAGTTCACAATGCGAACATTGCGATAACGAGATTGAATTATGAATAACCTACCATAGAGGGAATATTTTAAAGTAAATTTCACGGCTATTCGTTAGCACGCTTGCCGAGCTTGTAAAGTGAATAAATTGTTGACTGAATAATGCTTAATAAGTATTCATACAATGCTTCAGTCTCCATGGGATGATCGAAAACGAATAGAAATAAGCAACTCGGTTTCGCTGCAGAAAAAATGATTGAGTAATACAAGAGACCCATTTAAAATTTTAATGAAAAGGCGAGACTACAAGTTCTTATTAATGATCATCATCATCATCATCATCATCATCATCATCATCATCATCATCATCATCATCATCATCATCATCATCATCATCATTAGCATCGTTCAAGTCAAATTTCTTACAAGCCTCATCCATTAAAATTGTGCCTCATTCGCAATATCGAGCAAACGAGACTCGGTGAAGTCTTGCTAACGTTTTTTTTATTTGCATCTTTCCGTGCATAACAATCGAAGAGGGAAATTGAAGAAAACCTTCCCGATGGCAGCTGATTACCCACAAGTGAAGTTGGATCTAGACGTTCGATATCATGGCTAAACGAATCATGTAGAGTATGAATTTACTACATTTTTCTGACCCTGTTTTGATAGGAAATTGAAAAATTGTAGTTGAGCGACTCAATAAACGTGGGGAGAATGATAACATGAAAGGTGGTGTATAGAGCATGGCGATTTATTTGTTGAGTATGGTACAATATTTTGACCATGCGGAAAATTTGGGATGAGTTTACGAGCGAGTTATTCATATTCGGGGCACTACAGTGCCAGAACTAATCTTCGGAATAATCAAAAGCAGCCCGAATGGTCCGGGATGAAACGACCGAGCGAAAAATCGAGAAGAGCAGATACGCCCGTGTTATTCCCAGAACGATATTTTATTTTAGCGTGCAGCTCGTAACAGCTTGCACAAAACTGTCTGTGATATACGAGCTTGAGGTACCTGCACCAGGCCATCCGTATTAAAAATCTACCGAGTTCCAACGTTAAATTGATGAGTCGAGCGATAGATGTAATTATTATTATAAATCATAATTGGAATGCAGTGAATTGCATAGTCCCCATGCAACTAAAATTCGTTGCGGAACTGTAAAATCTCAGTCATAAACATGTCAAACTTTCAAAGAACTTTTTCTATTTTCTTTAACTTGAATCTGTGGGGAGGTAGCTTTTCATTAATTCATATGTTGACAAGGATAACTTATTTTTATTTTCTTATCAAATAGTATGGTCGTTTAAACCGTTGTAGAGTTTTATATTAATTTACCGCCTTCCCAATGGAAAGTTCAGTGTCTATCAATTCCTAGAATCACCCCTGAAAGGGTCAATATCTTAAGAGCGTCCTCCAAGCCCAGTAGTTCTTATCAGCTAAAAAAAACCGACGCAGTATAAACCTTCTTTTACATCTGGTCAATTAAACTCTTTCCCGCTCCTCCCTTTCCCCCTTTCCCTTCCGCCACTCCTGTCTGATCAAGTGTGAATCGACGGTTTTTGATATCAACTTCGGCTTACTCGTCGAAGTGATTCAACCCCTGCCATATATCCCACAATTTTTTCATCTTTTTCCCCGCCATAGCCGATAGGTTTTAACGCTTGACATTGAGTTTTCGGGTTATCGACATTCTATAAAATGGACAAAAAGGCTCGAAATTTAAAGAACGATGTCAATGATAGGCACGACGATTATCAGGGTCGTTCTCGAGAGTAGAATGAAATATTAAAATCGATGAATTAAAAAGTATAGCCAAAGTGATCTTGAAAGCAATTGTTTTTCGTTTTTTTTTTTGCTCAATATCTTGAGAAGATGATGAGTGAGTAAATTTTCAAAAGAAAACGAAGAACTAGAGATTATAATTCATTATTAAAATATTAATGATACACAAAGTAAGCTTTTTTGAGCGAGGAATAATTATCTACTGCTGTGACGTTAATACTTTTTTCAATGTTCAACTATTTTGAATTTTTTAAAATAATATTAAATAATTGTTCATCAGTCAGAGAAAGCACGCAATGATGAAATTTCATTCATGAAAAATCGAGAAAGTGTTTTTGAACGTTTACCGAAAAACAACCCACCTCAAACTCTTGGGTTTATTCAGAGTTCATCAATCACCAAGAAAATAAGCAAACTGCCTCAAAGCGCAGGAAGGAAAGAGAAGCTTTGACAGATCGGAAGTATGGGAGGAAACAAAGGATATTCTAAACATGAAGCTGTGAAATATTAATAAAATAAATCACTACTGCAAAAATTTGGTTTCATGCATATCTACAGATAAATGCAAAACAAATGAAGTTACGCAATTTTGTAAAACAAAGTATGAAACCGATTTCGTTATAAAAATAAAATACAAATTATTATTTTGGTCTAGAGCAAAACTCACTAGGTCTACCGATCTCACATTTTGCATGGAGATGTATCTGATGTATATAATGTGAGTAAAAATAGTGAGAACCTTGAGAAAAATACTTATAGAGACGTTGCTAAGCAAGAACATTAAAATTTAGCTCTTTTGACTCAAAATGAACCTGTTTTTACCACGCTTAGCGCGAATACGATTAGGTCTACTGACCTCATCTTTGCATAGAGATGAATCTCAAGTGCCTAATCCGATCAAAAATAGCAAGAAACCTTGAGAAAAATACTCATCGACACTTTGCTAAGCAAAAGTATGAAAATGTGGGCCTTTTGAGCCATAAATGCTCAAAATTGACTCAAATTTGGCTCAAAAACAGCACTCAAGATCGAAAATTTTTCTGAAAACTAAAAAAATTTGTTTATATACTCCTAGGGCCAACATATAAAAAGTTATTCACAAATTTAACTCAAAGCCTACACACGGGATTGGAAATTAAAAAATAACCGGAAAAGTCGTAACAGCATCCGTTCCTACGAAGCCCTTAAATGAGGGCGTTTGCCGTCCGCTTCACAAAATGATTTTTATATATGAGCCGCTCAGAGGAAAAACGTGATAAGTCCTATGTTAAAACACAGGACTTATCACGTTTCTCTTTTAAGCACCTCATATATTGTGCAGTATAGGGGAAATTCTGACACTATTCGTCTAAATTGAATCACGTTTTCTATCTTAGGACCGTATACTTCAAGATCTGAGACTAATGCTTTAAAAAGGTAGGGGAAAAATGTAGCACGAGGAAAAGGGATATGATAGGTGGTTGCTGCCTTCAATTTGTCGAAACGTATTTGAGCCTAGGCAGAAGGTGTACGTGGCTGAAAATGTGCTTTCGTTTCTGGTAGTAGGATATCCTCGTTGAGCGGAGATAGTTTCAAAACTTTTTGGGCGCTCGACACACGGAGGGCTACATTAATAAATTGCTCCAGGAGTTAGCGAGGAATACCCGTAGTCCGATTTTCATTAGCCCGACGGAGACTCGACCCTTGTGTGCGTGAACATGTACAGGATACATACAGTGCGAGCAAAGAGGACGGCTTGGCAATGTCGATTAATTGTAACGAGTTCGCTTAGAAGGCTTAGGTTTTGAACCAACTTTCGTACGGACTCACCTGAAACAAAAGAAAAAACTAAATATTAGGATATTGAATCGAATAGTGGCATTTTATTTTAATTATATTGAATATTAATTCTCTGTAGCTACTTTATCTTTCGTAATTTGAAGATTAAAGATAGTTAAGCTCATAGTCGCTTTTCAATATATGTAAACCTAAAATGAAGTAGTCCTTCGAGGAGATTTAGAGATGATAATATATATAATGGGTGTCCTAAATGCAACATTATCATCGAATTCAATCTGAAGTAATAACATAAGTGCTTTGCTGGAGCGTCAATTCGAATGCCTCGGACTCTTTGTGCGCTTGCAAGGAAGATACGTATTCAAGACGAGGTTAGGTAAGCGTGCAAAATGCAATTTCCGGAGAACGCGAAGCTTTGTAACTGGGATCTCGTGCGTGCAGTGTATCTCTTAGCTCCCTTTGAAAGCGTAAAGCTCTCGGCGGCAGAGAAGTATATTGCAAAAGATTTCTAAAAAGGGCAAAATGCTAACGTCAATTCATGGCCAAAATGAACGAGGAAAGTCTGAATTCGTACCAGTTTTTATTCGGTTACAATCATTTGAGGAACACGAATAAAAAAACCAATAGTATCCCTATATGAACTCAAGCAAACTTCAACTAGAGTGCCGAGAAATATCTTACAAGTCCAAATAGAGACTTAAGTACAAAAAATGTTCCTCATCCTCGTAGGATATATAATCTTGCTGAAATAGCACTAAAGTACTAAGACATTTCAAAATTCATCCATTTTCAGTAAGAGTTCTTTGGAAAATAGGTATGATGAGTGCATCTGAGAATTTTGAAAAAAAAAAATGAAACTTCCAGTACTTTTGTCTCAAAAAAATGTTTCCCCGGCAGGATTGTTTTTGAAAGTTTTGAGGATATGAATAACAAATTGCACAACATTTTAAGAAGATAAAAGAGTACTGCTGTGCCACTCAATTTAAAAAAAATTCTAGGCTATTTTCCGATTTTCCCAGTAAAAAATTACATATTTCCTGGTTGACTTTTAAACGTTTATGATAATAATTATTCAATACTGATTCCTTTATGACATGAATTTTGAGAGGAATTAAACATTACAGAATTCCAAGGTAAAATATGTAATGCAAAGTATTGTAAAAGTGAATTCCGACTTCACAGCAAAATATTCTTTAAAAAACAGGGGAAATAGGGAGGTTTTTTTTCAAAAAATAGAATATATTTTTTAACAGCTTTAATGTAGGTGTCATGTTCCTAAGATTTAAAGTCGAAATCCAAAAAGGAAATTGTTCAACAAAATAGTGGAATTTTAGAGCAAGAAAGATGACTTTCAACCAAGACAGAGGACTTATAAACAAGATCGTTGAATTTTTAACAAAAAATTTGAATATTAACCAAATAGTAGAATTTTTAACCAAAGGGACGAATTCTGAACCAAAAATATAATAACATACTTTTATTCTAATTAATATTTGGAAGATGTTATTACCATTTAAAGATGTTAACGTCCGAGTTTTTAAATTTTTAATTATTATAAATTTTGATGTTAAAACGATTACTTCGCACAAATAAAATTAGAGAAACATGAAAAAATCTGCCTCAGCTCGGATTTGAACCGGGAACGTCACTATCCACGAGTGGAGCGTTAACCATTTACGCCACCGAGGCTGCAGCAGATATTTTCTTGTTCTCCATAGCTACCTTTTTTCACGGGGGAAAAAAACTCGGACGTTAACATCTTTAAATGGTAATAACATCTTCCAAATATTAATTATATTATACCCACGTTCATGAAAAATGGTACATTTGTCGCAGTTGAGAAGTACGTATAGTACTTCCCTGCAAAAAGGTAGCTATGGAGAACAAGAAAATATCTGCTGCAGCCTCGGTGACGTAGTTGGTTAACGCTGCACTCATGGATAGTGGCATTCCCGGTTCAGATCCGAGCTGAGGCAGATTTTTTCTTGTTTCTCTAATTTTATTTGTCCCAAGTAATCGTTTTAATATCCAAAATTATAATAATTAAAAACATACTTTTAGATAAAAAAGAATTAACTTTCGACCAAAAATAGTTGGATTTTTTATTGAGTTCTATTAATTTAGATCGCATTTGAGTAAACAAAAAAGGGGAAGTTTCTTGGAAATAGGAGGGAAAGAGGAAATCTCTTGAAGAGGAGTAAAAGACTTTTAGATGAAAAAGAATTAACTGTCAATAAAAAATAGTTGAATTTTTATTGAGTTCTATTAATTCAGATCGCATTTAAGTAAAAAAGAGGTAAGTTTCTTGGAAATATGGGGAAAAGAGGAAATCTTTTAAAGAAGGGAAAAGAGAGGAATAGGCGAAAGAGTGTAAAGTCTGTGATTCAATAAACTGCATCGACTTGTGCAAATTAAAATGGATTTTTATAGTACTTTCTTCCCTATTTGGACGTGTCAACAATTTAAAGAAAATCTGGTCTGATTTTATTCGGAATTCTGCTTTAATGCCATTGGTACTTTTCTTTTTTGCTCGAGAAAACTCTAATGTGAGAAATTATTCACAATATTAAAATTCTACAACCGACGTACAGAAAGAAAGAATATAGAAATCGAAGGAGCAAGAATTTATTCAAGTATATATTTTTGAACAAAACTGAAGGAAATATAAATTCACATCAAATTAAACGTACTTCTTTATGAGTTCTTTTCACGAACTGCAGGTTTTTGGTGAAGGCGAGAAGCGAAATTTAAACTGATTCGTGATTGCAGTGGGATAGTCGATTATAGGACTCTATTAAAATGCCATAGTCGCATGTTACGTCAGTCGTTATAAATGCTATCCGTACAAAAGTCATTTGCACGAACAGTCTGCCGACTGATAACATCTGCTGAATCATGAAATCCAAAATGGCCAGAAATGCATCGAGTTCTATAGTTGTTATATAAGTCTATATATGGATAGTACGCTTAATCATGCACGCAAGAAAAGAAGACCTCGTTTACTATCGAATCCAATAAATTCCTGATAAATTCACTTCAAATATCCACAAATAACATTCCCGATAAAAAGAAAAACTAATCTCAAGGCAAAACTTTATTCATTCATACTTTTGTTTTTCTTCATCTTTGAAAGTACCTTCTTAAACTACATTATCCGTGTATTATACGTCTAAGAATAAACTCTATCTACAATGCTAAAGCATACGTAATAGTTAAACTGTAAAAAATTCTATTAACTCTGGATAAAGTTCCCTCTTTATTGGAAAATAGAAAGCTTTCGAGATGTTATCGAGCTGGGGGCAGCAAGTCAATTTTTTGTACTAAATATCCACCGAGGAAACTCGCTTGGTCAGCTTTTTGTTAAGAATCGCCCTCTACTCGCGGAGGAAAGCGGTCATTTTTTATTTCCACCATAAACGACGTGCGGGTGTGACGGTAGAATGGATCGTTAAACGACGAATCATTGCTCAATCATCTGACCATGATGTTGGCGGATCTTCCATAAACGATAGATGCTTGACTTCTTGTCTCGAATTGTCCTTTTTCCCCATTGTCATAAAAAAATCGCCTTTATTAAAGAAAGTGAGTAAAATGAAACTATCAAGAATAAAATATAATTATTTTAAACAAAATCATTATGAAAAAAATATTTTTACTCTTCCATTCACTGGTAAGAATATGTGACAAATTATTTTCACGACCTGACATGATTAAAACTCTCTTTGCGATATATAGGATCGTTCAAGAAATAACAGCGAGGCACATTCAGTAGTATGACATAAATAATAACAGGCTCTCATCTGATCGTGAGTATGTGTCTCTCTAATGCAGCGAAATTGTTTCCACTGTCAGGAGCTTTAGAAGCTCTAACTCAGTAACTTGTTACACCGGCAGCAGGTGGAACGTGTTAAAAATACATCGTTATATCCACCCCAGTAATTTTCTGACCATAACAGCGTTAATTTGAGGTTAGCCAAACGTAACAGTGACGTGGTATTATAGAAGTAGGAATTACGGCAGCAGAAATTGCAGATGGGCTCGACAGGCCATACTGAATAAACTCATTGTATTTGTCGATAAAGCCGATCGTTAGGGCGATAAGGACTTCAGGTTGTAAAACTAATTACAGTAAACTTCTTGTCTCAAGCATCGACCCGCTATATACCGGCATGTGTAATTTAAAGCAAATACGACTCTTCTTTTATGGAAGCATTATTGAAGGACTGTCTGCTAAACGTTTTAGAAAAAAGACTATTTTTTAACAAATAAATTCCCCACCAATCTAAAACAATACAATTCCATTTCTCTTAATTATCTACAATTTTGTTATATGATTTGTTTATGAGGTCTTTGAAAGATTTCATTTGCAACAGGAATCGGAGAGGGCAGTTTTTCATATAAGTTTCCGTGGAGCCTCGGTGAAAGCAGAAGAGTCGAAATTTTGTTTTCCAAAGTTAGAAGTATTCGAGTAAATAGGAAGATCCATCAATTCGAGGCGGCATAATAAGAATGCGGTTGTCATTTGAGAACAAAGATGAATGGTGAAGACCTAAAAAGATAATAGCGACATCAACACGCTATCTTTTTCAACAACAAAGCAACTCTTATAACAAATATGTATTTTTCGATCCATAATATCTTTCTTGGATAAAACTTTTGATCTAATTCAAATAAAGGAGAAAGATCCAGTTCCACAAAATTACTTTCCAGACATGTTAGCAAGTTGAGATTCTTTTTAGGGTTTCAGGTATGGTAAAAGATCAATCCAATAAAGTTAAAGCCTAGTAAAAAGTTATAGAAAATCGCACCATCATCAACAACAGAAATGTCTGAAATGACCTAAAAGTAAGCTTAAGGATTCTGTATAAATTCCCAATAAATTAACGGGTATAAAATAAATTATTACTAAAGAACCAAACTTTCTTGAAATTAGGACTTGTGTCCCAAAAAAGTACTCCTGACATAAAACTGAAGTACCCAAAAAGTTAAAAATTTGTTCTATTTCAGCAAGACTTTTTTAGGAAAAAGTATTAAAAAAGTCCGAATTAATTTTTCTCTCGAATTTTGTAAAACTAAATATTCATGTACCAAAAATGTTCAAACAGTACTCTGTCGTGGAAAAATATTTTTAGGACGAAAATACAGAAAAGTTCAATTTCCTTTGTGTCCAAATTTGTACAATTCCAAATATATATTCCAAAAACGATCAAAAACTATTCTGCCGCGGAAAATTATTGTTGCTATAAAAGTAGTAGAAAAGTTCAACTTCATTTTTTTCAAAATTTGTACAATACCCAACACATGATTCAGAGTAGTTCAAAAAAAGTATTGCCCAAGAAATATGTCGGTATGAAAAAAGTAATCGAAAAGTTCCATTTTACTTTTCACAAACTACGTTCAAGGCCTCAAAGCCTACATTATGTGCATACACTCAACTGAAATTAATTCTTCATAAATACCCTAACTTAAATTGAAGACTATGATTCGAACCCCTGTCATAAATCGGAACTGAAATTTTTTTCTAATTTAACAAATTTATAGCCTGTTCTCGAAACACCTCTGGTTCTAAGTATTACATTCTCATATTCTTCATATTCCTATGAGCAGGTGAGTAAATGCCAAAAAAGTGAATACAATGGAACTTTCATAGTTTTTTTTTGCCTTCAAAATGTCCTGTTGAAACAGGACAAGTTTTGAAGTTGTTTGGTATTTTACTCCTATTTCCACAATACCAATGTAAAAAAAAGTAAAATTGAAACTTTTCAAGTTTTTTATGTAAAAAAAAATTGTCCACAGCATGATTTTTTTTTTAACTTCATTGGAATATTAGTCAGGAATTATAAAATTTAACCTTCGAGAGACGGGAGCTTGTTCCCGGGGCAAAATTGACTATATTTTCGCTTATTATACCTGAAAATGCTTGTTGTTTTTGGTCAAAAGTTTCTAGTAGTAAGATTTCCTAAGTGAGTCCTGGAGGACCCATACGGCCTTTAAGGATTATTTTTTTGGAAAAAAAGAAAAATGCGTCGTCGAAATTTCAAGTTTCCGCGCATGTGCCAGATAAAATGTGATTCGCGCCATCTTTTTGAATAGGATAACTCACATTTTTTAAAAGCTTTTATTAGATAATGATAATTTTATGTATGAAAATTATTAGAACTGATTGCAGCTTCGCCCAACGTTTTACTTGGGAAGGCCGGTTGTGTCCTACTGAACCAACAATTTTTGATTACGAAGCCCCATTAACTGCTGAATGGAACTGACCTCAGCAAGCTATTAATTCTGAGTATTTTATCTCATTAACAAGATCCAAGACTTGGAATGAACAACAACCCTGTATTATTGTTTTTTTACTCGAAAATCAAATGTTCGGTAACTTGATTTCTGCCAAATGCAAATTTCTATAGACAAGCATTTTTAGTATGTTCTAAAATTAACCGAAAAAACATCAAACATAAATGATAGTGGTAACTTGGCTTCCTTTTGGACTCTAGAACATGACTAAATGGGCAGAATTGTAGAATTATTTAATTTCGATTTTTTACAGTGATTTTAATAAAGTGGGTCCTCTAGATCCCTTACGTCCATAACGGGTTTAAAAAGAAGGACCTTTATAATACTTTGTCCCAAAAAAGTCTTACTTAAGATATACAAAAATATTCAAGTGGAATTGTTCCTGTACTTTTGTTCCTACGTAGACTATTTGGACCCGTTTTTTAGTGAGAATTTATTTGGAATCTTATTCAGGCATCCTTAGATACGTTTGGAAAATATTTTAAATCCATAAGAATCATTGACATATGTTCAAACCTGCAGAAATCACCTGAGATCTTTTAACCCCTTTTTGGTTCCTTTGAAATATTTGAAATCTTTAAAATGGTTAGAAAACTGAATTAATAATTTAAAATCTCTTGACCATAAAATAAATTAAATTTTTGCTACGAAGTTCTCTAGAAATCCTTTGAAATTTAAAAACTCTCTTACAATCTCTTAGATACTTGAAGGTCCTATATAATCCCTTAAATCTTGTGAAATTCGTGGAAATCTTTTGAAACCCTACAAAATTCTTTGACATCCCTTGAAATTTTCGAAAACTCTTAAAATAGTTTGGAATCTTCTGTAAAATAACTTAAATTCTTTGAAATCCTTTAGAAGTTTCTTAATTTCTTCATATCCCTTTAAATCGTTGAAATCCGCATCAACTGAGATGGTACTTTCTTGTAAAATTATATTTATCATTTTCACCTAAACTGCTGTTTTAGCCCTAATGACTTTGTAAATAAATACTAAATTCTAAAGTTCTCTAAACCTATTTTGAAATCCCTTAAAATCCATTGAAATCTTTGGAAGTCGCAAAAATACATTAAAATAAGTAGAAGTCGTTTGAAATCCCTGGAATATAAATTAAATTAAACTTATTGATCAAAGTTCTCTAGAAAAACGTTCAAATCCGAGGAAATCTTTTTAAATCATTGGAGATTCAATGAAATTCTTTAAATCTCGCGAAATTTTTTGAAATACTTTAAAATCCCTTAAAACCTATAAAATCGCTAGGAACTCTTTGAAAATTCACTTATTTTCCAAAGTTCTCCAGAAATCCCTTCAAGTCGTTGGAAATCCTACAAAATTATTTGAAATCCCTTGAAATTTAAAAAAAATGTTTTAGGCCTTGGAATGTATTAAAATAGCTTGAAATCTTTTAAAATCTCGTAAGCCCTTGAAATAACTGCAAGTCAAATAAAATCCTTTAAAGCATGTAAGATTCTTTTAAATCCCTTAAAATATTCGGTAATCCTAAAAAAACTCTCTGATATTGCTTGAAATTCTTTAAGGCTCTTAAAATTCTTTGGAATCTGTTAAAATAACTTAAATCTCTTCAAAGGATTTAAGTTATTTAATGGATTTAGAATCCACTGAGATCTTTGAAAGTCGTAATAATCCATTAGAATAAGTAGAAATCCGTTAAAAGCTGTTGAATATAATTTAAATTAAACTTTTTCATTAAATTTCTCTAAAAAAAGACCGTTCAAATCCTTAGCTATCTTTGGAGTCCCTCGAAATTTTTGAATTCCTTAGAGATTTAATGAAATCCTTTAAATCTTGTTAAATCCCTTGACATTCTTTGGAGTCTGTTGAAATAGATTACAATGATTAGAATCTTTTAAAATCCCGTTTTTTTGTGAATAAGTGGAGGTCTTATAAAATGCCTTAAATCTAATAAAATTCTTTGAAATCCCTTCAAATATTTCGAAATCCTATAAAATTCGTTGACATTCCTTGAAATTGTTTAAATCTCCTAAGTTTCTTTGAAATCTTTTTAAATAACTTGAAATCTTGAAAATATTTTAAATGTGTTGAAAGCCGTAGAAATCGCTTGAAATAATTTGAAATCCTACGTTAAGTAAGTAAACCAATCACTCGTTAGTAGTTCCTTAATTTTTGACATCACTAATTTCAATATCTTAACATTATTTATTCCTATACTGAGTTTCTTATAATGACTTTCAAAAATTATTTTCCTAGAAACGCGATAAAATGATAGAAAAATCATTATAGGTCTATACTGAATTTACTATAATATTTTTTCGAAAGGGTGTACCGACTGTAACAGTAAGTTACGAACTTTTTTTACGAAATTCTGGATAAAGTACTCAACTCAAAAAGTTTACAAACAAAGAATATGTAATGCGTTCTACTGCTGAAAATAAGTGTGTTGGCCGCCCCTCCATGGCCTCCATGCAATCTCAGCCCTGTTTTTATTGGTATTCCATTGGCACTTTTTGAAGTGAAACTTCTTTTGCGACGGGAGTGAATTGAAAAAAATGAGCAACCGCACGTACGGATATCTCTCTGTTACTGTCTTATAAGTATACTTTCTATCGTCTACCTTCTTGCTCTAGTCGCGTCTCCTTTTTGTGCGGCGATTCGCAGTTGCTATAAGGACTACTCTTCTATATCCCCATTACTGCCACGATAACCCAAGCCTGTATATGCTCTCTCTCTCTCTCTCTCTCTCGGCACTCTCTTACTATGTGATTTCCTAAAAACTCCTGATGATTCTTTACGAAAAATTTCAAAGTTAATCCATCAAAGTTTCACTTCTGTCGTGTGGCCTCCCTGCCACACACTAGTTTTCTTTTACTCAAGAGTAAATAAATTTGATTAGGAGGATGTTTATGGAAATATTGTTGAATAATTTTCGAGGTCAAAGGTTGGGTAAGTCGCCGCAAGAAAGCCAACATTTACTTCCTGAAGCCTAGCCACTTCTCTCAGCAGAGAACACCGCGAGAGCCTCCTCCCAGCTACTTCACACATGCGTGAAGCGATATCAAAGGCCGTAAAGATCACTACGTGTAGGTCTCGGAGGAATCAAAGCAGACCGTGTCTCCTGTGTTTGCGGTAAACCTAAAACAATCAATCATCACCATCCAGTGTGCCCCCATGATCGACGTCGTCCAGGGTGATATACTTTGTATATATATATCGAATTTATCCCCAAGAATGACGGCTGTTCGCTCCTTTGATTAACTGAATTTCAATAACCCAGTTTGCCGTTGGTATCGCCACGTGACGTGTCGAGGATCGCCCGGAATGAAGATCTACTTGATATCGTCACGTATTCTCTTTTCATTAATAATACCTGTCCATTTCGCTTTTATCCTTATCAGCAAAAAACATTTTCACCTTATCCTAAACTCCGTTTGTACGAACATACATCTATATTGCATATCAGGAATTATTCCGAACCAGTTTAGAATATTAATGGATCTTTGGTACTGATAAGGACAACAAAGACAATGATAGTTATTTGGATTCCGAACTTCTATTTTAGATTTAATAGAAATCTATGTATAATTGAGTCCACTGGGTGTAACTCATTTGAACCAAATATTGGTGAGTGTGAATTGAATGTTGAATTGAAAATGAATAATGACTGTGCGGAGTTTCATCAAAAAAGTTAAATTTCAATTGAACAATTGAACTTTCAGACAAAAAATTAATTTCCAAGTAAAAGGAAAATAAATTTGTATCAAAGTAATTTAATTTTCAAACAAAGAGATGAATTTTTAACCTAAAAAAATAAATTTTTAATGAAGAATGTAATTTATTATATTTCAACTAAAAAAGATTTGAATTTTAAATAAAAAACAGTTAAGTTTAACGAAAAATAACAAATTTTCAATAAAATACATCAATTTTTCAAGAAATTGTTAAATTTTATTGACGAAAAGGATACAAAATACATACATTTTCAACTGCAAAAGATACATTTTTAACCAAGAATTAAATAGTTAAACTTTCAGTTGAAAAAATGAATTATCAACTACAAAAATCAAATTTTCAACAAGACATTTAAGTTTTCAACCGAAAAAATGAATTTTCAACTTAAATAATGAATCTTCGAATAAAGAAATTAATTTTAAACAACAAATATTTGAATTCTCAACCATACGTTTGATAGAAGACTTTTCAAATATGAAATATCGCGGTATCTTACTTATCAGGGGGGGGGGGGGGAGAAAAAAATTTCAGGAAAACGCCTCACGTAATTTGCAGATAAACCCTTTTTTATTTACTCATTTATTATTATTTCATAAATTTGTGATTATTACATTTAATATTGATAATAATATAACTAGGCGCTACTAATATTATTCGAACTGTCTACCATTATGGAAATGTCAGTAAGACTAAGCCCTTTTCTAGCTCGTTCAGGACTAACGTTACGTCGAATTTCCTAATACTAGCCCTAGCGATATACTGGACCAGTTCCTTTTACGGAAAATTCCGTAATACTCGTCAGAATACTATGAGGTAAATTACAAGTAATACTGGTACAAGTATTAATAAGGTAACAGACATTTTTTTACATTTAATGTACTATAGGTGCTACAGTGAGCACAAGATTGCGCTGAAAAATTGCTGTTTACAATCAAATCTGTTCAAAATTTGTTTTTTACCGATTTGCTGACTTGAGCATATCTCAAGTGAGAAATGGTTTTGACGACGTACGCCCTCATGGAAGACAGGATAGAAAAATCGTTCACCTACCCCCAGTCCACACCCTAAAGACTTTACGTAATTTATACACAGACTCTAAGAGAACGTATAAATAAGAAAACAAGCAAGCATTGTTAAATATTTGTACAATATTCTGAATTAAAATTACATACCTCATAGAAAACAAATGATCAAATATCTTTTTCAATCAGTTATCACTTCGCCAATAAGTAATTATAAGTATCGACTGTATCTCTATCTATTCTTGCTAACATGATTTAGATGTCACCGAAATATTTCAATGAAGAAACGGGAAAAGCTTTTTAATTATCCTGATTTCGAACGTTATCTGAATACTTTATTCAAATGCGGCAATAATTCCATCTACGAAAATCGATTTATTTTCTTGATAAAGATATTAAACGGCAAAGTAAAATTCAATGTTAAGAAATAGAATATGCCAATAAAGAAACAAACAAAGCTTTTTAATTAGTCATAATCTGAATTAAATTTGAAATGCACCGCTCCGGTTAATCAATTTCAAATAGTGATTTAGATATCGATTAAATGTCAATAAGAAAACATGATTGTGAAGCTTTTTAATTACAGTACTCGATATAATTAGTAATTACGGATCAATTATTCATTTATATTATCCATTCTCTAATGAAGAATTCGCTATGCCCCACTCTCCCCTCATTGAATTCATATAAATCAAATTAATTTTTTAACTTATCATAAATTGTTGAACTAAACGTGAACAGAAGTTAATTGACGTTGAGGGAATATGTGTCGGGAAAAGATTAATTAAGATTGGGGAAATCGTCGAGAAGGGTTAGTAGGACAAGGACAGAAGATCAAAGGGCGGGATTCAGACAACGGAAATTTGCCAAAAGTTTTCCCCAATTCCCGAAGGGAGTAGCAGCAGAGGAAGTGAGTAGAGGTCCTGGTGAGTTTTCCTCGTTGGTATTGGCTAAGCCGAATAAATTGCCAGATAAGTGCAAAATGGTGCCGGTCATCAGTTTCGCGAAAACGCTTTGCCAAGCCTGGATTACGCGTTGCCATTGTCAGCGAAAAGAACCAAGCACGTCACGATTTCTCATTTTCTGAAATTACTTTTTTCCGGGGCAACTCACGATTCAGCAGACTGATAACAAAAAGTACTACATCTACCACCCACCCCGACCCCCATCACTATTTCACTCAACAAGTACTCTCCTTCAATTTCACTTTTATCCCATTTGTAAATCATGCATATGCAGATTTTTGTGCAGATGCAAGACAAATTTTTAATGGAAATTTTTCGTTACACTTCTCATGCGGGAAGTGAATTGTTTCCATTAGGAGAGGGTAAACTAAAGGTTTCTTTCGAAAAAGGGGGAAAAAACGAAAACCAAGTTGCAAATTGTCATTTAATTACAAATTGTGAGTGCTAAAACTACAAACGTTCAAAACTTCTTAAACTTTAAGTATGAGGAATTCAAATTAATTTGAAATTAAAATCGGCTGAACTCTGCAATCTAGGCTTAGCAGTCTAAACTCTCCAATCTCGTTTTGTACTGGCACCTCACGTCGCCACGCGTACGTGGCGCTACTTGCCAGCACGGAACGAGATTATAGAGTTTAGACTGCTAACCCCAGATTGGAGAGTATAGCAGACTGGTATCGAGCTTTTATATTTCCATCATTATTGTTACGATCTAAATAGCTAAACTTTGAAAAACGCCACCTCGAAATTTCGGCTTATCACTGCATTCGGATTAATATAGATAGGGTTTAGTGGCAATTTTGTCATAAATTCTCTCCTACTTCTTTTCAGACCCACTAATGACGTTAAAAATGGTTGAAATATTATCAATGTTTGCAATTAACTTTAAGATTCGCAATGTAGCGCCCGCTATATATAAAAAGCCAGACTGACAGGTATTGGTAGTAGTTTTGTCCACAATCTTCCCCTTTTCAAACTCCCTTAATATTATACTCAAAAATTTACTTGAATTAACGAGCTACATAGCCAGATTGTTTAATTAACTTTGTCCTAAAGTAGCCAATAACTGAATGTGTGTGATAATCGTTTTAGGTTCCAAAGTAGTGCTTCGGATATTTTTAGTTTTTATAAAATAAGATAGAATTCATTTTATGCATCACATCAGTTTTATTCTGCCAAATTGAATTCTTCCATACAAAGAACGAAAAACGTATAACTTGTTTTTAGAAGATTTTTCGTTAAAACTAATATTTTTCTGAGATATTTTAAAAAATCCGTTTCATGAAAAATGTTAAAAATATCTATAAAAATTTGTGTATTAATTTGAACAAAAAATAGTTTTTCATCACATTCATAATAATAAATAAGTGAAATACTTTTCATAGGGAAAAAGCATTTAAAATGAAGAGTTTAGTTTCTGTTATTCTGCAACCTGGAAGGAATCTTACAGTAGGTAAGACTAGCTTTGGCCAGCCAACCGCCGCGCCAGTCGAGAGCTTCGTATTCCGATAGTAGAATCTGGGCGATCAAATATCAAGCCAAGCTGCATTATATTCAAGAGGTCAGTAATGTGGCCTGGAAGCTTAAAACGTCGTCCTTTCACCATAGATTTTCATTGAAAATAGTCTTTCAAAATGGTTAATATGTACATTACATCAGGCCTGAGATAGTAAAAAAATAAGTGGGTAGGCCATGAAATTGTTGCGTTTACAAAAATCTGAAAAATAAATTAAGTATTAGAAAAAACTGAGATCGACCAAAGGAAAGAAAATTACAAAAGTGAATTTCATGCGAAATTGCAAACTGCTCTTCCGAAAAAATATTATTGATAAATGAGTATAGACCTATAAGAAATTTTCTATGATTTTCCGCGATTATAGGAAATTCATTATATAAAATCATTATATGGAAAAGCATTATAGTATAATCAGCAGTATTATAAATAATACCAAAATATTGTAGAAATTAATGTGAAAAAGTGGACAGACTACAAAGAAACGATTTATTTAAGGTATCTTTAAGATCACTTGAAATTTCATTGAAATCCCTTAATGCATTTGAGAATATTTTTAAATTCATTAAAATTTTTGAAATCTTCTGAAATCCGTAGACATCCCTTGAAATTTTTTAACCCTTATGAAATCTTTCAAGCCCCTTAAAATAGTTAGAAACATGTAGAAATAATCATTTAAATTCCCTTGATAATAAAATAAATTGATTTCCTAAGGTTCTCTATCAAACCCTTAAAATGTGCAAAATCCCCTAAACTCTTTAAAATACTTGGAGTTCCTATCCGTTGTCATACCTAGACATTTTTTAAATCTCTATCAAATGGTTTGAAATCTTTCTGAATAACTTAAAATCTTTAAAAGCCTTTTAAATTTTGTACCCTTGAATTTTCATTTATATTCCAAAGTTCTCTAGAAAACCTTTAAAATCAAGCTTAAAATCATTGGAAATAATACATAATTCTTTTAAATTCCTTGAAGTTGTCTAAATATCATTACATTCTTAAGAATTTTCCGAAATAGCTTAAAAACTTTAAAATCTTTCAAAATCCCGTAATATCTTTGAAATAATTGAAGGTCCTATAAGATGCCCTAAATCTTGTGAAAGTCTTTAAAATCTCTCAAATTCTTTTAAATCTCTTGAAGTCCTTGGAAATTCTACAACATTTTTTGACATTTCTTGACATTTTTCAAATCTCTTGAAATTCCTTTGGGTCTTCTAAAATAACTTAAAATCCTTCCAATCTTTTACAATTTTGTAAGATCTTTCATAGCCTTTAACATTTTTTTAATCTGTAGAAATGTATTGAAATAATTAGAAATTCTACGTAATGTAAATAAATCAATTATTCGTTTGCAGTTTCTCTTTTTTGCATCACTTTTCTCAATATTTTAGGATAATTCATTTCTATTCTCAGTTTCTTATAATAATGTTCTATAATGGCTTTTTTAGAATTTAAGACCTTTCATATGATTTCATAAGACCTTTATTATGAGAAAATCATTATAAACCTACTCTCTCCTATAATATCATTTCGTAAGGGTGTAAATACCATAAAAGTGAGTTATGAACCCGTTGAACAGTTTTTCAATTATGAAAAAACGGTTAAACTCAACAAATTAACAGAAAAATTTGTAACACGTTCTGCTTCTCAAACTGTTCCATCGACGTAATTCAGCACGCCTCCTCAAAACCAAGTTTCACTTAAAAGAGCAGGCTAAAGTTTGTAACCTGGAAATTATATTTTGGGGATACCTCCTGAGTATTTTTTACCGATTATGAAAACAATTGTTAAGCCCTCTTTTAAAATAACTCGATATTTGTTGCTTTTTTATCAATTTATGTGATTTTTTTCGAAACAAACAAGTAATAAGTAAAGTTTTCTTTGATGAAAAACCTTGAATTTTGCGCACAAGAAAAGTTCCCACGTCATTAATATTGATTCACTTTCCCCTCCCTTTTAGATTTTGAAAAATGTGTACAAGACATGAGTTCTTGTTCAATTCTACGTTTTTGGTGCATTCTACGTAAAACTTCTAATAAGTAAGAACAAATTTCATAAATTTTTAAACAATTAAAAAAAAAGAATGTTCTGGAATAAATAGTTCTGAAGTTGTAACGTCTTAAAGAGATTTTTCAGTGAAGAAAAAACGTTGAATCTTTTTCTTTTCGATCAATATATTGTCTCCTATACAACCTACATTAAAATTGTTTGAAAACGAATTGAAGCTAATTAAATTATCTTCAAAAACCAAAAAAAATGGATTCTAGCTCTTACAGAATATCAGATGTTGTCTCTTATAGCAGGCTGTCTTTTGTGGTACTTTATTATAAATCGCATTTTTTATTTAAAACTTATTTTGTGTGTACTGCATTAGTACTTTTCAATTTCGATTTCTTTAACAATGATTCGTTTATTCCAATTTTAAAAAGAATTCCACACAAAGCAGCCTGCTATAAGAGACTATAACTGGTGTTCTGTAAGAGCTAGAATCATTTTCTTTTTTTTTTAATTTTAAAGACACTTTAATCTGCTCTAATTTATTTTCAAGCAACTTCGATGTATGATGTATAGGGTACAAGATATTTTTCGAACAGAAAAAGATTTAACGTTTTTTTAAACTCAGTCAGAACTTCAGAACTATTTATGCTAGGACTTTCTTTTTTTTTTTTTTAATTGTTTGGAAATTTATGAAATTTTTTTCGTTTATTAGAAGTTCTACGCAAAATACACCGAAAACGTAGAATTCGACAAAAATTCATGTCTTTTACACATTTTTCAAAATCTAAAAGGAAGGGGAAAGTCAAACAATATTAATCACGTGGGAACTTTTTTTGCACGCAAAGTTAAAAGTTTTTATCAGAGAAAACTCTACTTATTACTTGTTGGTTTCGAAAAAAATCACATTAATTGATAAAAAAACAACTAATACCAAGTTATTTTAAAAGGTGGGCTGAAGATTTTTTTCATATTCGGTAAAAATACTCTCGAGGCAACCCGAAAAAAAATTGCTAGGGTACAAACTTTAGCCTGCTCTTTTAAGCGTAACTTGGTTCTGAGGAGACGTGTCAGACAAGCAGATTTATTATCATCGTTACTAACGCAATGAAACGGATGGTCAAAGAAAGACAGCAGTTGCAAATTAACAACCATTTACAAACAATATATGCATATGTATACATATATTTGCCACGTAAGGAGCATCATGTGAACGAAGCACGCAAATGGCTTGCTATTAGTATTACGTCAACAGAATGTGTATACTAAAGCGCAAAGTCCATTTCCTTCAGATTACTAATGCGTTCTCTGTGTTACCCGAGCACTCACAGTCGATCATTCAAATGTAGGGGTGAGTTGAATGCGACTGTTCAATGCTTTATGGGGTTTCCGATTTTCAAGCTCAAGCTTAGAATTATTAGAATTTTATATATTTTCTCATCGTGGATTCACTTCATTTAATTTCAAAGTTTAATAAGTTCTGTCTAGAAAATGAAAAGTAACATCATTTTTGGATTTAAAAAGCATGACGCATGAAGCAACCTGATGCAACTAACGCGCTGAGAGTGCGGCCATCGAGCTGCTTCTCACGCTTGACTGAGCACGGCCTCTCTTTCGGCCCCGCGGCTCTTTTCATCCCGAAACGGCGGAGGCCATCAGTTCTAGGAATATCGTAAACCGGGGATTCTTATATCGGGATTTAAAGCGGGAGCACCTATCATGAGAGATCAATTTTTTTCTCATCAGATTTTATTCCTTCAAAGAAATATTGAATTTCTTTAAAGTAAACAATAAATTCGCATTTAAACCACAAATTCAAAAGAGAAAAGTAAATTCTGTATTTTAAAGAACTCACAAATGGAAAAATATTATAAAGAAAGTTCTTCTTTTTGCAATATGTAAATTAAGTGAAAGTATGCCACCCATATAAATTAGAACTTAATGTAAACAACTATTTCGTTACATGACCAGCTGGCATAAAATACGAGAGTTGAACGTCGGCACAGCGAGCATTTAAAATTCGGTGAATGTTTCGTGACAAACTTTTAACATTAAAGTTCTTGAAAACTCGCATTTCGCGAAGTCTTTTTTCATGATTCCTTTCTCTGCATCATGGTAACTTGGATGATAATTTTTCATCGTGAGTGAAGGAGGAATGTGGAAAGGAGAGGTGGCGATGTAAAAAAAGTGAGAAAAAGCTGCGTCGAGGACGTCGACGATGACAACGATTGAAAGTCTTAACCCCTAATGTGAGCCGATGACAAAGTGGGCCATAATGAAACACTCGGCAAGTTCGGCCCGTTGACTTATACGCCATTAATCCTGATACTTCTATCCCCTTCGAGTACCTAACACCTTCTGAAGTATTGGCCGGATATGTTTTCCAGACTCCTCTCGAGTACGCCGAGATGAATCCTATAAAACTACCAGCTTTCCTTCGTCTACTTGGCGCTTTCGAGCTAACGCAAATTGTTGCGATTGGGAAAAGAAACTGCCATTTATTTTCTTTCTACTTTGTGTGACTACCAAACCCCAGACTCACTCAATCAAAGGAAAAAATACTTTCGAAGCTGTGGCGAGATTTTTTCTTGAGCTGATGAATTTATCTTGAAATTTTTCTTTCCATAGGATATAACGCTATTACTTTATATTTCTTTACTTCTTTACTATTTTCTATATTTAAAACAGGAAGAGTACATTATTGGAACGTAAACATTTTAGTAATGTGCAGTGAAACTTCTTTCATAAAAAAATTTGGATAATTAATATTTGAGTGTTCTTCAAATATTAATAGCTTTAAAATTTAAAGAAGAGTTTTGTTTGCTTTAAAAAGTCACTTTTATAACACGTTGAACTTTTATTTACATTAAATTTAGACTTGAAATTGGTTAGATCGTAACGCTTTCCAAACTTGCAGAGCTTAAAATTCAAAGTACAGAACCTGCTCATAGTTTTAAGTTGGGTCTAATAACATTGCAGTTCCACTTAAACTTGGAAATATTCCTATTTAGAGTATGAAAATATTGAGTTTCATCATTCGCATTTTTAATTTTAAAGTATCAAGAGCTCGTCAAGCGTTTCAAATGTTTTTAGATTCGGAGCAGTGAAATTACACTGATTTCTCAATTTCATATCATAAAGGTATTCGGCAGTTTAATTTTCTAAAACCAATATGCTTAACTTTTCATTTAAAAATAGTAAACCGCGATACATTGGGAATGCGCTAGGGTGAATGGGGCAAAGGAACCAAATATTGATCGGGGTTTAGAAATAATGTCTTTTGACAGTACAATTATAATCAACAAATTAATTTATTTTGTGGAAAATGTTGGGAGGATCCTTTGGTATGTAAGATACAATGTAACAAATTTGAAAAAAAACTTTTTGATCAGTTTGAGAACATTTGTGTTCAAAGTATGATTTTGACCCACATTTGGACCCCGGTTCCAAACGTGAATCAGTCTCAGTAAGGGTTTAAACCTAGCATATCATCAGAAAAAGGATATTCGGATATTTTGAGCCGGGGCTCCAATGTGGATCACTGCGTGTTTCCCATTGAATATTCAAAAGAAAGATAGGCTAACGCAATGTATATGTGAAAATATTACTAAATACTAACAAATGAATTATTTATTAACTAATTGTAAATAAAAAATAATGTTATGCAAAGTATTTGTGATGAAATCAAAATGTAAGAAATCTCATTTTTTCATATTTTATCAATCTTTATTACCATATTATAAAATTTTACACTGATTAGTTAACAATATTGGATAATTTTTTTCTACCGCCTATTGAATCAAATATTTGTAAAAAGTGTCTGTAATTAAAGTTTCAGTTCTTTCCTATCGTCTTGAATTGCCCCTTTTTGCTCGTCACAAATAGGTATAGTTATAATAAAATAAATTTAAGTTTGATAAAAGTTGTTTTGTTTTCAAACTTCAGTCATATTTATTCTTCATAGTGAATATTTGTCCAAAAAGGTATTATTTATATTAATTTTATTAGAAAACTCAACATTTCTATCCGTGTGAACGTATCTAATAATTTTTATCACAAGCTACAACATTTTTACAAAATGTTCTCCAAATTAAGAAAACTAATTATAAAGAAACTTTGAAACAAAATTTTGTATAATTGTGTGAAAAAGTAAGAGGAAATATTATTCTGAAAACAATATCAATATTATGCGCAGTTTGAGGTTAGGACAAAAAATGCTATTTGTCACAAATTCGGCCCTTCACAACTAGGGCAAGTTCCTAAAAATTTTATCAATTTACTGAAACTTTATACCTTTGTAAACATTTTGTGAAAGTCTTATATTCAGAAAACAAATACACACTGAAATATTAAGGATTTGTCAATGACCATAATAACGCCTAACTTAGTTATGCTGAGAAACGTCAGAGTTGACAAAGTTTATGAAAATAGTTCTGTATCGTAGCCGCGCAAAATGAGCGTGTTCTACTGCTTGCAGATTGACCGTAACATCTCTCTTTTCGAGCGGCGTAAACGGACCTGCATTATATTATTGGACCTCGTATTAGAATAGTGGTGGTAGGGTATGAGGTCCAACATTATATATCAGGTATCAAATGTAGACGCATGCGCAGTAGTGTGCGGTCAGAAAAAGACAGAGGTAAACCTATGTTTTTAGCGAGAAACACAAAATGGCGGAAAATTCAGCCAAACAAGACTCCCGTCAAGGGCAACTTTTTTCTAGTAAATTTATATGCGCTTGGACCGCATTTGAATACAAATTTAGACCCCTGATCGAGATTAGGTTCTCTTGCGCTATACATCATAAGACTAGTTTTTTTTCTAAAAGCTTCCTTTTTTATTTCAAAAGCTATTTGAATCGCTTAAATTAAAATATAAATCCTTCACTTTTTTAACTTCAATTTATTTTTAGTTGAAGGACGAAATTGTAATTTGCATTTTATAATTTATTATACAAAACTTTATTGCTTCATATGCATATTTATATATTTTAAATTACACAACACAAACATAACACTGTTATAAACTATTGAGCCTAACAGTTGTGATTTCCTTTTTTTAAGGATGAACCGCATCGATCTAATAACTCCTCTCTAACTATTATTCATATGCGTATAAGTCGATGATACAATTTTTTATCACCGTGCAAACATTGATTTTAAGCTAACAAAAATCTCCCTTAAAATATTTTCTACAACCCCGAGCAGGATTTCATCCCTGCAAAAAAGGATAACGAGAGACATGCTTATTACGCAGAAGCAACGAGATATTCGAGAAAGAATGAGAACGTACGACAAAAAATTGTCACATAGGAAAAAGCATTGTTGGTATGGGTAGGGAGTGAGATCGTTGGTAGAAATCGCAATCGCGCTTAGGAGCGGTGGTAGCAATGCAAAAACAAAAGCATTTTCCGGCTCCTGGCGGGGAAGGGGGAATTTCTAGCTACAGGAATGAAAGGCGGTGACAGGGGTTGGACAGGGTGTGGGGTGGCGTAGGGACTGAAGGAGAGATGCGTGGATAAATGGACACAAAAATTCGGACAAAGCAACCCAGATGCCGCATACCACAAATACCTTAGGCCCTCTTTCTGTCCCTACCCACTTTGACCACGTGGCTAAGCCATCCTTCATCATCAAAAGATGATTTTCACGTTCAAAATCCACAAGTTCTTTCAATTACTCTATTTCAACTTCTAGTGCAATCATCTTCAGAATAAGCGCTGAATAAATGTAAAAATAAATTGCATTAAATCTTCGTAGCTTCAGAAGAGTAAATTGAGTTCTTAAAAATTTGAATTGAGAATGTAAAAGCTCATGAACACATTTTAAAACCATAATGACTTCATTATTCCTTTACATTCCAATCGAACGAAAATTCATAGATTTTCTGCTGTAGTCAATGGAATAAGATTTTTTCACAAAGGCTGGAAGAGAATAGAAACGATGAAGGCAGACAATGAGAAAAAGAAAAAGAGAGAAAATATAGATTTCAGGCGATTGCAGGTAAAATTCTAAAAAGCTAGTCGTGCTTGCTAGGGGAGATAGAAATTGGCCTTTAGATAGTATTACGGCATACAAAAGCTCTACCGATCAACCTTTTCTCGAGCAAGACCGGTGAACCTGCTAATGTATTCCGATTGGTGTTCCACTATCCGCTATAATCATTTCCGACAGACCAGGTCTCTTTGAAGGGATGATAACGATGTCAGAGCTTCTACTGACAGATGGCTCTTTGATTAAGCCTGCGTATTAGTCTCACGTCTCTTATCTCAGCTTAAGTTTTAAAAGGCACTCTAAAAGAGATTAATCGCAGCTCTAAAATTTCGAGCATCATTGGAAACTATACCTAAAATAATCCAGCACTCCTATCAGGGATTTTTTAGATTTTGTTTTTTTTTATTCATTCATTGTTAAGGATAAAAAGAACCTTAAATGAAAAGTGACATTTACTCGATAAAAATCAACATCAACAAATCAATTGTCAGCCAAGACTGCTAGTCGATTTGCAAGTTTGAAAAAAATTAAAGTGCATGAAATTTATATTTATTGCACGGGCAAAAGTTGATATCAAACTAGACGCACAACATACTATAAAATATATTTGATCTTGATGAAGTATTCTATTCGCAAACAATTAAATCCATACAATCTTCAAGTGATAAGAAATTATACTTATGTCTTGTTAAAGGAGATGAAACCTGTATTGCACCTTGGCTCTGTTAGAAGTCACTGCAAACTCATTATTTATATAAAAAAATTGTTTAACTTTTCGAGGCTGCCATTTAGTAAAAACAATTTTCAGCCAATTACAAACAGTCATCATCTGAGCGAAAGCTCACTAAAAATGAAGCCTAGCAGTACTTGTAAAATAATTTTATACATTGTTATAAGGAAAATGGTAAACAAAAGTTGTATCTTCTTCATACACGATGTTTAAATACACTGAACCTATATTTTTAGATACAAATGGAAGTAAAATAATGTTGATTGTAATTTGGTGAAAATTAAACTTCAATTGATAATTATTAATAAACCTTTTATAAACAAATATGGAATCAAGTCATTTTACATTAGTTAGAATTCGTTCTTTTTCAGCAGAATCAACTATAAGCGTTACACCAACATCTTTTTGCTAGTTTATATTGCAGTTAAACACTAATTTTGTATTGTTTAAACAAATTTATTAACAAATAAATTATTTGGCCATTTTCTCGTAGAAGATTTTTTTTAGCAGAATCAACTGCTTTTATTTTGCCAGCCTTTTGCTATAATACTTTGGAGTTAGGCGAAAATTCTGTGTTGTTTAAATAATTTTAATACACAAATGAGTCATCTGGCCATTTTTCAATATACAAGTTTTTCATAGCAGCATCAACTAAAATAATCCAACCGATTACCTTTTTTCCATGATACTTTGAAGCTAGACAATAATTGTAAAATATTCAAACAAATGCATTATTTTTTACCATTTTTCAAAACATAAATTTTCGTTACTTTAGCTGAATCAACTGCTTATATGGTGTCAAAACCTTTTTTTGTGATACTTTTAGCTGGGCAATAATTTTTTATTGTTCAAAAAAATAATAGAAAATATGATTTATTTGATTTTTTTCAATATATAAGACACGTTTTTTAGCAGAATCTATTAAAAATATCTCTCTTATGGTCTTTGGCTGCTGTATTGTGCTTTTTATATAACCATTACTAAAACTAATGAAGTCTACGAAGACAAGAGTTACCAACTATTCATCAGATATATTTAGTTTTTTTCAGTATAATAATCTAAATATATATTATCAAATGAAGCATTTATTTAAATTATTGAAACAATACATAATGATTTCCTTACTTTACACTATTACGGAAAAAAGCTTTGGCAGCATATGAACAGTTGATTTTATTGAAAATACGAATTTTACCCATTGCAAAATATCAAAATGCTGCATTTGTTTATTAAATTTGTTTTAGTAATATAATATTATTGTCTAGCTTGAAATTATCGAACAAAAATGTCATTAGTGCCATATTTGTGAATGATTCTGTTAAAAATATGAAATTTGTAAATTGGAAAATGGCCTCATAATGCATTTTTTTATTTCAAATTGTTTAAACAACACACAGTTATTGTCTAACTTCAAAGTATCACAGCTGGAGGCATGAGCAATATGTAAGCAGTTGATTCTACTAATAATACGAATCTTACCCATTGAAAAATAGCAACATGGTGCAATTGTTTATTAGATTTGTTTAAATAATACACAATTGTTGTCTAACTGCAAAGTATCGAAGAAAAATGACATTGGTGTTATACTTTTAGTTGATTCTGCTAAAAAGTCAATCAAAATATTATAAAATGGCTTGATTCCATATTTGTTTATGAAATGTTCATTAAAAATTAGCAATTGCAGTTCAACTTTGACAAAATTAAAGTCAACATTTTTTATTTCAATTTCCTTCTAAAACTATAGGTCCAGTGTATTTAAATAATAATTAATATATATATATATATATTTTTTTTTTAAATAACAACCGCCGCACGGTCTCACTAGGAGCAAGTGCCATCTATGAAACTGACACCGGCTCTCAGTAGAATATATATATATATATATATATATATATTAGACGTATTTTTATTAATTCCGTTTCGATTCAATCCTTGCGAAATCAACGTGCCTACCTCTCGAAAAATGGATATGTACGCAGAGCGCTTCCCCAACCGCTGATTGTTCAAGCTGCAGCTGAAAATGAGGAAGCGACATTATTACCAACCGCGGAAAGCAGGCATCTTCTGAGAGATGATCACGATTTCAGGACAAGAAGGAAAATTAACATGCAAGTTCCTCCTAAGCCCCAAGATCTGGCACAGCTATCCTAAATGATAGGATTGTTCGGACAATTGGACCTGTGTGGCGAGAGATGCACGAACAACGCGGCTCAAAGAAAGGCGTAGCAGGATGTCGGGAGAACATGCTCATCGATAGATGAGTCCGTAAAGACGCAGCATTCTATCAGCGTTGCCTATCGATGGCCTGGATTGATTACCGGAAAGCTTTCGCATTAACCTCCCACAGACTTATCATCTGTCTGTTTGAAAGCTTAAAAGTTCATCCACACATGGTGAGGTGCATAGGAAGATTAATGCCGCTTTGGAAAACCAGATTTACTATCTCATCTGGAAAACATCGTGTGATCACCAATAGTGTCAACTTTCAGAGAGGTGTGTTTCAGGGAGACACCATCAGCTGCCAGAAGTGCTAAAGGACACCCTGACGTTGGAGATACCTGTACATACCTGGGCGTGCCACAGAGCCGAATTCAGGATGTGACGTCTATAAAGGATAGTTTTCAATGCAGATATAAACGACCCATTCGATCGATTTGGTCTTCCGAACTTTTGGCGAGGAACAAAGTATCTGCGAAGAACATGCTTGCGGTCCTGGTAGTACTCTATTCATTTGGAGTGGCTCCATGGATGAAGGGTGAGCTCAGATCCCTCAATATCGGGTCCCGAAAGGTTATGGCTAACGCTGGCTTTTCTTGAATCAACCGGATTGAATTGGGGTACGGAGAGTTTCATTTTTGCATGTGAAGACGGTGTCATTTTCACTCTGGCATACCGACGCCACATTTTGAGCCAAGACATTTTTGATAATAGTTGCAGAGCATGTCATGCACACCCCGAGCATCTAGGACACATACTATCTAGTCGTCCAACTCATGCGGAAATTACCCACATCCAAAGGCACAATGCGGCACTAAGAGTTCTTATAACCATCTCGGTCACTCTTACGGCATCAGCCCAAATACCGCCCCGCTAAATGCTCCTAAGGAAATATAGTCAATTGCCGAAAATGAGAAGTGCCGCATATACTGGAACTTCATATTCTCGACAATTCTTTCTTTTGCGAACTCGAGGCCTCACATAGTTCTCCTTGACTTCGAGGAACGAACCATATTCGTTATCGAATTTTCGGCACCAGCTGACAGAAACGTCAAAGCCAAGAAGAAAGAAAATAAAGAGAGGTATGAATACCTTATAAGGGAGTTGCGAAGGTTGTACCCAGAATATTCTGTTAAGCTAGTCGTTCTGATCATCAGTGCTCTTTGATGTTCCAAGCTTCCACTGATTAATAGCTTGAAAAGCATTCCTGCGTGTCAACAAAGTGCTGAGCCACTTGCGGGAAAAATGCAGAAGGCGGTCGTCCTTGGATCGCTTCGTGTCATCAGGGTGCACGAGACTTTTGCCGGATCATCGAATTGAGTTCGTTGCATACTGTAACCACCTATCTCACGGTCGTGAGACGTGGTTGCAGCTGAAATTTTATCGCGATTTCGCTGGGAGCAGCTGCAATTTTCAAGATTAGCGCCTGCTCCCAGCTAAATCCTGTGGTTGTCCTTATGACAAGCTTTGAACCATATATATACCCTCCGGAAATCTAGATTATTTTTAGATACTTTCTAGACTTAGCTCCTCTAGTGAACGTCTAGAACAATTTTATTAGTGGTGTCTAGTAAGTTTTACCTGCATCACTTTTGAATTTAGCATTTTTTTTTAATACATGAGCATAACAATTCTTTAATTTGACATTTATTAAATTAAAATTTAGAGAGAAGAGTGTACAATATCGATGCCTGTCGAACATGGATGTGAGATTGTGAGGATGTGAGATAGAGTCACGTCCGTATCGCGAGCTACACGATGCTGTGACGGTGTGTCTTCAGCGTGCAAACCATAGAAGTTGAATAAAGAATATTAAAATGACAATCAGTGTTTGATTTGAAGTGCCTGAAACAAAAATCCAATCGACGCGTATCGAACAATTTCTGTAACTCGGTCTGGGACTGCTTATTCAGATATTGCAAAATAATGTACAATTTTATTTTTCATGATTACTTTAATATTTGTTCCTTATTTTGCAATATTTTTATTGACAGTTACCCTGCAAAATGTCTCTTTTTTTAATGAACAACTTTTGTTCATTCATTTTTTTCGTAGCTTGTGTCATTTCTCCAAAAAAATTTATTCTTTATTTTGAATGTTCTTTTTCAAAAATAAAACAAAAACAACGCGTTTCGACAAAAAGTGAACAATAGCGTGGATCTTTTCTGGATGCACAATTTTTGTCAAATTAATTTTTTTTTTTTTGTATCTTGTATAGTGAACGAACTCGATCTTCCGTTTCGGTGCCTCAAAACGTGTGCCAAAGCGCAACCAAACTCGATTAGTATTTTAAAAGTTATCCGGTATACAGACAACGGCAAGGCGACAGTCAGTTTTCACATAAAAATAATTCCTTCTCAATATGATCAGAATGTGAAAACAACAGTAAGAAATTTTATAAAGTAAAGTTTGAGTTTATAAAAAAAGTATTGATTGTAGAGAAAAATGTCAAATACAAAATAGTTGTAGTTTTTCATGTTCTTTAAGCTTTTAATGAAAGTGTGTTGTAAAAAATCAACATTTTTATAAATTAGAACAACTACAAGGAGTTTTTTATTTTCATCGTAAAAAATATTTTCACTTTTGAACTATTGACTGCATGAAAAAATGTTTTTCAGGGCAAGTTTGTTGTTCATTGAGATCTAGATTTATTGTATACAAGTTTTTTTCTCCAAAATGCATACTTTCCATGGTGTAGTTCGTTTTTTGACCAAAATCATAAAAATTCATCGTGATTTCCATTTTGGGTTGATTTTATCGAAAACTATGGATTCCATTAAAAATATTTGGAAAAAACAAATTTGTATTTTCATGAGATATACAATTTCTCTGCTGAATTTTTTTATATCGAAGCAATATTTTGATCATATAAATCATGATAACCTTGCAAATAAAGGTAATTTCCAAAATTCACTGTCGCTCAGAAATTAAAATGCACAGAATAGTCTCTAAGGCTTTTTCGTGCAAGGTTAAATTTATGAATTTGCATATCATATTACATATAAAGTTTAAAATATAGCAAAATGTATACATTAAACTTTCAAATCGGTTATAAATTGCCTTTTTTATGCAGGTCAAGATGCAGGTTTGAAAATAAAAGTAACATTGACGTAAAAATCAAGTTTCAAACCAAAAAATATCACGTAAAGTTCTGATTAAAAAATCTAATACTTCTTTTTTGCGGGTTTTTTTGCACATAAACCAACCAAAGACCAAACTATTAACACGGAATGATTCAATAAAATCTATAACAAAACCTTCATTCATTTATTAATTACTTATTAATTCAACCTTATTCATTTAATTATTATTATTCATTTATTAAACAGAAATAACTCCAATAAAAACAGATGTAGTAGACTTTAGATAATACGAGGCAGATCAAACAGACGTTAAGCCCATGTAAATAACAGATACAAATTCCGATAATTATGCACAGAAACAAAACTATGCAAGCAACGTATTTTTCTTTCGGGATGGTACAAACACCTGTCGAAATTATGAGAAATTGGTCAATTAAATTTCGTAACAACAATGAAGACAGTCCCCAGCATTTTTTTAGAAGAATTGAAAAGATTTAAACGTGGATACAGAATAATCGATCGAGACATTTTAGGAAATTTGGACGCAATACTAATTGAAGACGATATAGATTGGTGTTCGATAAATAAAACCTTTTGGAGAACACTCAGATTTTTCTGAAGTTTTTAAAAACGCTTGCATTGACGAACAAATTTGAGAATCTCAGAATCGAGTATAAAATGCACACCAAAGGTGACGATTTCAAAACTACATAGACTTAAAAAATGTAAGGAAAGAATGGAAAACCGAAATGACTAAATCTAAAATCCAAGAACAAGTTTTAGAAATAACAGAACGTAAGATTGAGAACAAACATGAACAAAAGCGTAACCATGGGGACATTAACGGCAACAAGAATAATTCCGAGAATAATAGAGAATGCGTTATCGCTCTCTCTCGCACTCTCGCTTTCGATCACTCGCTCACTCGTTCGCTAACTCGTCCGAAATTGCGCTATCGTCAAAAATAGAAATAAAGTTCTAGATATAAGATTTTCTGTAAATAGGTGTAAAGAACTGTAAATAGTAAGGATAAGATTTTATAAAATATGTAGACGGAATTATTGTAAGAAATGTCCTTAGGGGACACATTATGAATAAAGAAGAAGATTAAAAATACATGTAAAAACTAGAAACGTTCAAAACGATAACCAGAACGGAATCAAGGTAAGGAACCATATAAAAAGCAATTTTCATTTTCACTCTTCGGATTTCCTATTCTACTCTTTCCACTTCAATTCCAAAAAACGACAGACAAACAAAAAGAAATTTAGACCCAGATTCCCACGTTGTTTCCAGCCTATATTTCAGCCAAATGGTCAACTTAGTTTCTTAAATTACAGACCAAGATACCCTTTCAATTCTTATAATCAAATGAGCCGTTCTATAGAAAAAATACCTAAGTGAATTTCAGTTTTAGAACAAAATTCCGAAAGAAACTTTTTGTCCGACCCGCCTCGAAAACGCGCTACTACATGCACGTGAAGCAGGCGTAATATGGGCGCTTCCAGCCCACTGTCGTTCGCACATGCGCACTCCGCTGCCGGGCCAACATGAAACTTTACGCCCGCTACATGAAACTTTACGCCCGCTACATGAAACTTTACGCCCGTTACACATACACTGCACCCCGCAAGTGAGAATACGGAGGAATTGATCTTCATATTTGAAAAAATTGTATTGCTAGACCCGACAGTTTCCCTTATGCAAATTACGCTATTTCTTCCTTTCACCTATAATCTCAAATTATCAACTACACCAAACATCCTCTATCTGCTTCACATGCTTGTTTTCAAGGAGGCGGACAAAAAGTATGGTGTCTATCAAGGGCGTAAAGCTATTTTGCCTCGCGTGACTGCCGCCCTCGCTTCACTCGGGTAGCAAATTCACCCTCCTAAAAATAGCCTTCTTTACGCCCTTGATACACAATATACCATTTCAAAATTCGTTTTCACGCATTTTGAAATGATTGAAAAGATCGACGTCAGTGGCTTTTCTATAGACCACTTTATTTTGGTAATAATTTAAGATGTAACTACAAATTTTTCATTATTATCTATAATTGTTTCTTCTTATATCTTTTCTAAACAAAATTATCACAACTATCACCCGCTCTCCCATGCTTGCCTCTTTTGACGATTTTTTTTTACTTTATTATGCCATTTTTTGTGGCTGACGCTTAGGACTTTTAGTAATTTTCGAAACACTTTCGATTATTTTTTGGAACCTTTCTAATCTGCTCTATACTATCCGCATCTCAAATTGTATTTTATTATTATACTATTTCCTTTTAATACTCAGAATCATATGATACGTCAGCCATGCGCGGACGGTGGCACGCAGTCCGTGTCTAGCCGCGCCACGTGACACAGCACGGAACGATATATTAAATTCAATAATGCACGATTATACATGAAGAGATTTTTTGAAAATTCAACCCGCTAATATTCAGAATGTTACAGATGATGACAAGGGTGACTCAGAAAAAAAAACACCTATGACGGCTCAGGTGATTTTTGTAGAGAACAGCTCAAATACTACTTACTCATGTTTAATCAAATGGCTCTAGGTTCGAAACAGGGACAACATCAACCGGCAAATTAACTAACTATCAGAAAAAGCAGAAAATAGTTCAGAAGTTAACAATAAACAATGCAAGAAAAACACCTAAAACCAAATTAAAGGAATGAAACTCAAAAATCGGAAAATAATCCAAATCGAAATCAACAAAGTACGCAGATGGAAATACACCACTTTCGAAGTATTAGCCCAGTAAAGATTTCCGGAGTCCCAGTACTGGGCATCTGTTCTGGGCCAGTACTCTCTGGTAATGTTTCGCAGTACTGGCGCGCGGTACTGATGCGGTACTGCACACCAGTACTTGTTCTGTACTGGAAAACCGGTAACGTACGAAAATGCCAGAGTTAATGTTAAAAATGATAAAAAAATCATTCCATTGTTTTTAGGACCATCCATTTATCATCATACGACTGCATATCGACCGAATATTATTTATAATTTTACAAAAGTGTAAAATTCAAACTTTGTGTTTAATTTTAACACTCACTATTACTATACTCTAAAGATATAACAAAACAGGCATTTAAAAAATAAATAATGATTGATTGCGAGTATTTTGTCTATAAATGTTAATGGTTCTACTTAAAATGAATACTTATATTACATTTTTTAATACTATATTACAAATAAAATGTCTAACGCTACGGGGTTTCGAAACTACATCTATACCTGAATCTATCGCCTAGCAGTCGGTAGTCTTAACAATTATTCTATACCAACAGAATTGAAAGACAATAAAAAAACCATGCAGGACTGGGCCAGTACTACACCGGTGGTGAACTCCGGCGGACTACTGAATTTTCTGCCTCAGTTATACAATTTCTAATTCAAATAAAAATTTAAATTCGCAGAACACGAGCACAAAGGAAAATAATTCTAATTGTTTTCATTTTGGACCATTTCAAACGGGAATCCCCATATTATGGAAAACCCAGAGAAAGGGATGGCAGGAACTAAAACCTAACCAGCATCAACCTGTTACCGAATGACCAGAAATTTTGTATTCAAATTTGATATGCGGTTGAGAGGCCAACAAAACCGATCTAAAACTAAAAGATAGTTCAATCCCCTAGTATACGCCCCTCCCCCTAACGAATACCCATTAACCAAAAATGCTGAAACTCCTCAAACAAATCCTAACAAGGGTATCGCAAGCGTAATAAGCATCCTAATATATAATGAATTCGAACTTTTAGAGAACATCCGAACCCAAGGCACTAGCGACGACACAAGCATACAAGACTCACTTAGATTGAGAAAACCTAGAAATAGGAAAAGTATAAAAAAGGTAATAATTGAGAAAACCGTTTTTATAACAGTAAATACGAGGATTTCGCGAGAAGTGCGACATAAATTTTTAGAAGAATAGAAAAGGTACTGAATTTAAAAGTGATCTGTACTTTCAAAAATCAAACGAGATGATAAAAATAAGGAAAAAGGAAACAATATGAAAAATGTCGAAATAAATCTATTATATTAAATAACATTATGGATATGACAGGTCAAATTGAGAAACAAAATATTTGTTCTTCAGACATATGCAAAGGTATTATGTTGAGTTTAACGAGAGCCAACCAATCAGATTAGGAAAATTGTTAGAAGAAAAGATTAAAATTACCAGGGGATAGAACACACATAGACTCACATAACTCGAAACAAAATAGACCTGCAAGGCCACGACCCAATTGAACAGAGATATTACCACGTGAGTTCGAAAATAAAAGAAATAATTTATCAAACAGGACATAAATTGAACCGCTGGATAGTGTAAGGGCATATAAAATTCACATGGCCGTTTCGGTTGGCCCCTCTTTTCTTTAAAATCGAGTTTAAAAAATAAATTTTTTAAACATATGGCTTTGTAGGAAATTTAATAGCCATATGTTTCAAAAATTCAATTTTCAAAATCAAATTTAAAGACAATAGGGGCCAACCGGAACGGCCATGTTAATTTCATATGCCCATACACTATCCAGCGGATCAATTATTAGAACAGGACATAATCGAACCGCCTTGCGCCAACTGATCAAACCCTGTAGTTATGATAAAGAAAATCATAAAGAAATTAAAAATTCTGTCTAGAATTTAGAATAGCCAGTAACATCACAAAACAAGACCTTTATCCAATCCCACCCATGACCAAAATTCTGTACACATTAAGAGCAGCAAAATTTATTTCTAAAATAGATTAAAAATGAGCGTACTTACAGATTCGTGTAAACAAAAGCTCAGAAGCAATTACATAATTGACAGTCTCTAGAAACGGCATGTAACGATTCAAACATATGCCATTTGGTTTAATCAATACTCCAGTCACTTTGCGGAGACACTGTTGGATGAGATTATACCTCCAGAATTAAAACCTCACGTTTTTGTTAACTAGAAGACATTTTTATAGTAACCCAGAATTTTAATGGCCTTTTAAAATATTTGAACATTGTATTAGACAAATCAAATAAGGCAAGTCTAACGACCGTTCTAGAAAAATGAGAATTTCGCTATTCAAGAATCAAATACCTAGGGTTTGAAGTCAACGAAAATGGACAAGAAGTCGAAGACAGAAAAATAAAACCAATCCTAAAATTCCCTGAACCCAAAAACGTGAAAAAATTACAACGCAATATAGGGATGGTAAGTTGGTACAGAAAATGTATTCCACACTTCGTCCAAATAATACAAACGTTAAATACATTGTTGAAAAAAAATCAGATATGTTATCGGGAACTGGGACAAGATGAGGCTTCCCAAAAAATTAAAGACGTTCTAACATCAGCACCAATTTTGACTTTCACGGACTTTACACAACCCTAGACAACTTGAGACTGACGCAAATAATACGGAATTTGCAGCTGTACTTAAAAGATAGGCAGTACTAACTACGTAATGGTATTTGCAAGTAGATATTTATACGCCCTAAATATCGGTACTCGTCATAAGAAAAAGAGATCCTAGACGTAGTGTCGTAGCGGATCACTTAGCGCAAAAACAGCTCCATAACCTAAAAAAACTGATTGGCCAGATGGGCATTAAATCTACACAAACATTACTACGAAGTCGTATAACGTAAAAGAAGTTCAAATTTCATCCATCATGTCCTTTTGAAATCAGAAAAATTAGCAAAAGTAATCACGTTCACGTTGGCGTCTAGCACAAAAAAAGCATTCATGGATAATGTGACGACGTGACAAATAGATATATAACATACAAGCAAGACATTTAGTTCTAAAATAACGCATACTAGAATTCCTTAGTAGTACTCCTGGCCAGGGATGGATACCGAAGTAATAAAATACGTAAAAAGTTGTAATGTATGTCAAAGAACATAACCAAAAAACCAAACGAAAATAGGGCTGATGGGGGAAAAATCGTTGAAGAGACGAAGGACTATGCTTGCTGCAGATATCACGGAACCATTACCAATTTCTAAAAATAGGAAGAATCAATATTTGTTAGTTTTTTTAGATATCTTCACAAAATGGGTAGAGATAACTCCAATTCAAAAAGCAAAAACAATAACAATAGATTCTGCATTTTATAATCGCGTGATTTTGCGTCATAGTAACCTTAAGAGAATTAACGGAAAAATTTGGGATAAGACACGATAAAACATTAGCCAGAGACAAACCCGACTAAGCGTCATTATATGAAAAGCAAAAGATGACTAAAAGCTATATAGATAATGACCACTCCACCTGAGATAAACACTTCGACGGCTTACAATTCGCGATTAATACTATCAAAAACTCATCAACACAGTTTACTCCAACTCTTTAAAATCTTCGTCGGGAATTGCAACCCCGTCATTTCCACCGAAAAATATAAAAAACGATAGCGATATAGAATTGCAGAGCATCGGTAAGTGTATCGCCAATCTGAGACGGTTATGAATGATAAAAAAAGATGTCCAAAGAAACCTAGATAACGCAAATAATAAGCAGGCAATTAGACACAATTTAAGAAGAAAACTAAAAGAATACAAAATAGAAGATGGGCTGTTAAAAGTAGCGACGAAATCATAATATAACGAGGATAAAAAGTAGACAAACTGTACGACTAATACAAAGGTCCATTCATGACAAAATGGCATTGACGACACAAATTGCCTTAAAAACTAAAACCAATACATCACTCAATTAAAATGTCAAAACTGACTCACTAAAATCTAAGAACAGAAGATAGTACAGATTTTCTTATTGTAAAGAAAAATGTAGTCATATGTAAAATTATACTTATTTGAGAACAAAATGCAACAAACTTCCATCGAAGAACACCTCAAAAGCTGTCGCGCTTAGGATGGTTTTAAAGAACAATGGCAGGAGTACAGGAAGAACTATTAGAATATCACCCACACAGGCACTTTCAAACGATCTTCAAAAAGAACTCCACTTTGCCAGAAAAACAAAAAAAAATTAGGAACCGGAAACATTTGGAAAGTAACATATATAGCGTCTTATCAGACTACGTGGGAGGATGCAGCGTAATATAAACTAAAGCAGATGAAACGAAATCAGAACTAGAACATGCGATGAATGTAAAAAAATTATAGGAGAACTTGGACAATGTAAGACAAACAATCAGCGATACGTGCAAAAAACATCTACAATTCAAAGAAGAAGAAATCAAATTAAAGCGAAGGGAAGAGGAAGAAAAGAGGAAACAGAATGCTGGACTAGAGATAGATAAAAGACTTCCAAGGGAAACCTTCTTTATCGTAAGAGAATGAACCGTTGCTTCCAGAAAAGAAGAAGCAAAAAGAGAAGAAATTAGACTAACGACAGAGCAACTGATAGACGACACGTGGTTGCAACTGAGAGTATCAAGGAACGTGAATCTCAGACTTTGGGTTCAAGAGCGCAACAATTAGGGGAAATAATAAAACTAAACCGACAAGGGAATAGTTTATTTTCTAATACTCAACATCTTTAAGTTTATTAACTCATTTCAGTTGAAGTGGTCAAGAAATTCACCACGTCATTATTCGGCCAATATTTTAGATTTATACTTCCACAAAACTTCGCATTTACAAAACACATGGCCTAATAATTTATATTACTAGTGCAAAAGAAAAATTTTACTCTTCTAAAACTTTGATTATAGAACTACGACGCATTTAGCTGCTGTATAAATTACATAAAGCAATTCTGTTATTATTAAACTTAAATTACAGAACTACGTCTCTTTTAGATCCTATACAAATTACTTAGAAAATTTTAATTTATCTTTGAAAATACAACTTGTATTAAACACCACCGCACTAAGACCACGTCCATTAAAATAAACAGTTTTTAGCTGTAAAATTCGACTAACTGACAACTCCTAACCAGAACTCTAAACTCTCTTTTCTTCTCCTTCTGAAAAATATGCGACAGGAATCAGAAAGCCATGGAGGAGAAATGGAAAGAAGGAATCAAAATGAGCGCAGCGTTCCGTCTAGGCGAACTTACGAAAAATTTAGAGCGTTTCAAATGCTAAGTAGAAAATTAATACTCAAATAAAATTATATTATACATGACTCATCTTGTAAAGGAAGATGTTTTAGGTAAATAGAAAACTACACAACTCAGTCACAAAATTAGAAATGTATTCAATTTCACCCTAACTGAGATAAACCTTAAGGCTTATGTAACGGGTAATGTAACCTAGAAAACTCACTTGAAAAAATGAATTCCCAATGCTAGCGCAACGAATGATTACTGGGGGGAAATTTTTCTTCCTCTTGTAAGCTCAAATCCATATTTGAAGCAGGAAGTCCTGGCGGATCGTCAACACTTGCGATAAATATGATAAATTTCTTAAATACTGCATCTCCAAAGCAGCTGAAAAAAAGTAAACAGAAACTGTGTCAAGAGCACCGCCTGGTCTCACTATTGATCTCTAAAATCGATTTGAATGGACTTCTGGCGCAATATTCCAAATAGAACAATTATTCCAAGAGACACAGAAGTGAAAATCTTTATAAAGTTGTAATAAATTATTGAAAATTATGAAAAATGTATTTTATTAAAAAATATATTTTTCTAAAAACGCTGAAAATAGGAAAAATGCATTGAATGTAAAATAATAACTCAAAAAATTCCGAAATAAAATATTACAGATACCAATGACTTTTTTAAGGAGTTTCCTGACTAAGGGTTTATATTATAACATCACCCTAACAACACTCCTGAATTAAAACCTGTCCGTATTCACCTGAAAAATCTCCGCGAATACTTGTGAGCGACCGCGAAGAAAGGGACCTAAAGCATTAGGTCCCTTTCTTTGCGGTCGGTCACATTTGTCAATCCTGTAAATGGGAATTTAAACAGTTTTGAAAAATACTAGAAGTTTATACCCTTATGATGAGCGGATCTCTAAGATGACTGTTGTTGTTCTAACATCCCCTTAAACATCCCCTTGAAAACACACGCAGTAAGATTCGTTTCTACAAAGGTGAAACAATTGGGGGAATATTTATCCATCTCATTCTTAGGGAAACTGGACTATTTTTGAAAATAATCGAACTGGCTTCCGTTCGGAAATGGAGAAAAATTCCCAAATAATCATTTTTATTAGCACTCTGATTTTTTCAGGTGGTCCTTAGACCATAGATTGTCGTTCTACCTCCCCCCTTAACCCACCCACGCAGTATAAAAAAATTGTATACAGCTGGACAGATTCAGTGAATAATTTCTCTTCTAATTTTATAGAGAAAGAACAATTTTTGAAAATATTCAAAGTTAATGCCTCTCTGATTTTTTGAGGTGGTGCCTGTGACATGTGTGACATGGTTTGCCATTCCAACACCCCCCAGAACCCACCCACGCAGTAAATCTAAGTTCTCTGGGGCTGGAAAAATTCAGTGGATATTTTCCATTCGTATTCTTCAGAAAAATGATACTATTCCGGAAAAGTCGATTTTATTGCTCCTATGATTTTTTGAGATAGTCCTTAGGCTATGGATTGTCATTCTAACACCCTTCCTCAACCCACCCACGCAGTAGAACTAAATTCTATGGACATGGAAAGATTCACTGAACCTTTCCAGCCCTAGAGAATTTAGTTTCACTGCGTGGGTGGATTCAAGTGGGTGCTAAAATTACAATCTATAGCCTTTGAATGACCTTAAAAATGAAAGGGGCAATAACTTTGCTCTTTCCGAAAAAATTTCATTTTCTGGATGGGCATGAAGGGAAAATATTCACCGAATCTTTCCAGCTCGATAGAATTTAGTTCTACTGCGTCGGTGGTTCGAGGGGGGGGGGGGTATCAGAATGCCATTCCATAGCCTAAGTCCCATCTTGAAAAATCATAGGAGCAATAAAATCGATTTTTCCGAAATAGTGTCATTCTTCTAAAGTATAATACTGAAAAATATTCACTGAATCTATCCAGCTCTATAGAATTTAGTTCTACTGCGTGGGTAGGTTGAGGTGGGCTGTTAGAATGACAATTCATAGCCTGAGAACCACCTTAAAAAATCATTGGAGCAATAACATCGATTTTTCCGAAAAATTGTCATTTTTCTGAAGGGTAGGAGGTAAAATATTACTTATATCTTTCTAGCTCTATAATATTGTGTTCTACTGCGTGAGTGGGTTCAGGGGGGTATAAGAACGACAAAATATGGTCTAAAGACCACCTCAAAAAATCAGAGTGCCAATAAAAATAATTATTTGGGAATTTTTCTCCATTTCCGAACGGTAAGATGGATAAATATTCCCCGAATCTTTCCAGCTGTATAGAATTTAGTGGTACTTTATAGAAGCGAATCTAATAGCGTTGGTTGGTTCAAGGGGGTGTTAGAATGACTATCCCTTCGTCAGGTATAGGCTTATAGTATTCTTCAAAATTCTTTAAGTTTCCATTTATGAGATTGATAAATATTCACAGAGCTCTTTTACGTGAATTTGGGTGGGTTTTAATTCAGAGGTGTTCTTAGGGTGATGTTATTATATCAACCCTTAATCAGGAAACTCTCTCGAAAAGCAGGGGGGTATCGGCAAAATTTTACAGCACAATTTTTTGAGTTATTATTTTACATTCAATGTATTTTTGCTTCTTTTCGTGTTTTTATACAAATATATTTTTCAATAAGATAAATTTGTTATAATTTTTAATAATTTATTACAACTTTATAAAAATTGAATTACCACTCCTATGTATGTTGGAATAATTGTTCTATTTTGAATATTGCGCCAGAAGTCCATTTATGTCGATTGTAGAGACCAATAGTGAGACCAGGCTGCGCTGTTTACATAGTTTCTGTAAACTTTTTTGCGGCTGCCTTGGAGATGCAGTATTTAAGAAATTTAACAAATTCATCGCAAGTGTTGACGATCTGCAGGGACTTTCTGCATCAAATATGGATTTGAGCTTTCAAGAGGAAAGAAAATGCCCCCCCCCCCCATAATAATTTGTTGCGCTAGCATTTGGAATTGTCTTTTTTCGGGTGAGTTTTCTAGGTTAAATTACCCACTACATGAACTTTAAGGGGAAAGTAGAAACAAAAAACTAATAACTGACGAAATTTGTTGAATGCTGTTAATATGCCATCGAGCATCAACTTAGCGATAAACTCGGCACGAAGATCACGGACGCTAGGGCAACAGCATTGCAAAAAAAGACTTGACTAGCATGGGGAAGGAGACTGTGAACCAAGCCGAAGTAACTCTAAAACGTCGACAAAGAAGCTGAATACTTCGGTCGATGAAGCAAGGCTCGCAGTCATGGAGAGTGATGTCAAGAAAAAGGAACATATTACTGAATCGAAGAAGAAGGAGAACTTAAGGAGTGTTATTTTGAAGCGGTTTTATTCAACCTGGCCGTGGAAATGAGGAACGTCCACTTGCTCATCCCCGCACTGAGGTGGGGATCGTGGAACCCGATAAGACGACTGAAGAGGAAGAGGTGACGGATAGCCTAGGTGAAGATTCAAGTAGATCTTCGATTCTTACAGACTATAAGAAGATCAAAACGAGGTGTAATTCATCAGTAGAAATGATTGAAAATATTAAGGTAAAAAAATATAAAAAATTACAACAAAACAACCTCTTTCACGGCTGAAACCTTGATATTAGGTAAAAGCGCTAAAATATTGCCACGGAATAAGTTCTCACGGAAATATAAACAATGGAAGTGAAGTCTCATAAGTGACTTTCTAAATGAAAATTTTTCATAACAAAAGCAAAGTTTGTTCGATGGCAATATATTGAGTACAAGTTTCATTCCTTGGGTAAAAGGAAATGATTCTCCAGAAAAAAAATTTTCTATGCATAGAAATGCCAAATAAATTAATTTGGTTATTAAATTGTTTATAGAATGACATATGTTCTTTGATAGCAGTATATTGTGAATTTGTATATTGTATATTTTCGTATTTGTATATTTGTATATTGTGAATTTGTTTATAAGAATTGTTTATAACAATGACAGATATTATTAGATGGCAATATTTTGTATACATGTTTTATTATTAAGATAAAGGAAACGATAAAAGTAATGTATTAAAATTCTGAAAATACAGTAAACATTAGTTATATTCATTAATTTGTTTATAACAAATTAACAAATCCAGGAAAGTCATCTGCAATTGAAGTTTACATTCAGCGAAATTGAATTGACTAATTTCACGTCTTTTTGAGAAAATGTCAATAACGGGGACTTGCTAGTAGATAACTAGTAGATAGCACAAATAAAACCAATTGCATCTTTCAAGTTAAATAATATATTAATCATGAACTTTGTTTTGAAAAGGTGCATTACTCTACTGAAATACGATCTTTCTTAAGTAATTTAACATATGCTTCAATCCATTGAGATTTGTAGAGTTGGCTTGTTTTTGTAAAAAAAGCATATTTCCCCTACTGTAGCGTGGCTTGTTCGGTTTAACCCTTGTGTTACCACCCAAAAAATTCTACACTCACAACCAGCCGGGTACCCAGGTACGATTTTGGAGGTAAAACTTTGCTATACCTGAAAACTAATAAATAAGTTAAATTGACATTAGATTATTGATGCTTTGGGAAGATATTTTAGAATAAACACGGTAGTATTTTAATACATGGTGACCCTTATAAGTCCTTAGTCAGGTACAAAACGCAGGCAGCTACACCGTATCCCTCTTGTTTTTCTCTAGACCAGATGCGTACAACTGAAAAGATACTCAAAAAGAGGGGATAGGATAGTTCTTCGACCTGCCGAATATTGTATAAAACCTTTGAAGCGAAGTATGAATATTTGTCCTTGAGCGGCTTGAGCTCAACTGCCGCAGTCTTTGGCAGTTATTCGGATCAGCAACACGTGCAGTGAAACGACGCATGTTCAATGTGACGCAGTCTCTTCGAAGTTTTTCGAATTGCGAATACAGCTTGAAAATCTTTAGTAATATCAGTGTTTTTAGTGAATATTAGTTAATATTAGTCTATCTTTACATAGTGAATATTATGTTTTATTGATAAAACGATTGAAGAGTTATCAAGAGCACAATTTGCGAGGTATGTAAAACAAACATACTTTTTGTATAAAAAAATTGATCGAAGTATTGATTTGAGTAGAACTTTTCATGTTATATGAATTTATTTATTGCTCAGATCAAATTATGCTCAAAGAAAAGAATATTCAGCATCATTATTAGGAGACGAAGATAATGAGGGTTTGGCTTCGTCAGACAGCGAGGACGAAGACTGGCTTTCTACGGGTGATTCCCGTCTCGAATTCTCTAACAACGAAGTAGAGAGTGACGAGTCAGAATTGGAGGAGAATAAAAGTGAGCAAGGTAGTATTTATGATGGAGAAGAAGAAGTTGAGGGTGGCGATAACAGCGAATCTGAGAGAGAGGACCAACAAGAAGTTGCTGCAGCAATGCAACGTAAGGATTTTTTCATCACAACTATACATAGACTTGCATATTATGTGCATATTCATTTATAAAATTTCATCTTTCAGGAAGCAACAGCTTAACGTTTTTGGCTAAAGATAAAACCGCATGAAAAGAAATTGTACAAGGCTCTCATCAAACAGCATCTAGAAATATCATTAGGCAAAGAGCTGGGCCACATAGGAGCACGAACATGTTATCGATTCCCGAAACTTTCAAAAAGTTTCTCACTTTGGAAATAGTGGGTATAATTGTTCGCTGTACTAACAAAAAAGCGTATGCAGTATACGAGGATTATAATAGCGAACTTCCAGAAGATAATCCTCGAGTTTGGAAAGATGTGTCTCGGGGAGAAATGTACTCTGTATTTGCTATTTTGATTTTTGCTGGCGCTCACAATTCTAACACTGACCATGAACCAGAAAGGTGGAAAAAAGGATCTTTTCCTTTGTACCGCGCCACAATAGGTAGATCACGGTTCCAAGCTATTGTGCGAATTATTCACTTTGATTATCATACTACACTCCGTATTAGAGCAGCGAATGATAAAGCTGCCCCGATCTCTGATATCTGTGATATGTTGAACGCCAATTTAGCAGCTTTTTATCATCCAACACAGAGTTTGACCATTGACGAGCAGCTCTATTCTTCTCGAGGAAGAACAAATTTTACACAGTACATTCCTTCAAAACCCGCCAAGTATGGAATCAAAGTATGGTGGATTTGTGATGCGTAAAATGGTTACCCCCTTAAAGGACTCATCTACACCGGAAAAGTTGGCAATACTCGAGACCTCAATCAAGGTGAGAGAGTTGTGAAGGAACTGGCAGTTGCTTACAAAGGATCAGGTCGAAACATTAGCATCGATCGATTATTCACTACATTACCATCGGCAAAACTTCTTCTTACGTGGAACCTCACGCTTGTCGGTACTTTAATGAAAAACAAAGCTTACATTTCGCAAGAAATGAAGCCGTAAAAATCAGGACCGATTCTGTTAACGCTATTTGAATTTTATGAGAAAGTTACAATTTATTCTTATGTACCAAAAAAAATAAGGAGTAATTGTACTCAGCACGATGCATCACGATGCAAGCATTTCTGAATAACTTCATCAGAAACCGGAAAGCTTGTTGTTTTACAACAAAACTAAAGCAGGAGTTGACAGAAGGTACACGACCCAACGGCGAACATGCAGGTGGCCGCTTGCCCTCTTTTTCAATATTCTTGACATTGCTGCTCTAGCTGCTTATATTGTTCACTACGAAAAGAATAAAATGATACCAAAAAAAACTAATCAACGATAGATTTTTTTGGGAAAGCTTGCAGAAGAGTTAGCAATGCCAATGATCGCAGAGCGATCGTTGAATCAACAAATTATGCGCAACTCATCAACCAAGATAGCGATTAAAAGCTATGTGGACAGTCCAACAGTCGCAATCGACGTTCCTGCTGATAATCAACCACGAGACATCACTGGTAGGAAAGTGGTGGTTTTATTGTGCTTTATTTTCAATAAACAGGCAATCAATGACAAATCAATAACTAAAAAAAGGTTTGTTTGTACTTTAACTTTCTTTTATGTAAATAAGTTTAATTTTTTGCATTTCATGTAATGATAAACAATTTCATTATTTTATATATAAACACTTTGGCACAAAAGTAATAAATGAATATGATGATTTTCATGAAATATCCTCAATAAACAATACAAAATTAGTTAGATTTATTAGAATTCATTTATAAGTACTTATTTTTTCCTATTTCTTACTCATTTTTAATTTGTATCGCACGAATCCTAATATTTTTTTATGTGAGTACCTGGGTACACGGGTGGTATCAACGTGTACTTTTTTCTAATAAAATTTTTTTTAGGACAAAAAAATAAAGTTTTAATGCATTTTTCTATGTAAAATTAGCCAAATTATGGGGATCTGGAAGGATTTTAGCTTATTGCTTCAGGAAACAAAGTTATGTAACAAAATACACGCCGATGAGTACCCGGGTGTCCAGGTGGTAACACCAGAGTTAAGATACTTATTTTTCAAAACAAAAACAAATACACTGAAAAGATACTAAAAAGATGGTACTGTGTCTTTTCGTTTGAAAGTCTGATATGTCAAGTTTTTTTAAAAAGGCATTAAAGATAATAACTTACCTTGTTTTGTATCTTGTCGGTGCACTATGGACGCGGGAGCTGACATTGTGCGCTTGTATGGCCACTTGGTACCAAAACTTGAACTTAATGTTTTAAGAGAATTTTTGCCACCTCCATCTGATTGCGAAAGAGCTTCATGAGCTCTATGCAATTTTTTCACAAAAATTTCACTGTTAAGGTCCGTGTTCCTGAGGTCTGCAAATAAATTACGATCGATAGTTTTAGCATTTATAATAAAATAATCACATAAGAAGATAATAAAATTTACGTAAATTTACAATTTGGACGGATGACGTAACCTGATGCATCTAACGCAGTGAGAGTGCGGCCCTCAAGCTATTTGTCACGCTTGACTGAAAACACCCAGCCCTCTCGGCCCCGCGGCTCCTCTCATCAGAAAATCTCCGAGCGGCTTCAATTCTCGAAAAGCACAAATTCAGTTTACAGCAATCCAGGTTCCAATGTATTTATTTGCAAAACGTTCATAGGGCTAATTAACCCTCTAACTTTAGGTTTAAACGGGCAATAATTAAATATTTATGCAACAAATGATAATACAAAATTAGGGTTCAAACACAAATGAAGACTGTCACTTTTTCAGCCGGTCTAGGCTGATCATAAATATAAAATATATTTTATTATTAAATTATATCTAATATAATAGGCTACTAAATTTGGTCATCATACTTGAAATGAGGACATTTAGTTGGTGCAAAGGATGCAAGGACGGTCAAACAAGATACCGAACGATATGAAGAACCTACCTAAATTACACTATCGTCAGAAATTGTTAAGAAATTTTTTCAAAAAGCGGTTGAGAGGCTTATTATATTCTGCGTCGACAGTCTTTGAAGTCTTATCTTTCTTTCAAGCAAATAAAACTTTAAAAAATCTTCACGGGTTCTCGAGATGCGAATAATAGTGTCTATGGGTGTCTGTGCGGTAATCGCCAACTGACAGTCGACGCAGACTGGCTTGGAAATTTTTTATCGTATTTTGGGAAGCCGTGAATATTTTTGCAGTTTCATTAGCCTCAATTAAAGATAAGATTTAAGAGATTATGTCCTCTCCATTTGAGTTTTTTTCATCAAGTGTTCTAAGTCACAGCAAGAGTTGAAATGCAGAACAAAATCGGACAAATTCTCGTCGATAGACGCTCTCGCGGCCGACAGCGGTAATTGCTGACTAAAATTTAACATTCAAAACTTGGACATATTTAGTCGTATCTCAAGAAACCATGAAGATTTTTCAAGGTTCATTGGCCTGAATTAAAGGTAAGACATCAAAAACTGTATGGTATGAATTTCAGATTTTTGCTACAACTTTCCTAGGTTTTGCCAGAATTCAAAGACGAGGTACTAAATTCAATAAATGCTTGCATTTTTCTAAGACTTCTCACGAAGTCTATTCTCTTCAAAAAGTCAAAAATATCTTTATTGAAGGTGACTCGACGCAGAATTTAATAATCTTTCTAGCGGTACTGACAATTTGCGGAGGTAGTGTATGTATATCTGTAACTCCTCTGGGCTAAAGAACATCTTTACAAGGAAGACGACTCCACATCTAAGGGAGCATAGTTTGAATCTCTAAAAGGAATTTTCTCGTACTCAGGGCAGGTGCAATTTCATACACTCGGGAGTCTTCGAATGAAGGCTGAAGGCTGTATCATTTGGAGACAATCGATATGTGAGTGAAAGTAATTATGGTGATAATAAAAAGTCGCGATTTTTGATTAAAGGCCTTTGTCCAGTTTAGAATTTAATCTGGATTTTGACTTAGGTTAGACCACACTTTTATTTTGGTTTGTTTCATTTTAATTTGTATTTCTTATAGTTTTCTTCAATAATAGGCCAAATGTCTGATACTGTAAATACTTAGCAGGTGAGTAATTATGTACAAAGTACTAAATCAGACAGCACTTTTCATTTTGAGCGCCAAATGAGACTTTTTAATTTTAATTATTCTGGTAAGATTTTACATTACATTTTTAGGTTATTTTAGTGCAAAGAAAAGAACCACTATGTTATTTTATGTCGAGCAACAGAATCTCAAATATTAGACAGCACTTTAAGCTGCAGGTTCCCCATCATGGACTTTGGTGCGACCCAGCTCTTGGATGGTGGTGTAAACAAATAGGTTGCCAGAAAACTCCGAGTGTTCCCACGCACTGAGGTACCCAAAGCTGAAGTGGAGGTTATTACGCTGATAGCTCTTTGGCATCAGGGTATATTGGTCTCGAAAATAATCTCCTAGGACACCTGGAGCCATCACCTGAGGATCTTTGAGACCCCACTGATATCAACTCTTTATGACGTCTGTTCCTGGATTTATTTTATTGTTATGAACAGAATAATAAATATAACTGGTATCATGTCTCGAAACTCGAACACCTACTGTACAAAAAGGATGTCAGGCCCTCTATGAAAGTTTTGGCTTAAGCGCGGGTTTAGCAAGCTATGAGCCAAATTGAGGCAGTTACACCGATCTCGAAAGTTCAATAGGTATCAGGAAATTATTTGGCATTTGGACAAAATATTTGCTCCACATAACATCAGTCCACAAAAATCTACAGAACTGGGCGTAAAAATATTTTCCCACAATCTAACTTTTGAAAAAAAAAACAATACCTAAAATTCCAGTGAACCATTGTAAGCCGAGGAAATTCCCAGATATTGGTCGAGTGCCTGATGTGTTCATTTATCAAGTCACTTAGGCACCATATGGCATGATCTACAAAAGGACAGTGTTTCACGATTGTCTGTAATCAATAATTCATGCATCACAGCATCCGACGTCTCTCAAATCCTGGAGAGGTGAAAGTACCCTTGACCTCGTGGTAGGACCGAACCACTCAAGAAAAAGTTACGGTTCTGTATCGCCCCGTGCAGATGGAATCCACTTATTTGAGAAATGCACAAGCAGCATCACATTTGAAATAGCAACCGTCCCAAGGTCGTAACAGCAAATTAGTTCTATGATATCCTTTAAGTTTAAGGATTCTTATCATGCGTACTACGTTACTGCTTTTTCTAAATTGTGTTTACGAGTCAATACACGGTAAACCGTCAAGGATTAGAGCATTGATGATTCGTCTTAATACGATAAATATGAATGTAATATTAAACTGAAATAAATCGAAGGTGTTCCGGAATCAACAGTATAAATGTATTGTGCTGTTCTAGTGCTTAGAATTACCTTAATAGTGGCGACAAGGATGAAAAAAATTGTGCATGGGAAGGTTGAACTGGAAATTAGTGAATACAGCTGTAAAAGTTGGAAAAACAAAGTAGTGGATATACGAATCAAGTAAGACCGAAATCTTCGCGGTTTTCGAACATTATGATTTCGTGGCCAAAACTCAATTTTCTATTGACGACCTTTGAAAGAAGTTGAAGAATTGAGTGAAATCGAATCAAGTTGCGATAATTCCTGAAAACAAAATAAACGCTTACAATGATTTTCGTTACAAAACCGAAAACAAGAGGCTGCAGAATCCATTAAATAATTTTATGTGACTCCGGTGAGTTAACGCGTTTTTATGCGACAGCGTATAGTATCGTAATGTTGTACATTACGATACAGCGGAAGATCACTCTTCACATCACACTCCGCTGAATCGTAATGTACAATATTACGATACTCTGCGCTGTCGCAACAAAACTTGTAAATGCATCATCTTCACATAAAACAGGATATGCGCCAATGCGCACGATTCGGGTCTTCACGCGACTCGCTTACATTGCTCGTCGCGTAAAGACCCACATTATGCACCTCGCTGCATAATATGCTATTATATCACTTTGAAAACATTGGCAAGAAAATGTAATTTAAGGGCAGAGAAAATTAAAAGTTAATTGAAGGATCAATTGATTTCCAAAGCTCATAAATAAATTATGTTAAAGCAGAATCGCAAGGATCATGGAGATGATCACCTATAGACACTCTTCTGGCCAGAAGAGGAATCAGAATTAAGATTCTTACAGTGCATCATATTCATGCAGAGACAACAAGGGGTGTTTTTACAGTGGTTGAACTGATCATCAGAAGTTTCAGTGCCAATTAATGTTGATACACAATATTTTGTAGATGTAGAATATGAGAGTGAGTGTGCCACAGTTTCCATAGTATGGGACGAATTTTATAAAAAAAAAAAAAATACAACTTAACAAGCCAGAATTTTAACTGCGCTCATATGATAAAACACCGATGTCTGTTGTTAGATACAGAGAAGGAAAAATTAAAAAAACGAAATTCGAGCACAACACATTTTACTTGTAGTAAAAACGGAAGTTTTCCTCTAACTGGGAGAAACTGGCTAATTGTATTTCAAATGTGGCTTTTAAAGTTTGAAAGAATCTGATAACCACGTAATTGAAGCAATTAGCGTATTCAAAGCTAGGCATAGGTATATTCATAAAAAAAAGAATTAACTCTCCAATTAAAAGCTCATGAAAAACCTTTTTTTCGTTAGTCTAGGTATCCAGCTTTGCGTCCAAAAGTAGTACCTGAAACAGAGTGATTAAAGAGTTTACAAATATTGTCTCCAATCGAATATAGTGAGTGGGGAACACCTGTAGTTCCTCCAATTAAAAGCGATGGATTTTTTCGACTATGCGGAGATCATAAATTCATCCTAAATCTACCCTTACAAGTTAATTATTTCCCACTGCCACGTATATAAAGTATTACAGACACGGTACAAGGCGCAGCTTTCTACCATAAACTTGATATGGTTGAAGCATGTCAACAAATGCCACATTCGGAAAAGTTTTAGAAGTATGTTGTTATCAGTACACACATTGAGTTGTTTAAATATCATGGACTTCCTTACAATGTTTCAACGGGACTAAAATTTAGCTAATGTATATTTTGCCAACCAAAAGTAAAATATTTTGTCTATTGAATAAATAAAAACGGAATTTCGCCTCTTGAAAAAATAGCTACTTTACGAAATGCACCTTCGGCCAAATACATAACTCAATTTCGAAGTGTCATTGAATCAGAAACAGATCTTGCGAGATTTATTGATGATTATACTCAGAAAATGCAATCGTTTCATCACTTTTCAAACAGATGTGTCATGAAAGAGAAGTTTTAATGGACTCCATAAATCGAAAAAGCGTTTAAGCAAGTGAAATAAGAATTCACATGTGAAAAAATTCTAGTTCACTTTGATCCAAAACGACCACCAGTGTTGAGATGCAACATTTCGTCGTATCGAATAAGTTCGATATTGGCTCATTGTTTTTCTGGAAACATATATAACTCAATATCTTTTGCAATTCGAACGTTGTCGCGAGCTGAACAAATTATTCAGTGTTCCGCGACCACCTTGACAGCATGAGATGAAAGGACGCGGAACGGACGACTTGAGGTGCAAGCTTTTGTTTATGTACATAACCTTTCCTGACCCGATGTCGAGGGACTTCAGCTCGTCCTTGTTCCACTCGAAATGAGCAAAATAGTACCGGGATGGCAAGCATGTTCGTTGCAGAAACTTTGCTTTTCGTCGACAGTTCAGAGCACCAAATCTGTCATACTGTCAACTCAATCTACAAAGCACGAACTGCCTTGACTAAGTCGCGTAATTTTATATCAACGCAAAATAGTCAGCGTAATATCAAACATTGAACTAAAGTCCCTTCGGCTGAGACTTTCAGTCGTCGTATTAGTCATTTTACAGATAAAGTCCGCCGGTTATACGTTCTTGAAAAATAACTCAGAGTGGATTCGGTAGGTGTTTAGGACCATGTATCGCTCTACTAGTGAACTGTGATAGTGCATCCTTTCGCTACTATAATTGAGTTACTTCGGAGTAAATTCATACAAACATCTGGTAGAATTCCGTCGCTGTTCTACAAAATAATGGACACCCAATCGACAAGACAACTCTCTCTTGCCCGTTCAGGAAAAGAAACGTGAATGTAAGTTTTTATTGTACTCATTTTAACTAATTAGCTGTATCTTATATCTAATAAACTTGTCAGATATAACCTACACCTTTGATTTAGGCACTGTGCATATACTGGTACAATCTCCGTAGGGCTGATAGTGACAAACAAACCCACAACAAATAATTAGTCAGGCCTTACCTACCTGACGTAATCAACAACACTGGTCTCTCTCTTGCAATATTTTCCATTCTACCCTAGCCTTTTGCTCGAGACGTGACAAGGATTCGTATGTAATAAGTGAATTATTATTTTTTAGATATTTTATAGTACTCCAAAACAAAAATTTACAAGACTTTGACTACAACTTATAGGTTTTAAAACTATCTCGAGGTACTAATTAGCTTGTTATATTTTGTTAATCATGAATAAAAGTGGAATTTACATGGAGGTTTTTCACTTCACGACTCAGGACTTGGTGAGATTCAAAGTCTGTTTTCATTCTGCTGCTTTTTCCTGCTTTTCTTACTTTATGATGAAGTTATGTGCATATATTGGAGAGCCCGGTGGTCTGGTATACAAAAAAAGTTACCAATATTCGAGTTTTTGATGAGGGTTTTTTCGGATCAAAAATAAATCATTCAAGATGGCGGAACCAATATATTCAAATTGCAAGTGACACTGAGTCCTTTAGAAGCCACAAAACCTAGACGACTAAAAATTTCTTTATTATGCAAATTTGGCATCTAAAAATGACACCGGCTCCCAGTAGAACGGCGGTAAATCACACTTATGGCTAGGACTCACGAACGTGAGATGGGTGGTCGCAGGGCCTCTAAGTGCTTTTTTCACCTTTTCGGCAGTGATTGACGGGCATTCCTCCTCAGATGCTATGAGGTTGTCGCAAAACTCCTTGAAGCGGATAATATTATCAGCATCTTCTTTCAACTCCAGTGTTTTCGAGATCTTGTATACGTCTCTTCAAAAAGTGTCTACCTTGTTTAGCTTGGGTGGATTTTTGACAGAAACAGGGTCATTACTGGAGCGGCGCGATGGGTCAGCGAGAAATGGTTGATTCTCCCTGATCCATATCTCCCTCTTCTGTATTCTCCTCCTCGCGTCAGAGAACACCCGTATTTTGTCAGCAATATTCTGCTTGATTATCAGCAGCTTTGACTTGTTCAGTGTGTGATTGAAGATCCTCAGTTCTTAGGCAATCTTTCGAACCCTTTCCGTGAATGGCTCATCAGATGTTATGTAGTTACTCACACACTGAATATGGGACGCATTCTGTCTTGCTCATCCAATCTTCTTGTTCAGTTAATGCAAGCGTCTTCTGGTCTTTTGATCCATCGTCGGTTTTAGCCTTAGATTTTAATCAGCCAATTCTCTCGCAGCACGTTTGCGAGATATTCTTAGGGGGAACCTGCATGTCAATGCTCCTTCTTTTTCTGAAATCGCTATCATCTTCTAGAAAGTGTCTGATTTCTGCGGTTGGTTTTAATGTCGCTTCCTCATGTTCGTCTGCAGCTTGTTGCAGCAGCAGTTGGGGAAGGGCTCCGCGTACATATCCAGTTTTTAAGAGGTATGCACGTGATTACGCAAAGACTGTTGCGAAACGTGCTGCAGCTCTGGGTGTTTCTGGAACCACAGACCCTCATAGTACATTTTCCGAAAAAACCTGGTCTTTTCTTAGGACTTGGTCCAAGTGGCCAGGAGAAAAAACCAGGTCTGCCCTAGGTTTAGACCTATACTTAAATCAAGGTTGAACCATAGGTTCATGTCTTTCGCGATTTTCAGGTTTGAAAAAAAAACTAAATCAATGCGAGAAATTTTTGAAAGAGAATTCAGTATTTTTAATGAATATATGTAGCTGTAATTAATATAATCAAGTCAGAAATCGATTTTATATTGATAAAAATTAGGATTTCTAAACAATAAGTGACAAATAATTCCTGAAGAACGTATACCTATACGAAAAAATTTACTCATTTTGTTAAATCTGAGAACGTTAATTAACACCTCGGCATCAAAATTGATGGCGATTGGCAGGCTGCGGCCGCCTCGCAAATTAATTCGTGCTTTCAAGTTGAAGCATTCTTATATCATTGACGAATAATCTCAGTTATGATTAAGGGTAGCATCACCGCTGTACAACGACCAAATGCGGAACTAATGCTCTCAATTGGACTGCTCGGCTGAAGGGGCATTAGTAGCGGGTAATTTAAATTAAAGTTGGGGCTAAATGTCAAGGCTCGTCACTTCTTTTGATTGCAACTCACACAAGAAAATCTCTGAATTTTCTACTGAAAATCATCTGAAAGATTAAGGTCTTCCGAATTCAACTATATAATCATTTTTATCCTAAAAAAATTATGTTAATAGTTAGAGTGCAAAGCATCCTCAAAAACATGGTTTTTAGGCCTCCTTTTTTAAGCGTTCACTTTTACCTGGCAATGATCAGAAAATATTTCACTTAATCAAAGAATTATCAAATGATATTATTTCCCTGGCAGTAATGGTGAATTATAGCAATAAGAAAATAATTCAATTGGTTCAGACGATAGCGCGTCAGGCTTCCATGCAGGAGGACTGAGTTTCGATCCCTTAGCCGGTACCAATGGAAATTCTTCTATGTACTTCAACTAGGGCTCCGGTGGTTCGGAACCTACCTTAAGCTGTAGGTACCCTTGCAAGAGGCTGGTTACCTTCTCAGGTGTAAGCTCCATGTCGAGGGGACTAATCTTGGGGTCGAAGTCGATTATGAGAAGACTCGAAAATGAGGCAGCGATCTCTTTGCGCTTGAGGCTCCTACGGGGGACTCCTGTGCTCGAGGCACCTACGGGGGACTCTTTCTCGGCAGTTTCTGGCTAATTTCAAGTAATGAATACACACACACACATATACACTCACATGACACACCCAGGCAGTGCTTTGAATCTGTGCATCTAACTGATGACCTCAGAGTGATCGCTCCGTCCACCCTAACCTGCTAGGAAGGCTGCCGAATGGCAGAGTGGGTGGGAGCCACTTTGCCACAAACAAGTAGGACGTCATTTTCTGTGCGATAGGTATGTCTGGTACCTGAGAGGTATATTCCGAGACCCAAAAACACTTGGTGAAGATGGCCGGATTTGGAGTACTGCCGTGAGATAAACACAGGTGTGGCACAATAGGCTTCATAGCTTGAAAACCAGGGGTGGGGCTTTACGGGTTTCTCCGCCTACATTACAAACAAACAATTAATTCAATTGCATCTGAGCAGGTCAACTTATATGAGGTTTTAATTTATTGTCAATACTTTGCATGTTTTGAACATTTAATTTCGAAACTAATACAATCAATCGGAAAGATGCAAACAGAAAATTCAAGAGAACATAAATAATGCTTGCGCGCGTCTTTTTTATTTCGCGCTCTATAATATATTTATCTCGCAATTGATGCATATTTTTTTCCAAAATTCGAAATTTTCTACATAACAAGTGTATTTTATATTCATATCTGTACTGCGTTCTGGGACTGCTTATTCAGGCATTTCAAAGTAAAGTACAAATTTTATTTCTCATGATCACTGTTATATTTTTTTTTATTTTGCATTAATTTTTATTCTAAGCTACCCTGAAAAATTTATCATTTTAATAAATATATATTATGAAAATTCATAATATGCATTGATATTGGAACAAAACTATCTTTATTGTCCTGTTTTTATTGTTAAAAAAGGTGCGCATCATATCAAAAACAAAATCCATTTTGTTATTAAACATTTGATTGCATCTTGTGTCGTTTTTCCATAAATTTATAAATTGTTTTAATTTTTAATGTTAGTTTTCACGATTGAACCAACAACTGCGCATCATATCAAAAAACGGTTTACAACAAATTTGTAGATCTTTTTTTGGAGAATAACCTTTTTTATATTGTTGTTTCTTAAGCTGTGTCGCTTTTCCTTAAATTCAGTTTTTTAAGTTTTAATGTTATTTTTGTTATTAAAACACAAACTACGCGTCCTGTCAAAAATTATGAATAAAAAATTTGTTGTTCTTTTTAGGGTGAAGAACGTTCGTTTGGGGCCGTCCACACATCTCGTGACGCTAAAAATATTCAAAATGGGCCCCTTCCTCGTCACAAACCGTGTCGATCTGAATACCACACAACCTACGTGTCATGTGACGAATTGTCGACCCCCGCTCCCCCCAGCTCCGAAGTTGCTATTGAAAAGGAAAAAAATAATTTATATTTGAATGTTATTATTGACTAACAATATAATGACTAGCCAATTAGTAATATACAAATATGAAAAAGGTTACTATGCTTCAAATTTTCTAATTATACAGTTTAATCCCTTCAGAAAAATATAATAATTTGAGAGGCATGGTTTTATTTTTTAAACTAAATGTTTTTATTTTTTCACAGACTAATTTGGAAAGGGGCATGAAAAATTATAAGGGTTCCTCAAATACTCTTTGGAATCTTTTAACTTCTTTGAAATCAACTGAATTCCTCCAAATTCCCAAATTCCCAGATATATCTGACTTCATCTACATGGCCAGTATTATGTGAATTCCTTGAATTCGTGGAATTTCTTATATTGTTTGAACTCTCTGAAATTCACGGACTTAAAAATAATTCAAAGAAATCAGAGGTGTTCAGAAGAACCGAGCGAATTCAAGAAATTCCATGCATTCAGGGAATTCAGAAGATTTGAAGGAATTCAGGGGATTTGTGAAATTCACAGAATTTCAGGAATTGAGAATATTAAAATATTCCGGGAATTCATTATATAACAGGATTTCAAAGAATTCAGAGAACTTTGAATATTCAAGTAATTCAGTATATTCAACGATTACATCAAATTCATAGAATTTGACAGCATTTAGGAAATGCAAGGAATTTAGATAATTCAGATTATTCAAGGAATTTAGGGAATTCGCTATATAACAAGATTTCAGAGAATTCAGAGAATTTGAATATTGAAGGAATTCAGGATATTCAGGGATAACAGAAAATTCATAGAATTTGACAGCATTTGGGAAATTCAAGAAATTTAGAGAATTCAGAATATTTAAGAAATTTAGGGATTTTGAGAATTTAAGAAATTTCAGGAAGTTTGAATATTTCAGAAATTCTGAGAATTCAAAGATGTTCACGAATTAGGAGAATTCAAGAAATTTAGAATATGTAATAAATTCAGGATATTCAAATAATTCAGGAAATTCAGAAAAATCAGGAAATTCAGAATATTCGAGGATTTTTAAAGAATTCAGAAACATCAAGGATTTTTGATGATTCAAGGAACTCAGAGTAAATTTTTTATTTAAAAGGCTTTAAATTTAATATTGTAGTATTTTTTATTAATTCCAAAATTTTTAATTCAAAGGCGTACTAGACTTAAAACTGATCTATATTTAATTTGTGCAATTGATTAATTTTCAGTTTTACATGCTAAGTAGTGAAATTGTTTAAATTGGTAAGTCTAAGAATAAAAATTTATCCATTTCTATAGACTCCAAGACTTTAAAAGTGTACAATTCTGAGTATTCCTCATTTACAGGTGATTCAATATAAAAAACATTGAATTGGGATTTATTCAATTATTTAAAGTTTTTAATTTAAAATTCAAAGTGTCTCTTCGTCCCGAAATTCGGGATGAGTAGTTAAATACTTGTCATAAGCTTAGCCCATTTGCGCCCAATTTTCCGGGACGACTAGCTATTTTAAACGTATATTGCAGTACTTGAGGACATTTCAGGTTAAAATTAATTATTTAAATAATCATTGGTTTTAATTTTCATTGGAACTATAAAATATCATTATTTTCAACTCAATATTGTTTAATTAAATGATTTCAGTTTTAAATAATATGATTTTGAAACTTTAAAGCTGAAAAATGATCAACCAGATAATTTTTCATTGCTTTACAGTTTTGAAAGATTTGAAAAAGGGGAAATTCATAAATTATTTATAATATTTAAAACCATTCTAAGTTTTTTATATGATAAACTGAGAAGGTTAAAGACTTCACTTATGCTTGAAATTGAAAAATTGCAATTGTAATAGATTTTACCATTTTTATTATTATTACTGAAACTAATATCAGACGTATAACATTGTCATATTAGTATGTACATATATATTCAGTGAATTGAAGTATTTTCTCCCTGTGAATTTTGTTTGAACGTTTTTTCAAATAACGTAGTTATTCTTCGTGAATAAATTAATTTGGTTTTACGGTAACATACAAAGGCAATGGATTAGGATGTAAAAGAATCATAATTTATTTGTCATATCTAACCAACGTACGTTTCGACCATATTGCAGGTTTTCTTTAAAGATAATTTTCACCTAAGTCAAAATTAATATAATTATAAATTTTAATTTGATATACATTTTTTCGATTGATAGTTCAAAACTTTTTTGAAAACATTTTTCGTTTTTTACCTGTAGGGATGTTGATAAATCCATAAAACATTTCAATTCTGTTGTTTATGCTATAGCGATTTTGGAGTAAAATTTGAGTTTATCCACATTGCCGTTTTCTTTTTTGAATTAAAATTTAGTCTTCATTTAAGTATAACATGATCTGTTTTATTTTTTTCATAGACGTTATTAGGATTGAAATTCAAACCTCAAAAATGTATGGAGGCTTTAATATTATATAATAACTACATTTTTACTAACAAACGAAGTGTTGCGTTTCGGACGGACAAACATAGACTATCAAGTGCATTATTTTCGCTGAGTAATCAAGAAGGCTGATATTAAATTAGCATCCCAAATGAAAAGTGCGCAAAAATATAAGTTTCTATTAATTTTTTTTATTTTGTTTTTAAACAATTTTTATATGATGCTTTTTTGCATTTGGGTAATATTTCATATTTTTGCTTTCAATTTAATGGAAGTTTTAATATATTTATTAATGAAAATGGACTCAATAACAATTCTTTTAAGTATTGTTTTCTCGAGCTGAAATTTTGATATTGTCAAGTTCCAAATCAAAATAATGATTTAATTGCTTTCCATGTTGTGATAAACCAGTATTTTGATTTCTTAGTTTACAATCTCTTTTGTGCTCGTACATACGAGTTTTTAATCTGCTGCCAGTTTTGCCAATATAAATTTTGTTGCAACATTTACAATTTATCATATCTATAACTCCAGATAAATTTTCTTTGTTATATTTATCTCTATTTAAAAAAAAGAAAAAATTATTTAGTGTGCGGTTGTTTGTGTTATGAACATTAATGTTGTATTTTTTAAAGAAGATCTAAGACGTTCTGAGAGATTTTCAGTATATGTTATAGAAACTTTAAGGTCCTTTTTTTTATACGTTTCGTTCCATTTTTTCATTTTTTGAGGCAATATTACATATTTTAAATGGCTTCCGTTTCTGGTACCGATCGTGAGAGAACACTTTTGTGTCAAGTGTTGGTTTTTTGGCTTTGGTGAAGGGAATCGGGATGTATGGATGGAGAAAGGGCAGTGAGTGCGGAGATCAGGTGTAAGGGAAGAAAGGTGAGTGAAGGCAAAGGTGTTAAGCGTAAAACTAAGTTGTGTGAAAGGGAAATTGAAGCATGCGAATTTTTTGAGGTTAGGAGTGGAAAATTAGTTGTTGGGCAAGGGGGGCAACAGGCAGGTTGGTAAGGAGCGGGAAACGTCGCATAGCACTGGGTAAGGTAGGATGCCGACGGTACGAAGTCCACAAATGGACGCCAGAGTGTGACAGCTACTGGACAATCGCACAGAACAGCAAGCAGTAGTTGAAACAAGAGGTGATGAGGTTGAGAGCGTGGTTAGTGGGGGGTGGCAGGGGGGGAGCGGATGTTGAGTACAGTGTCAGCAGCGGCGAGGAGAGGTTCGAGACACCGACCAGGGAGGGGATGACTACGAGAGGTGAACCAAACACGGGCCGTAAATGCGGGAGACCCTCAAACCTACAACGCCTCAACAAGCTAGGTAGAGCGGGCTCAAATTGGAGTCTGGATGAATGGCAAAAAAAGGCATGCGCGACTAGTAGGTAAGAGACAAGGATAATAAGAAAGTTAGGATTAAACGAAAAACACCAGAAAGAGATAGGGGGGATGGAGGGATGTGTGAGAAATAAGAAGCCCTCACAAAATGGTTTAGAGAGCAAACAAGGAAGAGACTGAATGATATGAATGGGCAGGGTAAAGACGTAAGGGAGAAGTGAGGAAAGTCAGAGAAAAGTGGGAATAGTAGGATAAACTCTGGAAAGAGGAGAAAGACAAGGTATGGGGTAAACTAGAGAGCATTGAGAATAGACAGAGAGAGGTTGACAGACAGGGAAATAGTGAAATAAAACAGTTGGAAGAACGGGTAAGCCACTTAGAAACCAGGAATGAGCATATGGGGAAGAAAATGGAGAGTGCGGACATAGCAAAAGGGAGTGATAACTTGCGAAATGAGAATAAAAGATTGAATAAAAGAATGAGTGAGATTAAAAGAAGATTGGAAGGGGAAGAAAGAGCGAAGAGCGAAGAGGAGAAATAACATAGTGGTTGACGGATTGAAAGTGAAGAGTTAATAGGATGGACAAAAAAAAGAAAAGAAGGAATGTTTTTAGTGAAAATAGGAAGCGAGAAAGAGAAAAAGGAAATTATGAGGAAAAAATATTGAGAGGAAGAAGGGAAAGAATTGAATAGGATCTGACATGGAGGGAAAGGAAAAGGAGAGAACAAATAGAGCAGAAGGCACGGGTAGAGAGAAAAAAGGGGCGCATGGTACGGCTAGGGAGAGACAGATTATGGATAAATGGGAAGGAATGGTTCTGGGACGAAGAAGTAGAAGAAATAAGGAGAAAGGGAAAAAGAGCACAAGAAGGTAGAAAAAAGGAAGATTCAAAAGAGTTTAGAGAACAAGCAGAGGGGTTCCCAAACAGCAAGGAGGAAGAAAAGTAGGGAGTATAGGTGCGGGAAGGGAAGATGAAAACGTGCAAATAGCTTTCTGGAATGTGTCGGGCTTAAAGAAGAAGAAGAATGAAGGATTTTGACGGGAATTAGAAAAGTGGGATGTGATTATAATGAGTGAAACCTGGGCGGATGAGAAGTACTGGATGGGGAGGAAAATGATGTTGCCTAAAGGTTATGTGTGGACAATGCAAGGAGCGAGACAGGAACACGTTAAAGGTAGAGGGATGGGCGGCATGGTATCAGGCGTGAGGAAAGAATTGGCAGTAAGAAGAAGAACAGAGGAGGACAGGAAGGAAAAGGATGGAACGATGGTAAGAAAGATTGTAATCGGAAAAGTCAAAGTAGCGGTGGTTTGTGTATATAGCAGAAGAGGGCAAGAGGAAGGCTGCAGAGTAATAAGGAGGTAGATGGAGGAAAAGAAGGAAGAGTTGGTTTTAATAGGAGGTGACTTGAATGCCTGGACTGGCGGGCAAGGGGGAGGGATTTGGGATGAAGAAAAGAAGGCCTATATAAGAAGCTCCAAACATAGGGAGACAGACCGAGAGGGGAGGAGGTTACTAGACATAATAGGAGAAGTAGGATGATTTATGAGATAGGGTCCGAGCACTTCCCGGTAATAGCTTCACTGAAAGGTGGCGTCCGTAAGCGTATCAGAGGGAGAAAGGAAAGAGGGAGAGAAAGTAAAACGAAAAAGGGAGTCTGTGAGGTAGATAAATTGAAAAAGTTCAAACAAAAAATGGAAAAGGAGAATCCTAGGTACGAAAAAGAGGAGGGAGTACACACGTTAATTGAATGGTTGAAAGGGTCTATTGAGAAGGTAAGGGATGAGATAGGTACAAAAGAAGGAAGAGAAGAGGGAAGAAAAGGCTGGTGGGACGACAAATGCATGGAGATCAAAGAGAGAATAAAAAAGTGTGTAAGAAAATGGAAGAAAGAAGAAATAAAGAAAGCGGATTACAACAGGAGGAAAAAAAACATGAGAGGATGCTGGAAAGGTAAAAGCAAAGAGGAGAGGAGAAATACAAGGAAGAAGTAGAAGAAGCGATCAAAGAAGGAAGGGTTTGGGATGTGATAAATAGGAAAAGAGGAAGAAAGGGCGTGAATAAAGAAAAAGAAATGGGTGAGTAGACGGACTATTTCAAGGGTCTATCAGGGGGAGAATAAAATAGGATCAGAGGGGAAAAAAGAAGGTTAGTTCAGGAAGAAATGGCGGAAGGAAACGAAATAGCAAGTGAAGAAGTGGATGAGGCAATAGATAGACTCAAAAGAAATAAGGCTACAGGAGAGGATCGTATGGAGAACGAAGCGATGAAGTATGGAGGAGTAGATGACACGGCTGGTGGTACCGCTCGTCAAGAAAGGGGAGGGCAAAAAGGTAGAGGAATACAAAGGGATCACTCTCATGCCAGTGGGTTATAAAATATACGCAGAGATTCTAAGAGAAAGGTTAGAGAGTCAGATAGAAGATAAACAAAGTATCCCACACAATCAGACTGGATTTAAAAAAGGGATGACAACAATAGATAACATTTACGTACTCAACTACTTGCTTAACAGAAATTTAGAGAGAAATAGAGGATAATTATTCGCCTTGTTCGTAGATTTTAAAGCAGCATTTGACTCAGTGAATAGAAAAGTGCTATGGCAGGCAATGAAAGAGAGGGAAATAGAGGAAGGGTTGGTAGAAAGGATGAAGGAAATTTTTGCTGAAACGAGGATTAGGATGAAGATAGAGGGGAATAAGGGGACATTTTTCTAACAGGAAGAGGTCTAAGGCAAGGGTGCCCGTTGAGTCCGCTACTCTTTAATATGCTGCTGGCAGACTTAGAGGAGAAGCTAAAGTCGAGAGCGAAAGGGGGAACGATTTTGGGTTATAGCCAACTATACTCTCTAGCATACGCTGACGACGTATTTATGTTAGGAGACTATGAGAAGGGGATGAACTTAATGATGAGCACTTTCGAAGAGTATGTTTGGAATAAAAGATCTGACGGTGAACGTAGGGAAGACCAAGGTGATGTGCTTCAGAAGTAGAAAGAACAAAATAGGTTACGTTTGGAAGATGAACAGACAAACAGTGGAATGTGTGGAGGAGTTCTGTTACTCATGTTTTTGGTTTGAGGCAGGAGGGGGAAACGAGGTGCAGGTGAGGAAAAGAATCGATTGTGCGAATGAAGTAATGGGCCAAGTATGGGGTATAGGAAAGAGAAGGTTCAACGGCGATTGGATAATGAATGTTTGGTTGTTTGATGCGTTGGTTTAGGCGGTGTTGTGTTATGGAGTGGAGGTCTGGGGATGGAAGGAATATAGGAAAGTTGAAAGTATGCATGAGGGATTATTGAGATGGTTAATGGAGGTTAGTTGGAGTTGCCCAGGATACATGTTAAGGGAAGAACTGGGAAGGGAAAAAATTGTAACTAGACAAATTAAGAGAGCCTGGAGGTTTGAAAATAAGCTGAAAAGGAGAGAGGGGAGCGGAATAGCACAAATCTGCTTGGACGAAGTTCGGAACAAGAAGATGAGAGGCAATTTGGGAAATTCGAAATGGGAGGAAGTGAGGAAAAAAATTAGGAGGGTTTGTGATATACAAGAAGGGGTTTCGGATTGGCAGAACATATGATTAGAGCTGCTAATTCCCCTTAAGCCGCGTAGGCCCATTGAGAGCGTTAGTTCCGCATTTGGTCCATGTGCAGCGCTGATGTTACGCTTTCTCGCAACTAAGATTAATTGTCAAGAATATTAGAATGCTTCAACTCAAAACCGCAAATTAATTTGCGTCAAAAATTTGTCGCATCAATTTACTTTTTTTGAAACCAAAATATCACGGCGGACATGAACCTATTTTTCAACCTACGTTTAAGTATAGGTCTGAACCTAGGGCACACCTGATTTTTTCGGGAATTGTGCTATTTGGGAGAGTATGCATACGCGCCATTGAACATCTGCGAGCGGGGATAATGCTAGCATCGTAGAAGTTTAGCACGTCATCCTTGAGTTGACTCGTTCACTCAATGTGGAGAGCTTTGGCAGATGCAAACCGTAAAACAGAACCAACGGTTGGTCATAAGACCAAAAGAAGAACGCATCAACTTAGCACAAGGATAGGCTGGGCAAGGCAGTACGCATCCCGCATTCAGTGTGTGATTAACTACATAACATCTGGCAGGACTTTCACTGCCAAGGTTCAACAGTTCGCGCGGATCTGTCATCACACACTCAACAAGTCAAAACTACTGACCATCAGACAGCATATTGTTGACAGAATACGGGTACTATCTAACGCTAGGAGAAGTTTAGAACGGAGAGAGAGGTGGTTCAGAGAAAATTAACAGTTTTTGCCGGACCCTTCTCGACTCTTCGAAGACCTTCCAGTTACTGTCGCTCACCGGCCCACAGCAGAGGAGGTCAAGGCATTTTGGAGGAAAGTGTACGAAGTTTAGCATCTACTTAAATAACACTCAAAGAATATAAATAGCTTCCAGGAGCTGTGCAGCGCCCTCATAACACCTGAGGAGAAGTGCCCACCTATTAGTACCGAGGAGATGAAAAACGTATTAAGAGGCATGAAGAATTATTCCGCCCGGGACCAGATGGTATCAAGACCTTCTGATGGAAGCAGTGTCCTTCAACCCACCAGCATCTGGCCCGCATTTTCACCTCATATCTCAATTCGGAAGAGCCTATTCCGGGGTGGTTGGTTAAAGGGCGCACAGTGCTCCTGCCGAAGACAGGCAACTTAGCTGCCCCAAAAATTACAGGCCAATAACTTGTCTCAACGCACTATATAAGATCTTCACAGCTATCCCAAATGATAGGATTGTTCGGACAATTGGACCTGTGTGGCGAGAGATGTACGAACAACTCGGCACACAGAAAGGCGTAGCAGGATGTCGGGAAAACCTGCTCATTGATAGATGTTTCTGTAGATACTGTAGACATTGGCACTGGAGAGACCTATACATAGCTGAGCGTGCCACAAAGCCGCTTTTAGGAGGTGAAATCTATAAAGCATACCCTCCGATGTAGATGCAAACGTCTCATCCGACGGATTTGGTCTTCGGAACAGCCGGCGGGGAACAAAGTACCTGCGACGAACATGCTTGCCGTCCCGGTAGTACTACATTCATCTGGAGTGGTTCCGAAAGGTTATGCACATGAACAGAAGCATGCACCTTATATCTTCTGTTCCGCGACTTCACATCTTACGCCGTCAAGGTGGTCGCAAGGTGGTAGTCAATCCAGGCCATTGACAGTTTGCGTTGATGAGCTGCAGCGTCTTTACAGACACACCTGGCAATTAGCAGGTTCTCTCGATAGCCCGCTGCACCTTTTTTCGAGCCCCGTTGTTCGTACATCTCTCGCCATACAGGCTCAATTCGCCGAACAATTCTGTTGTTGAGGACAGCTGTAAAGATCTTATACAGTGTGTTCAAACAAGTTATAGGCCTGTAATTCTCTGGGTTGGACAAGTCGCCTTTTTTCGGTAGGAGTATAGTGCGTCCTAACACCAGCCACTGCGGTGCATGTATTTTGTTTAGATAATCTTTTTTGATGAAAAATTAGTCTTTTCGATAGAAAATTCATTATATTGATGAAAAATTAGTCAAATTTACTGCTCACTTTTCTTTATAAAATTGATATTTTGTAATAGAATATTAATCTTCTTGGTTGAAAATTCATCTGTTTGGTTGGAAATTTTACTATTTTGTTGAAAATTCATCTATTTTGTAGAAAACTTGTTATTTTTGGATTGAAAATTGAACTGAGCGTTAAAAATTCTTTTTCTTGGTTGAAAATTGATTATATTAGTTGAAAATTAATTAATTTGATTAAAAATTTAATTATTCTGTTCGAAATTCATTCTTTTGGTTCAATAATTAATTCTTTTTACTGAAAATTGAACTGTTACATGTTTGGTCAAACATTCATTTTCTTCAGTTGAAGAATCAGCTATTTGGTTCAAAATTTATGTTTTCTTAAACGTTCTATTATGCAGTAGAATATTAATTTTCTTGGCGACTAATTCACCTTTTTTTGTTGAAAATTGATCACGTTGGTTGAAAATTTAACTATTTTGTTGAAAATTCCTTCAAAAAATCAACGTTTGGTTGCAAATGCACGTATTTTATTTAAATAATCTTTTTTGGTAATGAAGTATTCTTTTTATTGAAAATCATCACATTCATGGAAAATTAGTAGAATTTTACTGCTCCTTTTTTGTATAAAATTGATCTTTTCTGATCGAAAGTTAATCTTCATGGTAGAAATTTTATCTTTTTGGTTTGAAATTTAACCATTTTGCTGAAAATTCGTCCTTCTTGGGTTGAAAATTCAACTGTGGGTTAAAAATTCTCTTTCTTGTTTGAAAAGTTACTATTTTAGTTAAAACTTAATTTCTTTGATTGAAAATTCAACTATTGTGTTCAAAATTAATTTTTTTCAAAATGGCTGGAAATGCATGTATTTTGTTGAAATAATCTTTTCCGGTAGAAAATTATTCTTTTTGATTTGAAATTCATTACACTGATGGAAAATTAGTCAAATTTTACTGCTTCCTTCTTTGTATGGAACTAATCTTTTCTGATAGAAATTTAATCTTCTTGGTTGAAATTTCATTCTTTTGGTTAGAAATTTAACTATTTTGTTAAATATTCTTCCTTCTTGCGTTGAAAATTCAACTGTGGGTCAAAAATTCTCTTTCTTTGTTGAAAATGTATTATTTTAGTTGAAACTTAATTTCTTTCATTAAAAATTTAAATATTTTCTTGAAAACTAATTTTTGTTTGTTTGAAAATGAATTTTTTCATGTTCATTTGCAGCAATTTGATTGAAAATTTATATATTTTTTTGAAACTTCATATTTTTGGGTGACATATTATTCTTTTTGGCGACTAACTTACCCTTTAGTAGAAAAATTTAATTTTTTTTGTTTGAAAATTTAACTATTTTGTTCAAAATTCCTTCAGAAATTTAAAGTTTGGTCGTGAATGCATTTATTTTGATTATATGATATTTGTTGGTAGAAAATTATTTTTTTTTATTGAAATTTCATTATACTGATGGAAAATAAGTCAAATTGTACTGTTCACTTTTCTTCATAAAATTTATATTTTGTAATAGAATATTAATCTTCTTGGTTGAAAATGTATCTGCTTAGTTGGAAATTTGACTATTTTGTTGAAAATTTGTCCGTTTTGGGTCGTGAATTCAACTGTTGTTTAAAAATTCTTTTTCTTGGTTGAAAATTCATTAGTCGAGTTAAAACCTAATTTCATTGATCAAAAATTGAACTATTTTGTTTAAAAATGATTTTTTTGGCTTGAAAATGAATTTTTCAAACAGAGAATTCAATTATTTTATGTTTGGTCAAACTTTTGTTCACTGCAGTTGAAAAAATAGCTATTTGGCTTGAAATTGATATATTTTGTTAAAAATTCATTTATCTTGCTTAAAATTTATTCTTTTTCAGTTTTAAATTCAATTGTAGGTTAAAAATTCTTTTTTGGGTCTAAGATTTATCATTATAGTTAACACCTAATTTATTTGATTTAAAATTTAACTATTTTGTTGAAAATAAATTTTTTTGGATTGAAAATGATTTTTTTATGCTCAAAATTTAAGTATTTTACCTCTGTTTGAACATTCATCTTCTTTAGTTGAAAGTTTAGATATTTATTTGGAAATTTATGTGATCTTTTGAAACTTTATATTTTGCGGTAGAATATTAATCTTCTAAGTGAGTAATTCACCTTTTTGGTTGACAATTGATTTTTTTCGTTAAAATTCAACTATTTTGTTAAAAATTCTTCACAAAATTCAAAGTTTGGTTAGACTGTCGTTTTTTTGTTGTTGTTAAAAATTGACATTGTTTTATAGAAATTTAATCTTCTTGTTTGAAAATTTGTGTTTTTTGCGGAAGAAAATTCTACTGTTGGGGTGGTAGTTCATTTATCTAGTTCAAAATTAGTTTATTCTTCATTGAAAATTATTATTTTTAATTAAAAATGTGACTAAATTTGTTACCGAATCTTTTCATAGACTTTTTAATTCTTTGGTGGAAAATTTAATTGTTCGGTTAAAAATGTAACTACTTCGGTTCAAAGTTAATTTCATTTGCTGAAAAACTTATTTTTCTAACTCGAAATTAAACTATTCTATTTTTTGTTGAAAATTTATCTTTTTCAGTTTTTAATTCAAATATTTGGTTGAAAATTCATGTATTTGGTTAAGAATAATTCCTTTTTGTTAAAGAATTGATCTTTTTGGTTAAAATTTTATTTTTTTCGTAGAAATTTCATTTTTTTGCTTGAAAATTACTCTTATCATTAAGAATTTTTTTTTCATTAAAAATGTAACTATTCCATTTTTCATGCAAAATTGTTTTTTGATAGACATTTCATCTGTTTTGGGTGAAAATTTATCTCTTTGGCTGAAAATAAAACAATTTCGATGAAACTTCATTTTATTTGGTTAAAAACTTATTCCTGTAACTAAAAATTAAGCTATTCTATTTTTTGTTGACCATTGTCTTTTTTGGTAAACCATTCATTTCTTACTTTGATAGATTGAAAAATTTTTGTTAAAAATCTTCTTTTTTTTTTTTAAATTATTTTTTTTTCATTAAAAATATAGCTGTTCCATTTTGGCTAGATAATTGATCTTTTTTAGTTGAAAATTTACTTATTTTGTTTAAATTCGTATGTTTCAGTAGTGAATTGTTTAAATAATAATTTTTCCAACTTGAATTAATTATTACTTCACTGTGATTGAAAACTGTACATAAAGTAAAAATTTCAGAAAAAAAATGTTTTTTCAAACAATTATTGTTGCTAAATTGAAATAAATATTATTGTTTCAGCAATTATGTTTGTTGATATTAATCAACTAATACTTCACTCTAATTGAAAAACCTTCTGCTGAAAATTCAAAAGTTCCATTTTTTATTGAAAATTGATATTTCTTACTTGAAAATTTAAATAATTTGATGAAAATCCTTTTTTTATGGTGCAAAATGAAACAGTCGGTTGAGATTTAAGCTACATAGTTGAAAATACCTTTCTTTGAATTCATTTTTTTTATTGAAAATTTAAATATTTTGTTGAAATTTCGATGTATTTTGCAAATATAATTATTCATCAGTTCTAACTAAAAAAATTGCTAGTCTAACGAAAATTGCGTAGAAATACTACAATTATAATTAATATATGTTTCATTCGAAAATTTTCAATAAAAACGCTCTTGTTAAAAATTCATCGTTTTCATGAAAAATTTTAATCATCTGTTGAGAATTAATTTTTTTTCCCTTCCTAGAAAGTTGAATTACTATGTTAAAAATTTATCTTATTTCTTATGATTCGTCATTTGAGTTGAAAATCTAAAAATTTTATTGAAATTTTTTTCCTTTTAACTTAAAGTTAATTTTATTGATTGAAAACATAAATATTCCATTGCAGATTGAAAATTGAACTTTGTTAGTTAAAAAGTCAAATATTTCGTTTACATTTGATATATTTCGTTGAGGATTCGTCTTTTTTTGTAGAAAATTAATATTCTGAGCAAAAATTAATTTTCTTGTTTGTTTGAACATTCAATTACTTAGTTAGAAGATACTTTTTATTAAACATTAATTTTTTTGGTAAATGATTCATAATTTTATATAAGAATTCGTCTTTTTGGTTGAGAATTAAATTATTTTCTTGAAAATACGTTTTTGTTGAAAATAAAGTTTGCTGATTAAAAACCTCAATATTCTATTTTTAGTTAAAACCTTAAGCATTTTGTTGAAAATTTGATTTTGTTTCAGTTGAATGATAATTATGTTAATTGAAAACTAAACTGTATACTTTTAGGTTTGAATTGAATTTTTTTTGTTAAAAAATCAACTATTTGGGTTAAAATTCATATATTCAGTTAAAAATTCTTCTTTCTCGGTATAGAAAATTAATCTTTCTGGTAAAAATTATTATTAAAAAAAAATTATATATTACTTCGAAGAAAGTTATACTGCTTTGTTAAAAATTCACTCTTTTGGTCAATGATTCTTAATTTTAGACAAAAATTTATCTTTTTGGTTAAAAATTTAACTATTTTCTTGAAAATTTGATTTCGTTTTTGTTGAAAAATAATTTCGCTTATCAAAAACTTAAACGTTACATTTTTAGATAACAACTTTACGATTTTCTTACAAATTAGTTGTTTTTTCAGTTCAAACTTAATTTTGTTGAGTGAAAATTCAACTATACCATTTGCACTGAAATTTGAGTTTTTCAGTTGATAAGTCAACTATTTGGTTTAGGATTCATATATTTTGTTGGAAATGAATCTTTCTGGCGAAATATATTTTTTTTTTTATTTTCAAATTCAATTACTTGGTTGAAAGTTATACGGCTTTGTTTAAAATTCATTCTCTTGTTCAATGATTCATGATTCTATATGAAAATTCATCTTTTTGGTTGATATTTAAATTATTTTCTTGAGAATGAGTTTTTGTTAAAAATGAATACTCCTAATTAAAAATGTCATTATTCCATTTTTGTTTGAAAATTCGTCCTTTTTCGTGAACGATTAATCTTCTTGCATGAAATTTCATCTTTTTTTGTTAAAAACTCAACCACTTGGTTAAAGTTAACGTAATTTTTAGAAAATTGAGTTTTTTGATCGAAGGTTGATCATTTGAGTTAGAATTTATCTCATTTATCGAAAAATCATCTATTCTGTTGAAAATTTGTCTTTTTATTTATAAAGGAATCCTTTTCGTTTGAAATTCACCTTTGTGTTTGAAAATCTCACTATTTCGTTTCAATTTTTTTGATTAAAAAAAAATATTCATATAAATATATTTCAACTACTGGGTTAAATGTTAAACTAGTTTGTATAGTATCCATTTTCTGGGCTGGAGATAATTATTTTTAGTTGAAATAAAAAATATAATAAATATTTATACTTGAAATTTCGGTAATTTAAAGTCTTTTAAATTGAATTTAATGTAGTATTTACGTAAAGTTGTAATCTCTCACATTAGATCTAATAGAAGAATTGTTAGCCGAATCGAAATTTTAAATAAAATAGAAAAAAATTAAATATTTCGGCAATTAAATTAAATAAGGAGTAATATTATCCGAACTGCGAGATTTATTATATATTTTGTTGAAAATCTTGTTTCTGGATAAATTCAACATATTTTTAATCTAAGATAAATATATTTCTTTGTAAATATATCAACTATTAATTCATCTTTTTTAATCAAAAGTTGCACTATTTGTGCAAAAACTAATATATTTTTCTAAAAATGCAATTTTTTTTGCTTAAAATGAACCAAAAAATATTTTAATTTACAATCAAAAACAGTTAAATTAAACCAAAAAATTAGTATTTTGAACAAATTGTTTGAATCCTTAAGCAAAACAAAAATAATTTTTCAACCAAAAAGAAGAATTTTTGACAAAAAAGTTAAATTTACAAACTAAAAATATGCATCTTCTACCAAAATAATTGAATTTTCAATCCAAAAAAGTCGAGACTTGATTTTTCAACTAAAATGGTCACTTTTCTAACAAAAACGAGACAGCTATATATGCATCCAAGAAAACTAATTTAAAAAAAAAAAATAAAATAAAAATACAACATACTTAAAGATACTTCTTTTTTGAGCAAAGAAGTTAATTTTTAACTATGATAATGAATCTTTATAAAAAAAATCAATTTTTCAACCTAATAGGTTAATTTTCTACCCAAACAATAAATTTCCTACAAAAAAAAAATATAAATCTTCAACAAAATAGATAAATTTTCAACGAAATAGAAAAATTTTCAACCAAACAGATGAATTTTCAAGCAAGAAGGTGAAATGTCTACTAAAAGGGATACATTTTCGACAAAAAATGGAAATTTTAAATTTTTCAGTTGAAAAAATTAATTTTCAATCAAAAAAACTAATTTTAAATCAAACAAATGAATTTTGAACCAAGAAAATAAATTTTAGACAACAAAAAATTAATTTTTGTACCAAAAAAAGAAAAAAATTTAACAAAATAAACGAATTTTCAACAACATGGTTGAATTTTCAATCAAACAGATGAATCTTAAACAAAGAAGATTAAATGTCTACCAAAAACAATACATTTTTGACAAAAAATGAAGTGGTTAAATTTTCATCTCAAAAAATTATTTTCTAATGAAAAAAAAGTAATTTTCAATCAAAAAAATTAACTTTTCTCTCGAAAAGATGAATTTTATACCCAAAATGTCAAATATTCAACAAAATAAATTATTTTTCACCGGCATCGTTAAATTTTCAACCAAACGGATGAATTTTCAACCAAGAAGATTAAATGTCTACTAAAAGGGATACATTTTCGACAAAAAATGGAAGTTAAATTTTTCATTTGAAAAAATTAATTTTCAATAAAAAAACAGATTTTCAATAAAAAAAAATTATTTTGAAACAAAAAAATTAATTTTCGCAAAAAAAAAAAAGAATTTTCATACCAAAAAAAGACAAATTTTTAAGAAAATAAACGAATTTTCGACAACATGGTAACCAAGAAGATTAAATGTCTACCAAAAACAATAAATTTTTGACAAAAAATGAAGTAGTCAAATTTTAATCTAAAAAAATTAATTTCCAATGAAAAACAATAATTTCCAATGAAAAAAAGTAATTTTCAATGAAACAAATTAACATCCTTAAATTTTCAACCAAACAGATAAATTTTCAAAAAAAAAAAATTAAATGTTTACCAAAAATGATACATTTCCGACAAAAAATAGAATACTTAAATTTTCAGTTATAAAAAAATTCATTTTGAATAACAAGAAACTAATTTTTAATTTAAAAAATGAACTTAAAAACAGAAAAATTAATTTTCAAGTAGAGAAAATAAATGTTAAACCAACACGGAATATATAACCTTTTAGTAAAAAAAATCATTTTCAACCAAATTGAATGAAAGAAATGCATATACAACCAAAAATATCAATTTTCTACCAAAAAAAAAGGATAATTTCAACAAAATACACGAATTTTTAACAAAAATTTAAATTGTTAAAAAACTTTTCCATCTAATAGTTGGATTTTCATACAAAGAAATGATATTTTCTAACAAAGAAGTGATCTTGATACCAAGAAGATCAATATTGTACCACACAAAATACAACAGAATATATAAATTTTTTAAACAAATAGCTTAACTTTAAACTGAAGAAGATAAGTGTTAAACCAAAAAGGTCATAGTTAAATTTTCGGTTGAAAAAATTAATTAAGAATAAAAAATTGTTAACTAAATAATAATTATTTGAACAAAAAATAGAGTTATCTACTAAATTGATGAATCACCAACAAAATAAAATAAATCCTAAACTAAGCTGTTCCTCTTTCAACTATGTAGTTGAACTTTGAACCAAAAAAGGTTTTTCTTTCGCTACTCATGAAAGCGAAAATCTCTCAAAAATGTTCTGTAAAATCTATAACAAAATTTTGGAAAATAAGCTGATTTTTTTTTAAAAGGGCAATTAGTGCGCGTGAATGAAAGAAGAATATGGTAGGCTTAAGGGGGCATTCCAATGTGAACGCATGAAAAAAAATCATATTTTCAATCATTTTTTCCTCGAAAAATATTGTATATAATTGATCGAATGTTTTCTTCTCTTAAAGGTATGATCAAGACAAGTGAAAAAATTTTTTGTTTAATGGTTGAAAATATTTATCTATGGTCCCTATGGTCCGAAGCTCCACTTTTTCATTTTATTGAAAATTAACAAAATGGCGGCGTTTATTGTGGAAGAGAGAAAAAAAATCTTTTTTTCTGCCATAAATCAGGTGAAATGATAAGTTAGAATCAAAATATCAACAACTTGGAGGTTTGGACGATAGCCATGATAGTGCTGAATATCGTGTTAAAATTTGAAGTCGATACGCCTGGCCATGTTTGAGAAATCACCTGCGCCAGCAGTAAACTTTTTTTTTGCACACATGCATTTTATTTCATAAATAAATATTTTTCATAATCAAACAAATTTTTTACACTCTCCTTGATTATACCTTTGAGAGGAAAAAAACATTCGTTCAATTATATACAACGGTTCCTGAGAAAAAAAATTATTGAAAATATCCTTTTTTTTCATGCGTTCACATTGGAATACTCCCTTAAGGTGCTTCGAAACGATTCGGTTTCTAGAATGATGCAAAATACATCTACAAGGATTAATTGTTTGAATTAATATTTTTACCACATAATCCTGAAGTTTATACATGTGCATGACAAAAGTCCTTTTTTCAAAAAGTAGTCTTTTTTTTTTTTTTGTGTTAATTGAAACACGCGGGAAACGGTAAGCGCCTGTTTTCGGTTCACCATTGGTACACTTCCAGTTACGTGTTGCCTCTCTCCAGGTGCAGAAAATTCAGTATATTTTCAATTAACAAGAAAAAAAAATAAAATGAGACCATTTTTCGAAAAAAGGGCTCTGGTCACGTACATGTATAAGCCTTTAGATTATGTGGTGAAAATATTAGATTAATCAATTCATCCTTGTAGCCGTATTTTGTATTATTCTAAAAAGCGACTCGTTTGAGGCACCTTAATGTGAAACTTAATTTCCATGGAGGGTTTCTTTTGACTAACCATCTCAGATCCTTTCTTGTCTTCAGATCGCGTTCTTTTAAAAACAGGACTATGCCGCCTTTTCGCGACTCACAGCGAGAAACCTTTCTCGGAAGAACTTGGATAAAAGTGCAGAAACAAGCGTAAACGAGCCTTGTAAAGTAGATGCTTGAGCAGCTGCCGCATTGTGTCAGAGATACAAAGAATTTTTTTTTATTTTTTCTTTTTTTCTTTTTTTATCATGCCTTCAATATAACGATGTAACGCTTTGGAAATTTAAACCAATTTTCACATCTTGTGTAACGATTTACGCTTTCAGGAAATTAAATCAAAGTTCCTTTCTTCTAAAATCGAATTTTTTTGATTAATTTATTTCCTAATTATGATCTACTTGCAGTTTTAAGATTAAAAATTTCCAACTCTTCAACTCTGAGCAGTGGAAATTACACTAAATTATCTTTTTTATGCAGAAATTTCATCTTTTTAGTTTTTATGTTTCTTATTTGAATAATATTTTCAATTTCAATATCTATAATCTAAATAACTTTGAAGTAGCGTTGGAAATTGAACTGTTATAATATTAAGTATTTTAAACTGCACAATTTTAAACATGATAATTATTTACGTTAAAAATTTCAAGATCATAAATTCGATAAAATTAAATTGAAAAATTCACTACTTTTATCCTGAGCCAAATGTTAAAAATCCAAAATATGGCCACATTAAACTCATTGATGATGATAAAAATTAGAAAATTTACTCTTACAATTATTAAAAAAAATGTAAACAACAGTTCCTCCCCGACAATTCAATAAAAATGTTAAAAATAAAAACAGTGCCCCTTCCAATCCAAAAAATATTGATAAATATTAAAAATATGGTCTCAAATGTTAAAAGTAAAATAAATCCCTTTTTCATTGAAAAAAAATTAAAAAATAAAAGTTTCTTCGTTAAACCTCAACAAAAATATCAAAAATAAAAATTTTCTGTTCCAATTGAGAAACCATTTTTTGAAAAGTCACTTTTTCTATTTAGAAATAAATTCAATTACAAAAATTTCTCTCTACCAATTCGGAAAAGAATTGAAAATCGAAAATTCTTTATGTTCATCTAAAAAAATGGCTTAAATAAAGAATATAGCCTCCTTCAACCAATCAAAATATTAATCAAAATGTTAATAATAAAAACATTACCTCTATAAATTCAATAAATATTGTTAAATATTAAAAATATTGACCGAAATGTTAAAAGTAAAAAGAAATCCCTTTTCCATAAAAAAAAAATACAAAATAAAAGTTTCTTCCTTAAAACTCAACAAAAATATTAAAAATACAAGAATTTCTTCTTCCTATTGAGAAATAAATTTTTAAAGAGTCACTTTTCTAATTTAGAAATAAATACAATAACAAAAATTTCTCTTTTCCTATTCGGAAAAAAATTGAAAATAAAAAATTATTTATGCTTATCTAAAAAAATGGCTTAAATAAACTATATAGCCCCGTTCGACCAATTAAAATATTAATCAAAATTTCAATAATAAAAACATTTCCACTTTAAATTCAAGAAATATTTTCAAATATTGGAAATATTGTCATTGATGTTAAAAGTAAAAAGAAATCCCTTTTCCATTGTAAAAAAAATAAAAAAATAAAAGCACCTTTCTTAAAACTCAACAAAAATATCAAAAATACAAAATTTTTCTGTACCAATTAAGAAATAAATGTTTAAAAAGTCATTTTTCACATTAAGAAACAAATTCAAAACGAAAATTTCTCTCTTCCAATTCAGAAAAAAATTTTAAATAAAAAATTCTTTATGTTCATCTAAAAAAAAATAGCTTAAATAAAGAATATAGCCCCCTTCAACCAATTAAAATATTATTCAAAATGTAAAAAAAAAAAATTAATTTTTCTATTTAAGAAACGAATTAACACCAACATTTCCTTCCTATCAACTAAATAAAAATGTTTTAGACGAAAAATGTCCCTTTTCCGTTTCCGAAAAAAATTATTAAAAAATAAGAAATTCGTCACTTTCATTGTGAAAAAAAATGTTGCAAAGAAGAATGTGCCCTGCTTAAAATCAATAAATATATTAATACAAATTTTCCAATTAAAAATAACTATTTTCTTCAATACAGAAAAAAAATATCTTCCAAATTAACAAATATTTTTAAAATGAAAAATTTCTCTTCGGCAATTCAGCAAAATAATTTTGAAAAACATTTGCTTTTCATCTTCAGGAAAGTGTCTGAAATAAAGAATCTGACCCCCTTGAATCAATGAAAATAATTTTTTTTTTTTTTCAATCAGAAAAATTCCTCTTTCATTTCACACACAAATTAAATTCCAAAATGTCCTTTCTTTCAATGTGATGAAAACGATAAAAATTTTCCTGTAATGTTTCAGAAAAAGTTTGAAAATAAAAAAATGTCCCTTTTATCATAAAAAAATTTGGAAAATTAAGAATCTTCCCCGCTTTATTCCAATAACATTTTTAATAAAAATGATAAAAAATTTAAAAACTGTTAAAGACACAAAGTGTCCCTATTCCAATTTTTTTCTTTACATCTAAAGACAAATTCCTAAAATAAAGAATTTGACTCACTTCAAACAATTAAAATATTAATCAAAATTTTTTATATCAAAAACATTTCTCTTCCAAGTCAAAAATAGAAAAATGTACTTCATACAATGAAGGGCATGTAATTTCGAATTTTACATTAATAAAAAAATAATACTTGAAATGGAAAACTTTTTAGGTTTGGAAGTTTAATTTTTTAATTTTATTGACCTGCAAAAATTTTGATTAATAAATAACAATTAATTATTAATGGTCTGAAGATAATAACACATTTTTTATTAGATTCCTGGAAAATTTTTAAATGATTTTTTTTAAAAAGATTTTTACGAAAATATTTAAAAAGATTTCAAAACAAACTTTGATGCATAAATTAATATTTCTAGCCTAAAATTGATTAAAATGATATAATTTTGAAAATTTATAAATTTTTTCCTTCATTCTCTAATTTATAGTATTGAAAATAATAGCGTGGTTTTTTAAACATTTTTTAACTGTAAATTCTAACAAAAAACTACACTATTTTTTCACATTCAGTTATTTTTTATTAATTTCACTGGTCATTTTTGAAATTTTTCCCTGGTTATACAATTTTTTATTAATGTAATTCTTATGTTAGAAATTTGACTTTCTTACTTTTTGTTGAAAGCTTATCTTATTCAAATAAAGTTTCAACAATTTGGTTTGAAAATCTAAATAGTTTTCAAAAACGTCGTTCGTTTGATTTAGAATTAATTTTTTCAACTGGAAATATAACTATTCCGTTTTAGTTAAAACTTGATCAGTTTTGTTCTAATACACGTATTTTGTTGATTTTTTGTTCTTGTAAAAACTGGATTTTCTTGGTAGAAAATTCATTTTTTTTGTCAAAATTTTTCGAATTTTTATGCATATCGCCCGGAAATGGGTTCACGTATATCCCATTAGAAAAAAAGACGTTTTTGTAAATTTTATTGAGAATGGACCATATTATCTGAATCGAGTTGAAACCTGACATTTCTTTTCAAAATTAGCTATAGAAATACGGATAAAATATAAATTTTAAAATAGGTCCCCCATAAGTCTGTTTGACGGGGTCCCAAAAAAATCCCATAATTGAAAAAATGTGTTTTGCGAGTTTTTTGCGTTAATCATGATTTTTTTTACAGTTTTTCCAATTGAATTGTTTCTAATACATGAGATACTACTTTATACTGATAATCAGATATTTAAATAAATTTGTTAAACAATTTATTATCGTTGTTAGTAATATTCTCTTTGAATAAGGAGAGAAAATTGAATTTTTTTTTTAACTTTCCACTGTTTGTCCGATTATAAATTAGAGGAAGGTAAATAATGAATTGAAGTTAACCAATACAAATATTTTAAATGTATGTTATCATTAACTCATGTGTCAGATTAGCTTCTTTCTTTTAATGAATTTTTTGTAAACATTGAAAAAAGAGCCGAAATAATTCACTTAAAAAAATACAATGCTTTTAAAAAAAATATTCTTTTTGAGGTTCACTTAATATTTGTTTATAACTAAAAGGTCAAAGTTAGCATTATTCATATTAACATAATATAATATATTATATAATGAATTAAATTAAAAATAATAAATATAATATATAATTAATAAATTATTTGAACAACTATTTTTGGTTATTTGCATTATTTATTACTTTACAAAGAAAAAAGTGCGCAAAAAGTTAACAATTTCAAAAGTTATAAACTATGATAGTTTGTTTGAATTACTATTTTTGCTAAATTAAATTAACTATTAACTCACTCTAAGTACATAGTAGACAAATAGTTGCAAATTTCAGGAAAAACCGGAACTATCTGGTATTATTCGAATGGAATATTATTGAAAATAATAATAAACAATCTAAGCAATTAATTTAGTTAACTTCAATGAATTATTTACCTCACTCTACTTGAAAATTCGACAAAAATGAGAACTTAAAAAAAAATGCAATTTTCTAGCATTATTCTAAGCGAATAATAATAAAGTTAATAAAAAATTATTTAAACCATTATCTTTGTTAACATACATTGAGTATTACCTCACTATATTTGGAGATGGGGAAAGAGTAGAAATTTTTTGAAAAAACCGCAAGTTTCTAACTCTATTCTGAGAGAAAATTGCTAAAAACAATAATAAATTGAATAAAAATTTTATGTAAAAATGCAATTATCAGTATGAAGTAGCATTTTATGTATTCGAATCTTTTTTCATTGAAAAAGCCGCAAAGAAATCAGAATTAGCGCAAAAAAATCGCAAAAACCATTTTTATACTTATGGGGTTTTTTTGGGAACTTATAAAACATAATTATGGGGGCAATATTTGAAAAATAATGTTTTATTCGTATTCCATGGCTAATTGTGAAATATGTTGAGTTTCAACCCGATTCAGCTAATATTGACGATTCTGAATAAAATTTACGAAATCGTATTTTTTTATGGGAAATACGTGAACCCATTTCCGGGCGATATGCATAAAAATTCGAAAAAATGTTAACCAAAAAGATGAATTTTCCACCTATAAATGCAATTTGAAAAAAAATTAACAAAATGCGTATATTTAGAACACAGAAGATCAATTTGTAACCAAAAACGGAATAGATATTTTTCCAGTTGAAAAAATTAATTCTAAATCAAAAGCTTGGGCCACCTCTAAATATAATTTTTTTGCAAAACAAAAAGAAATGGATTAATTTTTGTGTGGATTCGAACCAAAATTCCGGGCGACATGTATGGTAATTTTAAGAAAAAATTATTCAATACCACACTAGTGTCCAATCGATTGCAATATATTTGAAGGAAAAAAAACTTCGGACGTAAGGTTTTTCGTTATTTAATAAAGATTTTCATTATTTTCTTCTCATATTCTACCATGCCTTTAAATTTTGAACAGAGAAGATTTTTTGTAATAGCGATCGCGTATATATCTTAATTTAAAATTATCTCATCGCAATATTCTAAATATTTGTCACCCTAGGTCGAAAAAGTGTATAGATTCCTATAAAAATGTTGATAGTTCTTCGTATCTTTCCACTAGGGTCTTAGGAGTAATTTATTTCATCGTAAATTTGAGATTTTATCATATTCATTGATATCATATTTTATTATAAAAAATCAATTTAAATCGTTTGGCAAATGGTTCGAACATTTAATGTTTCTGAGCGATATAAAAGAAATAGATTTTGAGAAAATGGCAAGAAACTATCATATTTGAATCTTAATCGCAAATTTGACTGTCAACGATCGATCGAATGTCAAGGTCTAGAAAAAATTTGCATTGTTTTCTATTCAAGATTTGATGATAGTTGAGAAATAAGAAAAGGCGAGATAATCAGATCTTGTGTAATGTAAGTCAGACGTAGCCTGTTGTTCTTTTATGAATAGTTTTTAATAAATCTTTAAAACCTTAACAATGGAAGAGATCAAACATTACAAATAGTTACCTTTTTCAAACTCAAGTTGTATTTAAATAGATGAAGAGCTATACTATTTTATTTTTACATTTTAGAATTTCTAACACAACATATGTACTTTAACCCAAATAGTTGAATTTTTAACCAAGAGGATTAATTTTCAACAAAAAAAGACGAATTTTCCACCAAATACATAATTCATGTATTTCCTGGAAAATGCGTCGAATTTGTAATTTAAACAAATCTATTTTAAACCATACATTGGAATTTTTAACAAAAAAAAAACTTAATTTGTCACCCAACTGAAAAAGTTGAATTTTGAGTTAAAAAGGTAAATTTCAAACAAGAAAAAATCGTTTTCAACAAAACAGTTAAATCTTTAACCAAATAGATTAATTTTTAACAAAAACTATCAATCTCCAGATAAAACAGTCAACTGTAAAGTAAAAAATAACATCTTAACCAAAAAGGACACTTTTTGACAAAATTATTTAATTTTCAACAAAGTAGATTAATTTTCAACCAAAAAGTGGAATTTGTAAACCCAAACATTGAATTTAACCAAAAAGAATTATTTTCTACTGAAAAATATAAATTTCCAACAAAATATATTTTTAACCATACAGTTTATGTTTCAATGATGAAATTTTTAATTGAAAAGTTACATTTCGATGCAAAAAGCGAATTTTTAATCAAATAATTCAATTTTAATCCGAAGAGATGAATTTGTAGCTAAGACAATGAATCTTGAATTGGAATAGTTGAATTTTAAGATAAAAGATCAATTTTTGTATTGATTTTTTATCGAAATAGTGGAATTTTTAACCAAGAAGATTAATTTTTTACCAAAAAAGACGAATTTTCGACCGAATACATAATTCATGTATTTTCTGCAAAATTCGACGAATTTGCATTTAAAAAGAATCAATTTTCAACCATACAGTTGAATTTTTAACAACAACAAAATTTAATTCGTCACCCAAAATGGAAAAGTTTGAATTTTCAGTTAAAAAGGTGAATTTGAAAAAAAAATTGTTTTTAACAAAACAGTTAAATCTTTAACCAAATAGATTAATTTTTAACAAAAACTATCAATCTCCAGATAGAACAGTCAACTTTAAATTAAAAAATAACATCTCAACCAAAAAGGACACTTTTTGACAAAATTATTTAATTTTCAACAAGGTAGATTAATTTTCAACCAAAAAGTGAAATTTGTTAACCCAAACATTGAATTTAACCAAAAAGAATTATTTTATACTGAAAAACATGAATTTTCAACAAAATATATTTTTACCATACAGTTTATATTTCAATGTCAAAATTTTCAATTGAAAAGTTACATTTTGAAGAAAAAAATCGAATTTTTAATAAAATAATTAATTTTTAATCCAAAGAGATAAATTTTTAGCTAAGACGATGCATCTTGAATTGAAATAGTTAAATTTTAAGATAAAAAATAAATTCTTTATTGATTTTTTATCCAAATAGCTGAATTTTTAACCAAGAAGATTAATTTTCAACCAAAAAAGACGAATTTTCAACCAAATACATAATTCATGTATTTTCTGCAAAATTCTTCGAGAAAAAAAAAAAAAAATTCGTCGTCCAAAAACATTAAATTTAACCAAGAAGATTAATTTTCTACTGGAAAAGATGAATTTTCAAAAAAATATTTTTTAAACAATAGAGTTTATGTTTCAACTGGAAAAACTCAATTTTCTACCACAAATAAAATCTCCAAATGTTCAGTAAAAAAGTTATAATCCAACAAAAAAAATGAAATTTTTAACAAAATAGTTAAATTTTCAACCAAATGGATGAATTTTGACCTCAAGCGATGAATCTTGAATTGGAATAATTAAATTTTAAGATGAGAAGTAGATTTTTGACTGATTTATTAACCAAATAGTTGAATTTTTGACCAAGAAGACTAATTTTCTACCAAAAAATAGAACAATTACATTTTCAATTTTTTTAAAACGGTTTTTTTTTTGCAAAGAAGATAAATATTTGGTAAAATAGTCAAACTTCTATCCCAAGAGATAAATTTTTAGATAAAATTATGCACGTATAGCCAAGAAATTAATTTCTAGCAAAGCTGTTTAACTCTTAACCAAGTAGTTCAATTTTCAATAAAAAAAGCGATCTTTCAACGAAATTGCTACATTTTTCACCAAAATAGTTCAATTTTGAATAAAAAAAGGTGAAGTTTCAAGCAAAAAGATCAAATTTCTAATAAAAGACCCCCAGTTTTGGAAAAAATACGGAAGTTTTCAAACAAATAGTTGAATTTTTAAGCAAGAAAATTAATTTACAATGAAAAAGAAGAATTTTGTACAAAATGCCTGAATTTTCGAACAAATAATCGAATTTTTAGAAAAAAGTTAAGTTTTTAACCCAAAAAATAATTATTCAAGCAATAATATTATTTTTAAAAATAAAATAGTTACATTTTCAGTACAAAAAAATTAATCTGAAAAAAGTTTTTATTTTATCAATTTAGAACTAAAATCTGAGTTATCAACAATATAGTTAAATTCTTTACGAAAATAGTTGAGTTTTTAACCAAAAAATTAATATATTTCGTTAAGGCTTCAACTATTTGAAAATTTTTATTTTTTTTTGTTAAATTTAACTAATTGAAAATTCTTTTTTTTCAAGTTATTTTTTATGCTGAGATTTAACTATTCTATTTCTGGTTGAATGCTTCCTTTGTTTACTTAAATTTTTTTTAAAATAAAATTGATCTGCTTGGTTAAAAAATCATCGTTTTAATTGAAAATTAATCTTTTTATCTAAAAATTTGACTAGTTTGTTAAAAAATAGTTTTTTCGGTTTAAAATAAATTTTTTAAACTGAAAATATAACTATTCCCTTTTTTGAAAGTCGATATTTTTAATTGAAAATTGACGCATTTTGCTGAAAATTCTTTTTTTCATAAGAAATTGATCTACTTGGTAGAAAATTCCTCTTTTTTTTTACACATTTTTTTAGCTAGAAATTAATCTTGGAAATAAATCTGTTTTGATTTCAAATTAACTTCATTTTAAAAAAATCATATTTTCCACCTGAAAGTCTGAAAAAAATTAATTTTTAGTTTATAGCAATAATTTTTTTGTTAAAAATTCGACTTTTGGGTAGAAAATCAATCTTCTTAGTTGAAAATTCATTTATTTGGTGAAGGATTGAACTATTTTTTTAACTTTGTCTTCTTTCTTTGAATTTAACTGGTCGATATTTTTTTAAAGTAATTTTCAAAACTGAAAATTTATGTATTCTATTTTTGGTAAAAAACTCAACTGTTTTATCGGAAATTCGTCTTTTTGGACAAATAATTCAACTATTTTATTGTCAGTTTATGTTTTTTTGTTTAAAGTTCGGCCTTTGGTAGGGTAATCTTCGTGGCTGAAAATAGTGCTGGTTAGTAAAAAATTTCAAAATTTTGTTAAATGTTTAATGATTCTGTTGAAAATTGCCCTATGTTATAAAATTCCTGTTTTTATTTATCAAAAATACGACTTTTTTGTTGAAAATTCTTCCTCTGAGTTTAAAAATTTATATTCTATGGTAAAACAGTCATCTTTCTCAATCAAAAATTAATTTATTTTCATACCAAAAATTCGCATTTCTCTTTTTAAAATTTAACTATTTGCTTTAAATTTTAACTATTTCGTTGAAAATACGTCTCTTTTGCTTGAAAGTTCAAATTTTTGTTGTCAACGGATGTGCTTGGTAAAAGTTAATTTTTGTTTGTGGAAAATTCGTCTATTTGGTTTAAAAATTCATCTCTTTTAGTATAAAATCTTGCTCGATGGAAAATTCATCTATTTGTTTGAAAATGCATTTCACCATCAACATTTTAAAATTTGTTGTGAGGAATCATCATGAGTTATGCGGAGATCGCATAGTAAGGGAGTGCATAGTCAGCATGAGAAAATAGATAGACCGAAAGAGAAAGAGGCAGACAGAGAAATTCCTTGATCCAGACCCTACTCGGTCGTACGTGCGGTCGTGCGTTTTTTCAATTCACTCCCGTCCCAAAAAAATTTCAATTACAAAAAATGTAGAATAAAAGTGAAAAACGTCTATAGCAAGCGGTTGCATCTCTTTCTGGGAGGGGGGGGCAAGTGCGCCTGGTGACGGGAGGGCAGGGAGGGGGGATGGTAATTTAGCTTATTGATGACCCCTGAGCGGCATTCTGACCGGATACCGTGACGCTTAACCGGAGATACAGATCGGTCTTTTGTTTCCGTTCATCCCCCATAGCACCTTGCACAAATGCACACCCCCACTCCTTCTGATCGCAAAAGAGCCAGCCGTTCTAGATAATGTATGTTGCGGTATGCTAATCGAGAAACGATTCTCATTTGCTTAATCGCTCCCGAATTCCCTCTCAGAAACCCCCCTCCCCCACCCTCCCCCCTACGCCTTCCTGTGCTTCTCGCTTCTTTGTCCCCTCGATCTGCCGACCTTTTCTTAGCTTTTGCACTCTTTTCGCTTTATCTCAGAAGCGCGTCGAAAGCAATTTTCGAGCCAGCGCTTTTATCTCAGGTGCCGAGAGATTTTTACAATGTCGATTCGTCAGGGGAATTTTAAGTTGCGGCAATTTGGGAGATTTTAAAAGAGAAGAATTTTAATAGGACATTTTTATTCATCTGATTAAAATTGGATTTTGTCTTATTATCAGAACTTTTGATGTGGAGAGAAAAGCTTTTCAATGTTAAAGGACTTTTTAAAGTCATTCAATTGGGATTTTGAAGATTTTTAATGACATGTTTCACCTTATGGTAAGGCTTTAACTTCGATCCGAATTTTTTTTTTTCAATTTCTCATTTAATATTATTTTTTATTAGAAAAAACTCATTGCAGCCAAATTTGCTATCATTTGTTGCCACACAGAAAATTTGTCGAAAATTGGTCAAAAATGTTTGTGCTTTACTCCCATAAGAAAAGCTTGAACAATATGAAACATCGATTTTGATACAAAATTATATCTCTTTGTATACGTAAACCCAAAAAAAGAGCTTATTCGATTCAAACAGAATTTCTTTAAAAAAATTTCTCGCTCAATTCTTTTTGTTGAATTAAAGAAATAGCTTATCGTTCTAACATAAGTATTTGTTCATACAAAAGAGAAATTTTTTGTGATAATAATATCATTATTTGTTCTAATAAAATGATTAACCTAAATATACAAAACATTTATTTATTCCACCTGAAGCATTTATCAAAAGTTAAAAATGCTTTTATTACAATCAAGCCGCGTATTTTCCGAAATGTGCAAATTTAACCGCTGAAATAATTAAAAATGTTATTATCTTAGAAAATAATAAGGGAAACTCAAGTTTGTCGTCTGAAAGAATTACTTCTGTTTTGAATTATTTAAGGTTCTTTCAATTCTTTGTATACTTTTAAAATATTTATAATTCACAATAAATACTTTAAATCCCTTGAAGTTTTTTAAACTCCTTTTATTATTTCGAATTACCTTGAATTCTTGAATTGTTTTTATTCCTTTGAATTAATTTGAATTATTTCAACTTTCTCAAAATCTTTTGAATTCCGTGAAATTCTTGAATTTCTTAAATATCTCTAAGTCTTAGAATATTCGAAATTCTCTGAAATCCTTGAATTCTCTGAATTTCCTTAATTTCCAGAATTCTCTGAAGTCCGTGAAACAATTTCATTCCTTGAATTCCTTGAATAATATAAATTCCCGAAATGTCTCCAATTTTCTAGATCGCCTAAATTTCATAAATATTATGAATTCCTGGAATCTTTAAATATTATGAATTCCTTAAATCCTTCGATCTCATGAGCTCTTGAAATTCTCTAATATTATAAATTCCTGAAGTCCTTAAATATTATGAATTCCTGAAATCCTTCAATATTACTCACTCCTTAAATGATCGAATATAATGAATTCATGAAATCCTTGAATATTATGAATTCCTGAAATCCTTAAATATTATTAATTCCTAAAATCCTTAAATATGATAAATTCCTGAAATCATTCAATATTATTAACTCCTGAAATTCTTTTATATATCGTAAATTCTTGAAGTCCTGAAATATTATGAATTCCTGATATCCTTAAATATTATGAATTCCTAAAATCTTCCATATTATGAATTTCTGAAATTCTAAAATATTATGGATTCCTGAAATCTTTCAATATTATAAATTCCGGAAGTGCTTTAATATTATAAATTCCTAAAATCTTTAAATATGATAAATTACTCGAATCCTAAAATATTACCGATTTCTGAAATCCTTCAATGTTATAAATTCCTGAAATCCTTAAATATTATGAATGGCTAAAATCCTTAAATATGATAAATTCCTGGAATCCTAAAATATTATGAATTTGTGAAATATTTCAATATCATGAATTCTTGAAATCCTTTAATATTATAACTTCCTGGAGTCCTTTATTAGTATGCCTTCCTGATGTTCTTCAATATTATGAATTCTTGAAATCCGTAAATATGATGAATTCTTGAATTAATTCAATATTACGAATTCCTGAAATCCTTCAATATTATGCATTCCTTAACTGATCCAATATCATGAAGTCCTGAGGTCCTCAAATGTTACGAATTCTTGAAATCTTTCAATATTATCCACTCCTTGAATTCTCAAATATAATGAACTCCTGAAATCCTTGAATATGATAAATTCCTGAAATCCGTAAATATTATGAATGCCTAAAATCCCCATATATGATAAATTCCTGGAATCCTTGATTATTTTGAATTCCTAAAATCCTTTAATATTATTAATTCCTGAAGTCCTTAAATATTACGAATTCCTCAGATCCGCAAATATTATGAATGACTGAAAACCTTAAATATAATGAATTCCTGATGTCCTCAAATATTATGAATTCTTGAAATCTTTCAATATTATCCATTCCTTAAATTCTCAAATATAATGAACTACTGAAATCCTTAAATATAATGAATTCCTGAAATTTTTAAATATTATGAATTCCTGAAATTTCTAAATATGATAAATTCCTGGAATCCGTAAATATTATGAATTCCTGAAATCCTTCAATATTATGAACTCCTGAAATCCTTCAATATTATAAATTCTTGAAATCGTTCAATATTACGAACTCCTGAAATTCTTTTATATATCGTAAATTCCTGAAGTCCCTAAATATTATGGATTCCTGAAATCCGCAAATATTCTACTTCTTGAAATCCTTAAATATTATGAATTCCTGAAGTGCTTCAATATGATGAGTTCCTGAAATCCTTCAATATTATAAATTCCTGAAGTCCTTCAATATTATGAGTTCCTGAAATCCGCAAATATTATGCATTCCTGAAATCCTTCAATATTATTAATTCCCGAAATCCCTTAATGTTATAACTTCCTGAAGTCCTAAAATATGTTCTGAATTTCAGAAATCCTCAAATAATATGAATTTCCGAAATCCTTAAATATTATGAATTTTTAAAATCCTTTAATATTCTAAATTCCTGAAGTTATTCAATATTATGAGTTCCTGAAATCATTCCATATTATAAATTCCTGAAGTCCTTCAATATTAGGAGTTCCTGAAATAAGAAAATATTATACTTCCTGAAGTCCTAAAATATTACGAATTTCCGAAATCCTTAAATATTATGAATTTCTGTAATCCTTTAATATTCTAAATTCCTGAAATCATTCAATATTATGAGTTTCTGAAATCCGAAAATATTATACTTCCTGAAGTCCTAAAATATTATGAATTTCCGAAATCCTAAAATATTACGAATTCCTGAAATCCTTCATTATTATGAATTTCTGAAGTCCTTCAATATCATGAGTTCCTGAAATCCTTCAATATTATGAATTCCTGAAATCCTTTGATGTTATAAATTCCTGAAGTCCTAAAATATGTTTTGAATTTCAGAAATCCTAAAATATCATGAATTTCCGAAATCCTTAAATATTATGAATTTTTAAAATCCTTTATTATTCTAAATTCCTGAAGTCATTCAATAATATGAGTTCCTGAAATCCTTTAATATTATAAATTCCTGAAATCCTTCAATGTTATGAGTTCCTGAAATCCTCTAATATTATGAATTCCTGAAGCTCTTCAATATTAGGAGTTCCTGAAATCCGCAAATATTATACTTCTTGAAATCCTTAAACATTCTGAATTCCTGAAATCCTTCAATATTATGAATTCCCGAAATCCTTCAATTTTACTCACTCCTTAAATGATCGAATATAATGAATTCATGAAATCCTTGTATATTATGAATTCCTGAAATCCTCTAATATTATGAATTCCTGAAGCTCTTCAATATTAGGAGTTCCTGAAATCCACAAATATTATACTTCTTGAAATCCTTAAACATTCTGAATTTCCGAAATCCTAAAATATTATGAATTTCCGAAATCCTTAAATATTATGAATTTCTAAAATCCTTTAATATTATAAATTCCTAAAGTCCTTTAATATCATGAGTTCTTGAAATCCTTTAATATTATAAATTCCTGAAGTCCTTCAATATTAGGAGTTCCTGAAATCCGCAAATATTACACTTCTTGAAATCCTTAAATATTATGAATTCCTGAAGTCCTTCAATATAAGAAGTTCCTGAAATCCGCGAATATTATAGTTCTTGAAATCCTTAAATATTATTAATTCCTGAAATCCTTCAATATTATGAATTCCGGAAATTATTTAATATTATAACTTCCTGAAGTCCTTAAATATTATGAATTTCTAAAATACTTTAATATCATAAATTCCTCAAGTTCTTCGATATTATGAATTCCTGAAACCTGCAAATCTAATGAATTCCTGAAGTCCTTAAATATTATGAATTCCCGAAATCCTTCAATATTATGAATTCCTGAAATCCGCAAATATTATAGTTCTTGAAATCCTTGAATATTATTAATTCCTGAAATCCTTCAATATTATGAATTCCCGAAATCGTAAAATATTATGAATTTCCGAAATCCTTAAATATTATGAATTTCTGAAATCCTTTAATATTATAAATTTCTGAAGTCCTTCAATATTATAAGTTTCTGAAATCCTTTAATATTATAAATTCCGGAAGTCCTTCAATATTAGGAGTTCCTGAAATCCGCAAATATTACACTTCCTGAAATTCTTAAATATTAGGAATTCCTGAAATCTGTCAATATTATGAATTCCCGAAATCCTTTAATGTTATAACTTCCTAAAGTCCTAAAGTATTATGAATTTTCAAAATCCTAAAATATTATGAATTTCTGAAATTCTCAAAAATTATGAATTTCTAAAATCCTTTAATATTATAAATTCCTAAAGTCCTTCAATATTATGAGTTATTGAAATCCTTTAATATTATGAATTCCTAAAGTCCTTCAATATTAGAAGTTCCTGAGATCCGCAAATATCATACTTCTTGAAATCCTTAAATATTATGAATTCCTGAAATCCTATAATATTATGAATTCCTAAAATCCTCTAATATCATAAATTCCTGAATTCCTTCGATATTATGAATTCCTGAAACCCGCAAATCTAATGAATTCCTGAAATCCTTAAATATTATGAATTCCCGAAATCCTTCAATATTATGAATTCCTGAGATCCGCAAATATTATCAATTTCTGAAATTCTTAGATATAATGAATTCCTGAAATCCTTTGATATTATGAATTCCTAAAGTCCTTAAATATTATGAATTCCTGAAATTCTTGAATATTATGAATTCCTGAAATCCTTCAATAGTATGCATTGCTGAAATGCTTGAATTTAAACATTTTCAGGAAACCTTATATATTATGAATTCCTGAAATCCTTAAATATTATGAATTCCCTAAAGGCACTTAGATTCCTGAAGTTCTCTCAAACCCTGAAAACCTTCAATTCGCTGAATGCTCTTGAAACCCTGAAAATTTCTAAAATCCTTGAACATTCCGATAATCTTAAATATGCAGAATTCCTTTAGTTGTCTGACTTTCGGAAATTCTCTGAAATCTCTGCTTTTGTAATAAATTTAAAGAAAAAAAGTGACCAAAACCTACTAATCTATAACAAAAAATGTGACTAAACTTTACTTAAAGTTACTGCTAAGCATTAATAATGTGACTCATGTTCTTTCCTATATAAAAAGAAGTCAAAATTATTCGATAAAATGTATAAGAATTTTAATTGAATTTTGACGGATTCAGGACACATAAATGAAAATAAAAAACAAATAATTCAATTAAATTAGAAGATATTTATAAATATTTCAGGAAAATCAGAAATATTCTATGAAATTTATTAAAATGCAAGTGAATTGAAAAGAATCCATTGAATTGAGTATAATTGACTAAATAAAATAAGATTAAAGTTAAATGAAAAAAAAAATCAGGCGAAATTAAAAAACAGCAAAAGAGTTCCATAGAATTCAGAGAAATTTGAAAGCATTTAGGATAAGTTAATAAGCGTTTAGGTGAGTTATAAATGAATTCAAATTGATTGCAGAAAATGTTCAAATCCAAAATACTCCATTGATAGGGAATAAGAATCTGCTAAAATACATAAAAATTTAGGCAAAATTGAAAAATATTCAAAAGAATCTAATTTTGTATGTATTATGAAAGAATGCAGAAAAAAGTGTCGTACGATGCAGTTGTTTATTCATACCTCATAAATATTTAGTCAGCACAACAATTGTTCAATACATGGAATCTATGTAATTTTTTCCACATAATAGAATGGCTGAGGCATTATCGAATGACTGAAGCCTTCAGAACTATACTACGATGATTTGTTTATTATTATTTCTAATTACAAGTTACTTGCAATATTTTAATCCGACTTTGGAATACAAACAATATTATATTCAAGTTCAACATTCTTTTTATTGAATTGATAGTGTGAACGATTACGTTCTATACTTATTTTATCCGCTTTATCCGAAATGATTTTGTAATTGGGCGATGGGAACCTACCGGAGTATCATCTATTTCTTCTTGGGTCAATAAGGTAATTTTACCGCTTCTCATATTGACTTTTGCCCGTTTTCTATGTTGTATATATATTCCAGCCAGAGTATACGTACTCTCTAATATTGCAAAGACTTCACCATCGGATGTTGATAGAACAATTTGTTCTTTAGTTGTCATTGGCTCTAAGGTATTAGCTCCTGTTTTCATTTTGATATTTTTATCCCGAGGAAAAGTGTATCTTCGAAATTCAAATATGCGGCGCGGATTCGTTTTGTGGGTAAGCCGAAGAAATTCAAGATGTTCAAGGCCATATCCAATTTTGTCAGAAGAAGGAAGCCTGGTTGGGGGAATTATTTCCCTGGCACGAGGTAGAGGCTTTGCAGGAGAAGATCCTTCTGGAGAATGAGGTCTGGTAGGATGAATCCCGGTAGCAGAAAACTCGGTAGGTGGAAGCTTGACAGGATGAACACTGACAGGATGAAACTCGACAGGACGAATCTCAGGATGATGAAATCCGTCAGCAGAAAACTCGGTAGGATGAAACTCAGCAGGATGAAACTCGCCAGAATGAAACTCAGCAGGACGAAATCCTGCAACAGGCAACTCGGCAGCAGGAAAACTGGCAGAATGAGCCTCAGTTGTTGGATGCGTGGCAGAAGGAGACCTGTACGTCAACCTTTCAGGAGAATGATGACTGTCGAAAAAAAAAGAAGGCGTGCAGCGAGGAACACCAGGAATGGGGGCGCCATTTGGTAAACACTCAAATTCTGAACTTAGTTCTGCAACGAGAAACGGAGGATTACATTTATATGAAGTATGAGCAGTAAATCAGAACGCGATTATATAGAAAAAGGTTATAATTTTCCCGAAAATCGTTCGTGCTAGTCTCAAGGACGTCGGATGAGAGATAGACGGAGAGAGAGAGAGAGAGAGAGCCACGTATGGACCATTCCACAGTCGTCAAAGAATGTTTTAATTTGTTGATACCAATTAAATTGAATATCTGATTGATTTCGCGGAGATAAATCCTTAAGTCCCCCAAGACACTGCCTTGAGCACTGAGAACTTTTCATGCAATAGATTTTATTTAGCCAAGACAATATCAAACTGACGACCTGGTGGGACTGGGGCAACAACACTCCCACCTCCAATCAAATGGCGTGGTTGGGAATATTGCTGGAAAGATATAATAATTTTTTTTAAAACGATAGCTATTCATACAATAGCGTACTCAGGCAAAGGCTTTGACACCATTTATTATTATTCTGTCAAGAGTCTGCCTTCATATCATGAATCGTTTTTACTGTCGCTCCAACAGCCGTGTTTGCAGAACTTAGGAATTTTTTTGCGACAACGGCGAATGATATGGAGCTGGTTATCCGGAGTTTATCGGTTTCTTCGGAAAACTTGTTTGAAAACGCATGACTTTAGTTTTCGCGACATTCACTGTTAATCTTTTTTGCGCGCGGTACAATCGTATAGCTGCTAGTTTTTTACTAAGTTCTATTGGATTATCAGCAAAAAGTGAAATGTCATCTGCCTCCTCTAGCGTTTGTACTTCTGTTTTGCCATTGATGGAAAGGCCTCTGCATCCTTGGTTTGAGAAAAAATTGCTAAAGTCATTTGTAAAGAGTATGAATTTGAAATAATTAAGAACCGCCTCCTGCATGAAGCATCAAGTGACCCTGAGAGAAGATGTCTCACTACCAGCCCTGATGCAGACAGATGCAGATTCATAAAAGTTAGGTATAATGTTAATCATCTTTGTGCTTATGGCCAGCTCATGCATTCTATGCCACAGCATACCGTGATAAATAGAGTCAAAAGCCCCCCTCAAGTCTATAAAGGCTATGTAGACTGAAAAATTGGGATAACTGAGACTAATCTGTATCAGAGCAATGAGGGTAAATAAGTTGTCTGGGCAACTCCTCCCTTTTCTGAACCCCTACTGTGATTCTGGAATTAAATTTGCATCAGTCACCCATTTAGTCAGCTAATTCCAAGGTATCTGCGTAAACATTTTTGCTATGCAATTTACCAGTGTTTAGGGTCTATAATTAAAAGGATCAATAAGATCTCCTTTCTTGAACAGCCTGGACATTATTAGTTGACTCCACGAGTTAGGCATGATTTCAGTAGTCCTAATTCGATTAACGAAAATCGCGAGATACCGTAGAAAATGTTCGGGAAGCCTTTCGTAAAAACTGTAATTGACAGGATCGCAGCTAGACCCTTTCTTATTCAAATTCTGCTATGCTCTTCTCAATTTCAACGCTAACTATGGGACCGTCAGAAGTAAAATGCGCTGGAAAGTCACTAGAAGAACGGCCATTCAGTACGACTGAATCGTTTTTTCCCATATAATGGACGAATAACTTGCCACTACAGGATTTTGTTATTGCCGAGGGTATGTTGAAAATCGATGAGACTGGCGAGTCCGTGAACGTTCCAAAAGTTAGGCCTTAGGGCATTAGAATTGTTTATGTTGATGACAGGAATTTGAGTTGTATCTTTTTCGTGTGATTCTGGTTGCTACTTTGAAGGGTAATTGCATTCTTTGGGTAATTATGCATTGCCGCTTTCGCCACATTGCTCAATTTCGAATGATTTGACATGCAGTCGTCAGTTGTCGATTGCAGCAAGCGCGCATTCCGTCTGGTTTGAGGGCTGTTCGGGGGGTCCCCGAGCAAGGGAGTGTCAAGTCGTTTGTTGACAACGTTTTCCCCAGGTTTCTTGGTGGGAGATTTCTTGGGAGGCAGTATCTTTTCTGCCTGGCAGATTGAAGTTCATTGAGAGGTGTTTCTCTGGCATCTGGGGCCGTTCAAGTATTACGTGAGCATAATTTTCCCTAATCTAGGCCCCAACCCCCATTGTAAGCATAATTTTGCATGGCGAATATACAACAATGAGCATCTACTTAGACCCCCCTCCTTCTTCTTAAAATGCTTACGTAATACTTGAACAGCCCCTCTTTAAAATTTTTTTGATAGTTATCAGCCACATTCTCCTGAATTAAAAAATGACCCTTTTTTCGGACGAACAGTGTTGTCATTCACTATCGATGTGTTCCTCCTTATATATGCCTGACAACCGGACTCCTTAAGCTTTCACACGTGATCAAGACGAACCTTTCTCTTTTCACTCTCTTTCCTGGTGCGATTGTTGGCGATGGAGAGATTTAGTTGCCGTAATTTGAAAATTTTTTGGAAGATGGATCTGACCTCACGGTCAGAGATGAATTCAATGAGGACTGAATGTCCATTTCCTTGCTTCACGAGTCTAAACGCGTCAGCAAGTGTGGTTTCAGGAATTTTCAGTTCGACCATTTGAAATGAATTGGAATTAAGGAGATAATGTCATTTTTGTGTTCCTCGTTATAGGGTAAGTTGCAGAGAATTATATTCTTTGCTCGATCCTGTTGATGGAGAATCGCTACTGCATTCTCCATTTTAGAAAGCCTTTTGTGTATTTGAACGAATTCCGAGGAAACAGCTTTGCTGTTATCATTTATGACTTGGACCTCCTCGCGTAGTTCAGCATGAGATGCAATGAGCTGCTCGATGACTGCCACTGTTTTAATGCAGGGATTATTCGGAGGAGAAATTTCGATTATTTAGAAGTACGTACTCAGTCATGAATGGAAGGCAGCACAAAACAAGAAGGAAAACATGAGCAAACGTGAAAAAGAGCAAAATAAGGGGTTATGGTCGAGAAAACTAAGACACGAAAAATATTTAGAGTCTCAGTATTACAGTACAATTCCATATAATCACGTCAAAGGTCTAAATGAGCTCTATCAAAATACGTCCGTATGCTACCGCACCTCAAGCGAATTTCCTCAAATGATATTATAATGTTAATCAATTATGTCGTGCCAGCATTAATTCATGTAGAGTATGTGTATTGAGAACTAACATCCTAGTGTAGAAAGTACGTCTTTCCAGCTCTCCCAAGCCTTAAGCGCTAACTCCCAAAAATAAAAATATCCTTTCTCAAAATCTTTGTGGCCTTAAGCACTGAACCCTAAGTACAATAACACCTCTTTTTCTGCTCACCCTAGCGATGAGTACAGAACTCCAAATGTATAATACTTTTTTCCAGCTCTTTCTGGCTTTTATCGCTCGATCCTCAGTGCGAAAGTGCACATTTTTCAGCTCTCCCTAACCTCTGACTATCAAAATACCCCGTCACTAATTCTTCCTGGCTTTGAACAATCATCCATGTGTGTGAAAATATCCTATTTCCAACACTCCCTAGCCTTGTGCACTGAACAGTTAATATAAAAATACATCTTTTCCAGCTTGCCCTAGCCTTGATCAATTATTTCCAAGTGTTGAAATACCTTCTTTTAGTTCTCCCTAATCTTGAGCACTAAATTTTTAATATAAAAATACTTCTTCCGCATCCCATCCTAGCCTCAAGCACTAACCATTGAGTATCAAAATACCCCTTCAGTGGTCTCCCTAGCTGTGAGAATTAACCTCCAATTCAAAATGCCGCATTTCAGCTCTTTCTAGCCTCAAAACTTGACATTGAATATGATTATACTCCTTTTTCAGCTTTCCTAAGCCTTAGTTAGAAACACTCGAGTGTAACAATACTCTCAACCCAGCTCTCCCTAACCTTCAGCACTAACTTTCGATTGTCAAAAAATCCTTTAGAGCTCTCCCTAGCCATAAGCATGGAACCTTAAGCGTGAAATACTCCTCTTCCTGTTCTTTGTTGCTTTTATCGCTGGATCCTCAGTGTCAAAGTACACTTTTTCCAGCCCACCTAAACCTCCCAATATCAAAGTACCCCTTTGCTAATCCTTCCTAGCCTTCAGCACTTATCCCAAGTGTAAAAATATCGTATTTCCTGCTCTCCCTAGCCTTGTGCACTGAATCGCAAATATCAAAATACCTTTTTTAGTTCTTCCTAGTCTTAAGCACTAATTTGCCAATATAAAATACCCCTTTTGCTGTTCACCCTAGCCTCAAGCACTAACCTCCGTGTATCAAAGTGTCCTTTTGGAAATCTCCCCTCGCCTTGAAAACAAACCTTCAAGTGTGAAATACTCCGTTCCTGCTCTTCCTTGCCTTTAAAACTGAACCACAAATATGAAAATATCCCTTTTACAGCTTTCCTTAGCTTTGGTCACGAATGCCCGAGTGTAAAAATACCCTTCACCCAGGTCATTCTAGCCTTGTGCACTGAATCGCTAATATGAAAATACCCCTTTCCCAACTTTTACTCACCTTGAGCAGCGAACACCAAATATGACAATACCCTTTTCCAGTATACCCCAGTCTTAAGCACTAACCTCCGAGTATGAAAATACTTCTTTGGAACTATCCCTAGTCGTAAAAACTAGCCTAAGTTTAAAAATACCCTGTTTCAGTCCTTTCTAGTCTTGAATACTAAACCCAAGTGAAAAAGACACCTTTTTTAATTTTTTCTAACTCTCGTTAACCTAGAGCACTGACCTTCAGTGTGAAAATAGCCCATTTACAGCTTTCCCTAGCCCTTAGAATTTATGAAGAAAACCAAATTTGATAAATTTTCAAGTTTATCAGAGTCTTTCTTATTTTTAACACGATTTCCTACTTTATGATTGCTTCTAAAATTTGTGTTAATATCACATTATTTCAAAGCATTTCCTAATCTTTCTGATAAGGCTTGTAAACTCATAAATTACCTCTCTGTAATTTTAAAAGTTTTTTGTGTTATTTGAACTATTGTAAATTTAATGCATTATTATTTGATGATGCGTTTTTTAAAGGTAGGAGATATTTATGCTGTTGTAACATTATTTTTGATTGATTGACATATTATATCAAATTTGAAACCATAAGGTATTAGATTGAAGTTTAAAAATATGCTTGATATTCTGATGAAAGTAATTTAGTTTCTTTTTGGTTTTATTATTAATCTGCTATAAAATAATTAATTAATGTAATTCGAAAAAATTTCTAATCAATAGGCACACTTTTTAAATTATATTTTTACAAGACACACAATCACACACTCTGTCTTTCTCCGAAACTAATTAGGATTACTCTGATACTGATTTACCACAAACGCAAAAAGAATTTGGATAAAATTATTTGTACGAACAATCATCCATTGATTTTATTACATAATATAATATCAACTTTATTTATAGGATTTCAGAAATGTCCGGTATTTTAAAGATTTGAAGGGATTTTAGTATATTATGTGACCGTCCACGAAGAAAGGTACTTAAAGCGCGCTAGCTTGATTGTACAGGAGGAGCAATTAAAGAGGTGGTCCACCACAAGAATTTAATTAGACGATATCAATTTGCAGCTTCATAACAATTCCAGTATTTTAGATATAGTTATAATATTTCTTTCTATAAAGAAGCTAATAAAAAAATATGAATTGGTGTAAAAAACTAACAATCGATTTCGACACATTTCCATGGATTTCGAGAAATTTGTAAGTGTTATACGGAATTTCGAATATTTCAAGGGACTACAGAGCATTCAAGGGGACTTTAAAATATTTTCAATGATTTTAAATGATTTCAAAGCATCTTAAAGTATTAAGACACATTTAGATTGGGATAGAGTCCATGATAAGGTGGGCAGATTCTTATTCGCGGAAACATTCAAAATGTTTGTGAAAATATATATATATATATATATATATATATATATATATATACTGTTACGTTATTATATTTACCAATAGTATGAAGGATAACTGCTAATGACAGGACCAGAGTTGAAAGGACATTCATTTTTCCTAACCAAGGTGGAGCTGATTGCTGTATTACTAAAGAATTTGGTTAACTGAGGATCTAATCTATATTCTCGTCGTTCTTATCTCATGAAATATATATGGCTCGAGCTATTACTTGGGAGACAATTATGTTTGATATATCAATTTTTAAACCGTTTGCAACTGTGAGCGGCATATTTCTGATCATATCTAAAGAGATTAAGAAAGGAAAATAAAATGTTCTTTGAGTCATGTAGACTGAAAAAATTTCCATAGTACCCTGTGGGTGGGGCTACTATGGGCAAAATTATTTGTTAAATGAATAAATCATAGGACTAGACCACATAGATACCTTCCACTAGGTATCATAGGGTAAAATAATTTAAGCTTTGTTTAAAAATATCTGTTTTTGGAGAAATTGTGCTTCTATCAAAAAACTAATTTATGTTATTTTTATTATGGCTCAGTTTCAAACTTTCATTTTTATATCTGCACTTTCTTTACCCGCTTTACGCAATAATATTCTGTGATTGGGCCTGGAGAACCTACTGGAGATTCAATGACTTCATGTCATTTATTTTTTCTTAAGCTGGCATAGGCTTTTGGGTATTAGTTCCTATTCTCAATTGAATGAGTGTATCGGCAGGAAAAATGTACCTTTCAACTTCAGATATCCAGCGCAGATTTGTTTTGGAAGTAAGCAACAATAATTCAAGATTTATTAGTCCACATCCAAGTTTGCAAGGTGTTGACTATTTACCGGGCAAGAGGAGAAGGCAGAATGAAATTCGGCAGCAGAAAACTCGGTGTGAGGAAACTTGGTAGGATGAAATAGGGCAGGATACATGGCAGAAGAAAACTTGGACCTGGACCTATTCGCAGAATAAGAAGTTCCGGTACGGGGAACACCAGGAATAGGGACATATCTAGGTAAACATTAAAACTGTGAACCTAACTCTGCAACAAGTAACAAAGAATTATATTTTTCTAAAGCACGAGAAAGACAATTTCTACTATATTTTGTTGTTATATATATATCATATCAATATCTGCTGTTTTTGTTCTTCATAAGAAATGTTTTTTTCGCGTTTTCTGTTAAAGCCTAAAATAAGTACATTGAAAAAGAACATTGATCATGACGTTTATAGTTCAGATACATGCAGAACAGACTTTCATTTGAAAAAATATAGTCTAGTTTAATTGATTGGTATAACTCACAAATATTTGAGCTAAAGATGAGAAAAATCGTTAGGCAAATTTTCAAAATATCTGAGGTTTCGACCAACGTTTTCATCCAGGTTTAGGGGCTATTGGAGACAGAAAGCTGAGAGTCGAGGACCTGATTCAAGTAGAAGAATTTCGGTTCAGAACCAATTATGGCAGCAAGCGAATCTCGTCTCTTTGTGCTATTGTCATATTCTACAAGTAAATATTTCAATATCAAATTTGAGCAACAAAAGTTTCTCCGCGTATAATTAGAACAATTATCGAATGTTTTCTAGAAAGGTGAGGTTGTTTTAGGAAATCTGAATAATCAAAAAAATTGTCCAATACATGAAAAATTATTGAAATTATACTTTTTTGTGTACATTGAAATCCTTTAAAAATGCATTTAAAAATTTGCAAACTTCACCGAATTGCTTAGGCTGGTGAATACTGGGCGGCTTGCGTTATATAGTAACCTTTTGTTCTTATAAAATTAAAACATCCTAAAATATGGTGATGATAGACTAAAATTCAACAAAAATTTATTGAAAATTTTATATCAATGGAGCTAAAAGTGTCGGCTTTAGGTTCAATAACTTACATAAGAATCAAGTTTTTTTGAGGAAAAGATTAAAATCTTAGAAAATATTTAATGAATCAAAGTTTCTAAAGACGTTTCTAAATATTCAGATAACCAATTTCCTTTGAACGGTTTATATGCATGTACAAATATTCTATACATCTCTGAAAAGCATTGTAAGTAGATGAAGAATTAAATTCAACACAAGAGAGCGATTGCGTATTTCAATTTGACGTATACGTAATTAATAGGTACACTTTTCAAATATGATTTTTTATAACACACAGAATCTTGTTTCCCCCGAAATAAATTAAGATTAAATTTGTTCTTATCAGAGGCAAACTCATTCATGTGCTTTGTTACAGTATATAAATCATACTAATTTGTTATTTTATGAATCATATGCCTCAAGCTTGTGCTTGTGAGATATTTAGACTTCATAATTCAGTCCAAGCAACAAAAATTTGGTTACCTAACCAGGCCTAGTTTCGGAAATTGAAGCAATTTTTTGTCTATTTCTGTCTGAAACAATCTGAATCTAAATTCGAGATCTCTCAAACCATTAAAAATATTTTGCATAGCTTTTCAAATGTGGCTTGTAAGATTAAAAACGAATATTTATGTTTGGCTTATGCAGACTCAAAAACTATCCCCTTATATCCCCGTGAATAGGTTTATTGTGGGTAAATTGATTTCCTTGTTAATCAATTTGTCCAATAATTATTGTTGGGCCTAGGCAAATATTTTTAGGTGCATAGTTTATAGTAGATGTGATTTCTTATCAATAAGTGAACTTCTCTTAGAAAAAAAAACGGTTTTTTCTATTTGCGTCTCTGAAAAAATCTGATTATTATATTTGTCAATACAATTAAGAGAATCAACCGATTACTCTTTTAATAAATAATTTTTTTAGAAGTGTAAGTAATTATTAATCTGACGCTTCACTACACTATATAATGGATGATATATACTACATATTTTATTTCGTGGAATATGTATGGGTCGAGATTGTCTATGTAATATATGTGGATTTCATCAATCATTTTTTTGAACCATTCGCAAATGTAGTCAATGTCTTGCTAGAGGTACCTTGTAAGTTTGAAATAAAGTAAGAGAAAATTGTTTTTTAATCATGAGGGCCTTGAAACAATCCCGTATTATTTTCAATGATTGCGCTACTATAGGCTTAATTATTTGTTTAATAAATCATAAATTCGTTTGTGCCAAAAAAAGGATGTCACTTTTACGAAGTTTCAGTTTTAAGATTTTATCTTTATTCAAAATGCATGCCTCAACCGCGGAAATATAATTGGTTTCTGAAATCATGTGACAGTCACGTAAATAGTGATTTTCAATTAAGGCTATGTTTCAAAAACTCTCAAACGTTATCATTATTATTTAACAACACATGTTGTGAGACAATTAAAAAATATATTTGACAATGAGCTATGTCCGATATCTTTCACAAATAACGCACAGGAAATTCGGCTTCAACTTTTTTTTCAATGATCGTCAGATCTTGAGAAGACTGGCTGGGACACTGTCGGAATAATGAAGCATTGAGAACTGTAAAGCATTAAAGTTTTATTGCTGGTTCTAATTACAAGTTAGTTGTAATATTTTGTTTCGACTTTGGATCCCCAAAAATATTATATTTAAGCTTTACACTTTTAATATTGAATATGACAAGGGACTGTATTTCATATGGATTACCTAAAGATCTACGCATCTGGTGCAAGCAAACTTCAACTTGCTTAAAATATCGCCAAGAGGTACACGGTAGAGGTTAGTAGGGACTTTGAATTAAACAAGTGTGCCAAGATTCATCTAAAGCGAGGATGAATAACTAGCGTTCCCGCAAAACCTAAGCTCGTGGATACGAGTGATAGTAGACTTATTGACGCTGGGGAGACCTATACATACCTGGGCGTGCCTCAAAGCTGCGTTCAGGCCGTAACATCAGTAGAGGAGTCTTTCCGAAGCAGATACTCACAAATATATAAATTTTTAATATACAAAAGTAACTAAAAAGTAAGTTAGAAAAAGTAACATTTAAAACGAAAGCGATAACGATGATTAGTATTTTTTTGAAGTATCTGACATATTTCTGTTGATTAACACACCAATGTAAATCACTATAAACCAATTTTCCTACTGAAATTATTTCCCAAGAAGAGAAAAAGGAATTTTTTTTTGCTACGGAAAACTGGCTAGGATTTCGCCGAAACATATAAACATTGGAAACTATAATACATTGCCTTTTCATTGTTATTCCTGCACACAAGCTACCTGAAACACATATATTCAACTCTGAATCACAAACAATATCATATTCAAGTATTATGTTTATTATTGATATAAAAATATAAAGGATTGTGGTTCACGCTTCCTTCTTCCGCTTTACTCGGAAACAAGTCATGATTGGGCGTTGACGACCTACAGGAGTATCATCGATTTCTTCTTGGGTCAAAAAGGTAAATTTGCCACTTTCAATGTTAACTTTCACCCGTTTCATGCGTTTATTGTTCCAAGCATAGATTCCAGCAAGGACGTTAGTACTCTCCAATATTGCGAAGATGTCACCAGCAGGTGTACATATAACAATTTGTTCTTGAGTGGGCAAAGGCTCAAAATTGTATCTATCACTTCTCAATTTGAGTTCCTCATCGGCAGGAAAAGTGTACTTTCGAAGTTCAAATATCAAGCGCGGATTTGCTTTGGACGTAAGCCTAATAAATTTAAGCTGGTCAAGTCCATATCCACCCTTGAAATGAGAAGGAAGTCTTGTAGGTGGAACCATGCACCTAAAAGGAGGAGCAGGCGCGGAAGTTGAAGACCTGCCTGAAGAATCAGGTATGTCATCATAGAATCCAGCCAGAGGTGAGTCGACAGGAAGAAACCCAGCAGGATCAAACTCTGAAGGAGGAAACCATGCAGGATCATACTCGGCAGGAGGAAGCCTAGCATGATGAAATCCGGCAGGATCAAGCTCGTCAGGGAGATTCTCTGCAGAAGGAGACCTGGACCTGGACCTTTTAGGTGAATAAGAAGTTCCGGTACGAGGAAAACCAGGAATTGGGGTGTCTTTTGGTGAAATCTCAGATTGTGAAGTTAACTCTGCAGCAAAATATAGAAAATTATATATCTCTAAAGTACGTAAGATGAGGCAGAATTTGATTCCTGAAAAGTTGTTTGAATTTTGGAATCAGTCACACGATTAACGCAATCTAAAATCTCAAATGTTGTTAGAGTTCATACCTAGTCAATTTTATATGTTTGTTCAAAAGGCGCTAACTTATAATAATAATTATTATTATTTCATTAAAGTTTTCATTGAACATCTGTCGCATTATAAGAAACTTTTTTGATCATCAGGAAGCAAGCGACTAAGGACCTATGGAGTGACGGATGGTAGCTTTAAGAAAGTATCCAGCAACGGTTGTCACCTCCAACGTGAACGACACTATGCCATACAATACCACACCAAACTAAACCATACCATACCATACCATACCATACCATACCATACCATACCATACCATACCATACCATACCATACCATACCATACGGCGTAAACTTGTCAGTCTTGCAAGGGGGGGGGGGGGGGCCCCTTACTGCTCGAGATGCACCATCTCCTTGCAAGACAGATGCGTCTACACTCTTGGCGTAGAAAAAAATTTGGGATGATTTATGGATAGCTCAATAATGACCGCGCCTCGGACCGCGCTGACTTTACAGTGATCGACGCTGAGCTGAGAATAGTTTAGAAGAGTTGAGAAGAATTTACGTGATTCTCCCTGAGTTGGCGCGATTTCCTAAGATTTGGAAAAATTCCTCACGATCTGGCCGGATCATAAGAAATTTCACTTCACCTGCTTTGAGTGAGGAATGACTTTTCACTCATTTTCACTCAGTGAATAGCCCCTCGATTCCGGTTTTTAAATCCCGAATAACCTTAGAATCATTAGATTTATTGCAGAGAGAAAAATATAATTTACTGTATGTAAATATATATAGGAGACAAGATCTCAGGTCCTAAAATGTGTAAGATTTTGTGCTGCATATCTTAAGTCATATTTTTAGTGAAAAAAATAATTTTTAACAAATAAAAAATGAATTTTCGACAGAATAGTTCAACCTTAAAAAGTAACTGAAAAAATACATTTTTTAACTGAAAATTTTAGTTTATACTTAAGTTTGCAGTTGAAAAAATTAATTTTTAACCCAAAAAAAAAAACACGAATTTTCAACCAAAGAAATTAACTTTTATATAAAATAAATGAATTTTTATATAAAATAAATGAATTTTAAACCAGAAGAATAATTTTCTACCTAAGAAGCTCCATTTTCAACTAAAAATATAATTTTTCAAGAAAAAAAAACTTGCCAACAAAATTGTTCGATTTTCAACTTTAGAAACGAATGTTAATAGGGTGTCCAGTGAAGACGCGTAATAAAATTCCTGTACAGCTCCCGCAGACTTCTTCAAAATTCCCGTACATATATCGGACTTAAAAATTGCTTTATGATATGCTCCTTTAAAAAAGAGACTTCTTATAAACATAAAATATACACCTAACGAAACTCTACAATGGAAGTACAAAAATGAAACTTTTACAATACCAGTTTTATTCTCTGTTTTTCGCTGACATGTTAAAGTGATTAAATAATATAATTCTTTGGAACGACTTAGGTACCAAGTGTACAACAATTTCACATATTTAGCCTACTACTGGTAATAAACTTTTAGTTTATGACAAAGACAACTACATCAACTTCTTATTATACAATTTATTTAACTTTAAAAATTTAAACAAAATTCACCTAATTAAAAAACAAACTATCTCTTTAGGTCTTTCTTCTTAGTTTCTATTTCTGATCCAAGGATTTCTCTTTCTTCATCAAGTTTACGTTTCTTAGCCTGTAAAGTTTGAACTTCGCGTTGTTTAGCTTTCTTTTCTTCAGCTGTTTTTTTCTCAGCTTCCTTAAGCTTTCTGTCCTCTGTGAGGGCCTCTTTGTACGTACTGTGTGCGTTTTTCACAGATTGTAACATTTTTTTAGATATATCAAGATTTTTAATTCCACCTTTGGCTGTTACGGAATCAAATATTATTCGCTGCGCAATGAGTGATCTTTCATTTTCATTTACTACGATCATTTACATAATAACAGAAAAGCCTTGTTCGAAACATACATTGCCGTGAGACAGAGTAAGAATAATTTTAGCGAAATTCTTTAAGTTTTCCCATTTGGAGTGTTTACATAATAATTCCATCCAAAAAATATCCAATCGCTTTTCACTTTGAGAATGTAATCGCATTTCTTCTTCAACATTTTTTTGACTGCAAAAGTCGGAATACTCTCTTTGGATGCAATCGGCAATAATTCCACTCATCAAGTTAGAATTTACGAGTTTTCCAAGACAACGGTTCAAGTACGTAGTACAGTAAAGTCTCCAACATTTCAGACGGTTGTGACTCTCACCTCGGAAGGGCCGAGTTCGGGAATAGTCAGTCGCGTATATTACGCAATATGATGCATTCCAAGTGAAAACGGTTCAGGCGGTCTCGACTTATTGCGCAGTTGAAAAAGTCACTGTCCGTTTCTTCATGCATGCAATCAGTGTTTTTCAAGTGTTTTTGTTGGCGTACGACAATTTGCCAACTAAAAATCAATATTATAAAATCAAAAAACGACTCAAATATTTCGCGGAATAGTGAGTTTTGTGTCATGACGTCGATAGGTGGAAATGCCAACCGTCAGAAAGGTTAGTACATGGTACTGCAACTGCATACGACTTCTTGGAAAAAATGTCCGAAACGTCAAAGTAAGTTATAAAGGTCTGCATAGTAATCTTTGCAAGTGTAGCATGCATTTGCGAAATTCTGTTTCTTCATTCTTTTATCGGTTGAAACAAGCAACTGTTCGTAATTTGAGGTTAGAGCACCACTCACCTGACATGTGGGATATTTTTTTTTTTCCGTGAAACTGAAAGGTCGTGAATCGACAAAAGAATGGGACATGACTGAAAAAATAGATTCTACACTTGAGAAATATTTCTATTTGTACATTTATGACTTCCGTTTATAATATTTTCTCGAAAACGTCGTGAGACGTATTCCCATGACGTCGTGAAACAATACTCAATTCAAGCTTTTCCCGCTTTTCGGGCCTCTTTTTTCATTGGCCAGTCACAAACGTGGAGGAGAGTGTACAGGGATCGTAGTGGGAGTTGACGGAACTGCACAATTTGAAATAAACGTATACGGGGGGCTTGAAATGTTGTGGTCTTGAAATAATGGCGTCTTGAAATGATGGAGACTTTACTGTATTTGACTATAATAATTCCGCTCAAATTTATGAGTGTCATTGCCCAATTGCGTCTAATTAACAGATTTCAGCCTACAAATTATAATAAAAAAAAACGCCCACAAGATAGATTTTAAGAATTTGTGTAACTACTGCTATCAGGATATTTGTGACTCTGAAACGTACATCATTTATTAGTAGAATCCCTGGCGCATTAAAGTCGCCTTAAGCAGACTTCAATAACAGCCACTAGGTTTTTTTAATTTCTAACGCTAAAAATTAAAAATGACTAAAAATTACCTTCTAACGTAAGTTTTTACGTACAATTATAATTGCAACAATTTATATATATATATATATTTTTTTCTTCTATTAATTATAGTGCGAGCTTACTTTAGGCTTACTTCATGGTTACGCTGTAGCGTAACGCTTGCAATCAGCCGGTCCGCCAGTGATGTCATGCTTTTGCTACCGAAACAAAATTATATATAAATAAATGTACAGCTGTGCAAGAACTGAGAAATGCTTGGCATAAAATTTTTGATAATCCGGAAGCTAGCGATATTAGAAAGGCAAATATATTTATAATTTTTAATTAGTGTATTTCTATCAACGTTTAAGAGAAATCACTAACAATAGATGAAATTCTTAAGATGATTTGACATGGAATTGCTCTCTTACATTACTTAATTATTGTAGAATTTTATAAGTATTCTCTTCACCTCTGGCTTGTTTATTGTAGAAAATGACATAAATACTTAAAACAAAATTTTAAACGCCACAAAACACTATAAAACACTTGATGTTAAAAATTTAACTGTTTCAATTCGAAAGACTTAGTAGTTAATCAAATGTAAACTTCCGATTGAAACTTTATAAACTGTCTGTTATTTCAGTCTAAAATATATCATTCTTAACGACTTCAATTTGAAAATTTGTAATTAAGAAAAAGAAAAATTTTCTAATAGTCAGCAATGTTTGACTGTTTATTTTAAATGAACAATTATAAATGAAATATTCAAAACTAAACAATTTGAAACTGAATAGTTTGAAACAGAAAGTATTGAATCGTTAAAATTTCGGACACCTTAACTTAAACTTAGAACGTTACAATGTTAATTTTAATTGTTCTAAAATCAAATAAAAATGTATTCATTCAGAAAAAATCGAGTAATTTGAGGAGATATTTAGAAGTTTTTTAATACAATTTTCAAGCTCTTAAGGATTTTGAAAGGTTTAAGACAATATAAATATCGCCTCAATATGCATGGGAAATTTTTTTATGATTTTTATTGTGAAAAATTAATTTAAACAGAATATTTAAGAATATTTTACAACGAAAGCAAATTTTAATGAATAAATAAAAAGTGAAGTTATAAATTTGGAAAAAATTGCAATAAGTTTAAGAGATATTGAGAAGTTTTGAAAAGTTTTCAAGAATAATTGAATATTTGTGAAGATTCCTAAGAATGTAAAATAAAATGTAGATTTTTGAAGATTTTGAAATAAAATTATGTAGCTTTTTAGGGACTTTGAAAGGTTTCAAGATAAGACATTTTTTCTTCAAGGTTCGTGGGAAAATGTAAAGTGATTTTTTAGTAAAAAAATATAGTTTTAAGAGAATGTTTTAAAATATTTCGAAACAAATTTTGATGTGTGAATAAAAATTGAAAAATTATTCATATAAAACGACTTAACATTAAAATAATTCAACTTCTAATTTAAAAAGTGTTCAATTTAAAAAATTGTAATCTTTCAATTTTTAATTTTTTCAACTTGAAATTGAGTAAAACGATATAATTTTGAAATTTTATAAATTTGTTGATTCATTCTTCAATTTAGAGAAGTGAAAATAATAGAGTGCATTTATAATTAATACAAATTTCGATTCGTTAAAACGATTACTTCAGACAAATAATTTTTTAAGAACAAGAAAAAGTCTGCCTCAGCCCGGATCTGAACCGAAAATATGAATATCCCAAAGAGTGGAAATAGACGGCTAAATTTTGCTGTTTAAAAATAATCTTTTCATAGTTTTTGCTTGACTTAGGAAATTGTATGAATATTTTATACTTCTTGATCAATGATTATACCATGACACACAAGACGCAGCTTGTAAATATAAAAACATGGTTTCTATTTAATAATTTGTTAATTATGTTTATAACATTCATAATTAATATATTTATATAATTTATAATAAACATTTAAGGCGAAGAAATAACTTTAAAATTATTATTAACCCCTACCTTGAGAGTGGGGGGAAGGGGAATTATTGGATGGCCCTCCCTAAAGCCCTTCTCTGGAGCCGCGTCTGTACATGATAGTCCTAAGCGAGTTGCAAGGATTATTCCAATAAGTTGCGTGCATGTCTGCGACGGTACTTTCTTATTCATTCAAAATGAACTGTATTTATTGCAAGTATTGAGATCGTCCAATCCCGTAAACGTTAAATAATTAACAATTTACTTTACAGTCGATAATCGGCAAGTCGGGAGTTCTTGATTACCGAATATTGCCCCTCTCGTTCTGTCGCATTAGGTAGAAAGACATAGTTGCAGTCGATCGTTTAAAAATGATCAAACATCTCTGTCGAATTTCATACTGTAGAAAGAGAGATTCGATCAGCTAGATTATAGGGCATCGGAATCCCACCCCTGAATACGGTGCAATTTGAACGCCTTATCCATGTCTATGGTAATACAATCGAAATTCGCCACAAGTTGATTTCACGCCTAGGGGATTCGGATCCGATTTCGGAAGATCGATCGACAAAAGTCGAAAGCACCGGAATCCTATTGCTGATTAAGCTAGTCAAGTAGACGGACGATGCTGTTTCAAAGTCGAAAATCGAACGAACCTCTCTTTCTATCTCTACACGTTAGAAAAAGAGGTCTGTTCGATTTTCAACTGTTGGCACTCTGTTACTCTCCTTAATTATTTCTACTCGCTAACAATCATGTAATTTTAGTTTTTTATTGTTGTTCTTCAACAATATTTCCTCTTCTCACCATTGTCAACGTATATTTTAATTTTTAATCTAATATTTTCTTCTTAAGCACACACACTGTCATAAACTTGTTATCTCTTCCACATTCGCTTATGTTAAAAAAGTGTGTATTTCTAAATTAATTAATTTTCTTGTGCAGTTTATAACTGTTTACCGTCTTACACCTATCCCGTAGGAAAATTACCATATTCCAAAAAAGTCGATGTCACTGCTCCCATGATTTTTTTTGGCGAACTTCAGGGCATGAAAGGTGATCACAACACCCCCCTAAACACACCCTGGCAGTACCCTTCAAATCCACAAAGCTGGAAATACTCTGTGAATATTTTCGGATCTCATCCCGTAGGAAAATGATCATTTTCCAAAAAAGTCGATATCACTGCTCCCATGATTTTTTTTGGCGTACTTCAGGGCATATGTGGTCATCACAACACCCCCCTAAACACACCCTGACAGTACCCTTCAAATCCACAAAGCTGGAAATACTCTATGAATATTTAAGGATCTCATCCCGTAGGAAAATGATCATTTTCCAAAAAAGTCGATGTCACTTCTCCCATGATTTTTTTTGGCGTACTTCAGGGCATATGTGGTCATCAGAACACCCCCCTTAACACACCCTGACAGTACCCTTCAAATCCACAAAGCTGGAAATACTCTATGAATATTTTAGGATCTCATCCCGTAGGAAAATGATCATTTTCCAAAAAAGTCGATGTCACTGCTCCCATGATTTTTTTTGGCGAACTTCAGGGCACAGGTGATCATCACAACACCCCCCTAAACACACCCTGGCAGTACCCTTGAAATCCACAAAGCTGGAAATACTCTGTGAATATTTTCGTATCTCATCCCGTAGGAAAATTATCATTTTTCAAAAAAGTCGATGTCACTGCTCCCATGATTTTTTTTGGCGAACTTTATGGTGTGTTTAAGGGGGTGTTGTGATGACAACCTATGGCCTGAAGTTCGCCAAAAAAATTATGGGAGCAGTGACATCGACTTTTTTGGAAAATGATAATTTTCCTACGGGATGAGATCCTAAAATATTCATAGAGTGTTTCCAGCTTTGTGGAATTGAAGGGTACTGCCAGAATGTGTTTAGGGAGGTGTTGTGATGACCACCAATGCCCTGAAGTTCGCCAAAAAAAATCATGGGAGCAGTGACATCGACTTTGTTGGAAAACGATCATTTTCCAAAAAAGTCGATGTCACTGCTTCTATGATTTTTTTTGGCGAACTTCAGGGCATAGGTGGTCATCACAAGGCCCCCTCAATACATTCTGGCAGTATTCTTCAATTTCACAAAGCTGGAAACACTATAAATATTTTAGGATCTCATCCCGTAGGAAAATTACCTTTTTCCAAAAAAGTCGATGTCACTGCTCCCATGATTTTTTTTGGCCAACTTCAGGCCATAGGATGTCATCACAACACCCCCCTAAATACAACCTGAAGTTCGCCAAAAAAATCATGGGAACAGTGATATCGACTTTTTTGAAAAATGATCATTTTCCTACGGGATGAGATACGGAAATATTCACAGAGTATTTCCAGCTTTGTGGATTTCAAGGGTACTGCCAGGGTGTGTTTAGGGGGATGTTGTGATGACCACCTGTGACCTGAAGTTCGCAAAAAAAATCATGGGAACAGTGACATCGACTTCTTTGGAAAATGATCATTTTCCTACGGGATGAGATCCTAAAATATTCATAGAATATTTCCAGCTTTGTGGATTTGAAGGTTACTGTCAGAGTGTGTTTAGGTGGATGTTGTGATGACCATATATGCCCTGAAGTTCGCAAAAAAATCATGGGAGCAGTGACATCGACTTTTTGGAAAAATGCTCATTTTCCTACAGGATGAGATACGAAAATATTCACAGAATATTTCCAGCTTTGTGAAAATGAATGGTACTTCCAGGGTGTGTTACGTGGGGTTTTATGATGACAATCTATGCCCTGATGTTCACAAAAAAAAATCGTGAGAGCATTAACCTCGAGTTTTGCGAAGAGTGTTCAATTTCCGAAAGATGACAATCTGAAAGTATTAATAATTTCTACAAAGCTGAGAATACTGTTAATATGTTCGGATCTTGTCCTTTAGAAAATATAAATAAATGAACAATAGCTTCTAAATATAGCAAATTGGTAATCACGAAAGAGGCGATTTACGAATAACGGCTTATTGTTTTGAGGATGATGAATGTTATTTTTGTACGAATTTCATTTGTCTTACGACAATTCTAAGGATGGATAAGTAAATAGTCTTTTCACAGACTATTCAAAGGATAAAAGAGTAAAAAGTGTTTTTAATCAAACGTGATATTTATTCATGTAATGAACGTTCACAAATTTCAATAAGAAAATAGCAATCATTCGCTATACTAGTCTAAAAGGAGTCTATACATAAGTCCCTTTTTGCTTCCTCATAGAGGAAGCTTTGTAGTCGTTACATTTTCCAATATTTTAAAAATGGTTTAATTAAACTTTACTCAGTTGATAAATGTCTAATACAACATTCTAATCGAATGTCCGGATGTATGTGTGTATGGATGTCGCCATTTTTTGTCGCTCTATTAACTCAAAGACAGTTATAGATAAATTGATGAAATTTGTAGGGCTTATTTGCACAATTAATATCTCAAAACGTGCAGAAGGATTTTTCAAAATATTGAATTTTAAACTTTTTATGTACATTTATAATTTTTGTGAAATTGATTTTTCGACTATAACTTCTGAAATAATCAAAATTCTCAGCTTATGTAAAGGAAAGAAAGATTCCTTGCGTCGAGACGAAATTATGATTATTTGTAATTTTGAAAAATTGAAAGAATCGTTAATGCTTCCTCTATGAGGAAGCAAATAAATTTGCAACTTCATCATAATGAAGAAGCAAAGTGCTCAACAAATGAGCAAAAAAAACTATAAATAGAGTTAAATGAAACACCCGAGATCGAATTCACAGCTAGTTTAAAAATTTTTCGAACAAGCTATGTCACTACTTTACACCGCATCGTTATAAGAGCAACTGTAAATATTTTCAAATTAAAAATTCAATGAGGTATATAAAGTTTGTAATCGTGGAGCGACAGTCGTAGCATTAATACGTCAGTATCCAAATTATATAATACACATTTAAATATTTTGAGTAATAATATTTCCTATGCAAACTATCTAAGGTTCTAAAAATAGTACACTGGAAAACCTTCACTTCGAGACTTCAATCATACTGATCGTGGAACGCACATTATTCCACAATTTCGAATACTATAATGGTTATACTATAATACTTAGATGTATTACTTACTATTAATACTTACATGGTAAGTAATATTTTACTAATTGAATTTATTAAGATGAAATCACAAAAAGTAAGACATTTTTTTTAATTATTAAGGTTGTTGGATCCAATAAAAGCAATAAAACTATACTAATCGTTTTGCTAACGATTCCTTCTTGCTTCCATGAGTAACTCAGCAATTTCGTCACGTTTATTTGCCCCTGGAATAATATCTCCTCCATCTACTTCGTCAATGTCGTCATTGCCAACATCATTATCATCTTCGAATAAATCGTTCAACTCATCCTCTGAATCGAGGCATATGTTGTGAAGTACACAACATGCCACGATAATGAGAGGGGCATATTGAACGTGTTGAACGTATAAATACTTGAGTCTACGAAAACGACATTTCAGCAATCCAAAAGCTCGTTCAATTACAACACGAGTCTTTGAGTGCATCGTATTGTAATGTCTCTGCGTTGGTGTCAGGTGACCATTATCCCGATAAGGAGGCAACAAATCGTGTTGTATTGGGTAGGCAGAATCTCCAAGGATATGTGTATTTCGTGGACAGTATATTTCTGGATGGTTCGTCATCGCTTGCTGTATATCACTCATTCGCCATATCCGAGCATCGTGCACACTACCGCAAACTCCGGCGAATACATCAATGAATTTCCTTTTGGCATCGCAAATCCCTTGCAGTACCACCGAATGGTAGTGCTTCCTATTCACATAGCTCTCGGCATCGACATGAGGAGCGCTTATTTCGATGTGACACCCATCAACTGCACCAACGACACCAGGAAATCCAGCCTGCATTTCAAAATCCTGTTGAAGCTGGACTAAGTCGGGGCCTACAGGCCACCTAATATAATTCTGAGACTGAGCATTAAGTACCTGGGCGACATTAATTGTGCATCGCCATGATGTATCTTTGGAAACACCAAAGCGGTCAGCTACTGATCTGAAAGTACAAGAGAGAATTGTAAAGTGAGGTCAATAGAATAACATTACATTCGTCATGACAGAAAGATAGTTTTGACATACATTAAATACGTAAGAAACTTTATCGTTTTTTTATACCTGTACACTTCTTGATTAGCAAGTATCCATATTGCAATGCATAATTGCTTTTCTGGGCATATTCGCTGAGGCCCGATGTGGTGTCTGTTTAAAAGAGGGCCAACATCATCTAAGATAGTTTGGAACGTTTGGCGAGTGAGTCGAAAATGTGACTGAAAATCTGAAAATAGAAGAAGTAATTTAAAAAAAGAACATTTTTTTATGCATCTTTGAAATAGAATTCCTTAATCGAAAGATCTTGAAATATGAAATGAAAGATTCTCATAAGATACGAGAAAAATATATAATTATTGCATAAGAGAAAATCTAACTATATAATTGTAATGCACACGTGAAATCCAAAAAACATCAAACAGTTTATTTTTATATCAAATTATCAAATAATAAAAATTTAAAGCTATAATGTAAAGAAAATAAACTGTTTTTGTATTGACACGAATTGAGGTGACCTAATATTAATACTTTTGAGTACAAAAGTTGATACAACGTCACAGCTAGTTATAATTTATTTTGCTCGATCCAACAACGTTAAAGATAAATTATAACTAAACATATATTTTTGACTAAAATATTTACTAAAAAAATATATACTTAAATATTATATTTACCTGATAGTGAATACAGAGGTATAACCTCTTCAAAGAAATTCCTCACTCTCACATGATTTTCCCTTTCGTCTCTTTCCTCTGCCAAAATTCCAACCAAATCTATTAAATCCACTAAGCCCTCATTTCCAAATAACACATTTGCACCACCCAGAAAGATAGCTGGATCCAAAAAATTGATATTCGCGCCAGCCATTTTCTCCCTCTTTCAACACGCTCGAAATTTCCACTCGAGCAAAAAAGACGGAGCACGATATTAGAGCACATTACCCACAAAATCGGTTTTGAACGCTACCTTTTCACAGCAAATTACGAAAAAACGCAACCATTCAGCCATGTTTTTCATTAAACTTACGGCATTATTCACAACACTTGCAATTCACGCCAAATCTGACCAATAAGATCATCAACAGTCCCTATTTCATATTTTTATGATTAAAACTGGTTGAGCACCGCAGTCGAGCTCTGAGCGCGCTCAGAGCGAAATATCGGAAACAACCAATATTTATTCAATAGTTTATTTCATTTTGTTGTTCACAGGTGGTTGATACACACTAATACAATAATTAATTGCGAAACACGTCGTGTTACAAGCTTGTATTTATTATACACTTTGATTTAAATTGAATCACAAATTTTATAAGCTCAAAATAACAGAACTGAAAGTCGCAGGTTCAAAGTTGTTTTTAGCGGTTTCCGAGATACAGAATCTGCCTTTTATCGGCTGTGCGTGCTTTTTCATAACCTTCAAATGGGAGGAGACTTATTCCCTCTCTTCGGCTAAGAATCAATCGCATTGCTTACGTCATGGAATTTCCCTACAGATTAGCCAATAAGGAAGTAGGCCAATTTGCTCCGCCTACAGGATATGAGTCAGCAAATGAGTCATTCGATGATTAACATTTTTAAACACAAAAAAGTTTAAATAAGTCCAATGTCTATTTTACATCCGGTATGACTGGCGCCATATACTCATAAATGATACTAAATTTAGACCTATGACTCACTAAGTAAATAAACACTTCACTTTAAGACGCAATTTATTATGTACTGCGTAGAACTTTGAGCTAACATAACCTAACTTCAGGATAGAGAGAGAGTACTGCGTTATACGTAATTATTTGATGTATCTAACAGCTTGCAACTTGTTTACGTTTTGTAACATAAAGTTTCTGATACATGAAACTTCATTTCATGATTTTGTATTTTAAAGTTATCTAATATATGTATTTTAGCTTTTGATCATTTAAACTGATTCAAATCGAATCTGGAGCTTCTTGCCGCACTCCCTAGAGTTCGCAGGTGTACATTTTAATTGGAAAACAGGCCACACCGTTACACCTCCCCCCTTCTGATGAAAGGTGTCTCAATGAGTCACCTTTTATAAGCAGTAGCAGTAACCTGTCATGTGCGTAGTAGTTCATCCTTGCAAAAAAATTCTAATTGTTAAAAATTTTAATAATAAAAGTTAAAGAAAACTAAATTCTCTTTGTCTTGACATTAGTCGCGAACTTTAGTGCAAAATTATTAAGTTTTTAACGTGGTGGAATGTTCATCATTTTTGCACTGGGAGAAACAAAGAATGTTGGCACTCCCTCTGCATATGGCGTTATTTTCGTCTGCTTGCGAGAGAGAAAATGGCGCGAAATTTAAACTTGTACATTTTATATATGATCAATTTTTCATGTTCTTTTCACATTTCTATTGAAGATTGAATATTCCAGTACTCAAAAAAATATTTCAGATAAGTAAAATTTTTTATTTGTAAAATTCTTATAATAATATTGAATAAGGATTATTTCTTTGTGTCTTTTAAGCCCTTTTTTTTATTTCAGATTGTCAATCCTTGTTCTGGCTTCTGCATAAAAATTTAGGTGAGCACTTTTAATTTTAATAATTTTTATTTTATAACTCCTTTAAAATTAGAAATAAAATTTTTAGAATATTTACTTATTTTGTTTAAACATTTTTTTTATCGAAAAGAAACACAGGAGTGCTCTGCTTCCTATTATTAACCTAAAAGCTATCTCATTCATTATTAACTTTCTTTTAACAGACAAACTCTTTCTATCTCCCTTTTGGAGTTTTATTTACAGATTTTTATTTCGCAATTTTACTCCTTTAGTCCTGAAGAGGATGAGCCACTAATTGTAACTTATCTAAATTAACGACCTTGATTTCATTCGTTCTTTCATCTCTAATCTGAGCATTAGCCTCTCCAATCATTTTTTCTATTACATATTGTCCTTCAAAGAAAGGATCAAATTTCTTATCATTTCTAATTTCTACTTTTAGAGCTACCCTGCTTCCTACACGGAAATTTTGAGAATTAGCTGTGCGATCATAGCATAACTTTGATTCTCTTTTAGCTAACTCTAATCGTTCATGGGCCAACCTCTGCGAGTCATAAAATTTATAAAATAAATCTTGGAGATACTTTGCATAAGTAATCTTGGATGGATCAGTGGAAAAACTTATAGGAATATTAGCCTCTCTAACAAAAACTAATGAATACGGTGTGAAACCTGACAATGCAGCCAGACCAAAGGACGATGATCTGTCACCTATTGCTAAAAGCTCCTTTTCGGTGGATGAGTCACTCAATTCGGGTTTATGAAGAGTGCGAGATGTATATGCTATTGGCAAATCTTGTCCTATAGGACCTTGACCAAGGGCTCCGCCTACGGCATAATTGGAAGTATCCGTTGTGAGTGCAAATGGCCTTGAAAAATCTGGATATTGCAAAATAGGCTCTCAACAAGTCTTGTCACGAAGAACTTCAAAGGCCTCCTGTTAAGCAGGACCCCAACTAAAAGGAACCTTATCCTCTAACACGGCAGTTAATGGTTTTGCCGACTTTGCGAAATCAGGTATAAGCTTACGATAATATCCTATTAGACCTAGAAACTGTTATATATTTTTCTTTGTTTTAGGTGAAGGGAACCTTTTGACGGCTTCTACTTTTTTAGGATTTGGCTTGACACCATCACGAGTAATAATGTGTCCTAAATAGGCAATTTCATGTCGAAGGAAATGACATTTTTCTGGTTGCAAGGCTAAGCCTGCAGATCTTAATCACTCTAATAGGACCCTCAATTTTCGAGTATGTTTAGCTAATGATGAGGCATACAGGACTATGTTTTCCATATAGACGAAGAGCTCGATACCTTGGAGGGCTGTCAACACCTAATCCATCATTCGCTGTAACGTTGCGGGTGCATTCTCAAGTCCGAATGGCATTCTATTGTACTCATAATGGCCATAGGGAGTAGATAAAGCAGTTTTGGCTTCGGAATCTGGGTCCATTGGGATCTGATGAAATCCCATAGCCAAGTCTAGAACCTAAAAGTATTGAGCTCCGCCAAGCTGATCTAATATGTCTGTAATGTTCGTTAAAGGATAAGCATCTTGAACAGTTTGCTCATTTACGGTACGGTAATCGATTACCATCCGCCATCGCTTATTACCTTGTGCATCACGTGGTTTAGGCACTACTAATGTAGGAGAATTGTATGGGGAATTTGAAAGTTGAACTATTTCATCTTCTAGTAATCTTTGAGTTTCGCAATAAATTACCTCTTCATGATTAGGGGGATTTCGATATTGCTTTACGTTAACTGGCAGTTCACTTGTTGTATATATTTTGTGGGTTTCTGTGCTGGTAATTCCTAACTTATCACCAGTTAGGAAAAATTGATAAGGAAATTCATTGAATATTCTCAATAGACTACTTTTCTCCTCGACATTCAAATCACGTAAATCAAGATTTTCTATCAGTTTTGCGAACCTAAGAGCTTTAGATTTTCCATTGTCTTGAGAATCTTCAGATGACCTTAATCCTGAATTGAAGGAGAATGTACTTCACGCTCATCCAGCTCAAGAAGTTGTATTATTAAATCTACATCTTTATCTGATGTATATTTATCACAAAAATTTTAAGTGAACTAGCGATATTTGATACCAAAGCCTCGCCAGCAAATACGTCCGGTCGGCAGTGAATTATACTAATATAACCTTCTCTTAAATTTTTGGCCTTCATGGGCAGTGTTGCTAATCTTTTGGTTCGAGCAGGTAGCTTTATATTTGTGTGCGTAATGAATGGAAGACCTTCATCTCCAAAATGCATGTAATCGTCAACAAAGTTCAAGATCGCCCCATGTTGCTTCAAAAAAGAAACGCCTAAAAGCCCATCTTGTCGAATAGGAAAATCTTTGGATACCACCCGAAAAAGCGTGAGGATTCCTTTTACTAACATTTTTACTTCGCCCTTTGTTGGAATCATATCCGGCCCAATTCCTACAAGATTGTAAATGATTTTTGAATTCACGCTTATTCTCAGATCTAAGGCATTTATTTTTATCAAATTTACACTAGAACCAGTATCCACTAAAGCTCGAATCTCACCATTTTTAAGAGATGAATTTTTGAAATTTACTAATGGGACTGGTTCTTTTGGAGTGTGAATATGTAGGACAACTTTTATAGGGGCTTTTTCTGATTTTGGGTCGTAATTTTCCCTTTCTGTTGGCTCGATTTCTCGTTTAAATAGTTGGGTAGACCCTGCTTAGCTCAGGAAATTTCAGTTTCATGTCTTTTCTTTAATTTGCAATAGCTAAACTGATGACCGATTCTTCCACAATAGCTACATTTTTTACTCTCTCTATCCCTTACATTTGATTTTCCATATTTCTTAGGACAGTCTCGCTGACGATGTCCGTTTCCTGACACTTATAACACTGAATAGAACTTAAATAATGAGCCTGACTTTTATCGTTATTATCATCAGTGTTTAAGTGATCGACGTATCTTTTAGGCACTTGTCTTCTATCATCCCTTCTATCAGCTCCTCTATCAAAAGAAGATCTAGTCGCTTCTTTTTTCTCATTGTGAACCAAACCCCAGCCTTTATTTTGCAGATCGGCTTCCGAAGCTAGTTCTATAGCTATGTCTAAAGTAGGAGGAGCCTTTTCGCAAATAAACGTCAGAGTATTTCTGTCTAAACCGCGCATAAAATTGCATATGGCATTTTCCCAGTATTCTTTACAACGTTCTTCACCTGTCTCATCAGTATTTTTATCAATAACTTTGATGACGATTTTATTTAAAATGTCAGTGACACGCGCCCCATAATCGATAACACTTTCGTCTTTTGCTCTTTATACCGCGGCTAATTCTTGTGACAATTGACTTATGTCTGATTTTGGCGAGTATATTCTTTGAAGTATTTTGAACAATTCTTCCAAACCGAGACCCACCTTATCTTGTATATGTTTACGAGCTGCTTCCTTTATTCGTGTTTTAATTAACATCACGAGATAGTTCATTTCGTGAGCATCTACGAAAGTTGCCGCAGTCCTACAGTGCTCGACACACATAGTGACAGACAAGTTAGATCCATCAAATTCAGGAATTATATCTCGAGTGATTTTTATTCCTTCATTTACTTTTACGCGAAGCTGGCATTTTGGTTCACTTAGGATCTCAAAATTCTAATACTCAATATTTTCACTAGAAAATAGCTGAATAGTCTACTTTTTAAAAAATTTTGACTCACAATCTGACGCTAGTTCTGGCCACTCAATAAAGTTAAAACTTATTCACACTCACTATGACACTTATTTCACAGAAGTCTGGTTCAGCAAAGTCTGAAGTTTCTGGAATGTGATGAAGGTCCTTGAATTTGATGACGCCTTCCTTTATCCCATAGAGTCCTTCTGGTCCTTTCTATGTCCCTCGGTGCCGTAACCCTCTTCCGTACCAGGCCGGTCCAACGTTGCTGTAACCCTCTTCCGTTCTGGGCTAGTAATTTCGTTCTGGTAGCCATCCTTCGATGATCTTGGGATTTTGTGATTGTGCGTGCAAAATCCTTTAAGCTCGCAGTTGACAAAAGGAATTAATTCGTGGAATCTTCCTCAACTGACTACGACCTCGGTGCAATTATCAACACCCTAGCTACCGGGAGTAAAACCACGCAAAACTTTGGTAGAAAGTCACGGCATTTCTCAAAATTTAACGAGAGCACTTTTAAGGTTTATTAAATGTCACTGTTTATTCCAAAATTTGTTCTTTTATTTCACTTTGTATTGTTCGTTTTTGTCCTTTCACTTCACGCCACGAAAAGTCACACTAGTTGAACAGTTTGTGTTTGGTAAGATGCGTTCACTCAACATTAAATGTGAATTACCTAGTTCACGGTGCAGCATCCCACTTCTGACACGAATGTTAGGTCCCAGAATCTGCAGTCGAATTTCATTCCTTTGTAGCCATTTGCTGATTCATTGCAGGAGAGTTTGGAATGCTGCCGTTGAGTGGTGGCCCTTACGAAACAGTACTAGGGATGACTACAGGATAACTACAGCCGAGTACTACAGAATTACATTTGTATACTACTTGTTTACTACAGGTATACATGTAGTATACTAATATAAGAAAGTATTATAGGAATCAGGAAACTGTACAAAATGTGTATTTTTTTAGCATTTCGAAATTTAAGATTTTTTTCATCACCTGGTATAAATATTTTGAATTTATTTCTTATGCCGAATATCCCCTTATTGTAGAAGAAATCCAATGCGTATTATTGCAGGGGAAAAAGTGTTAAGGGGAAACTTCAGACACCCGAATGTAATTATATATAAAAATTTCGTATGCTTAGCCCACTATCAATAAGTATACTCTTTATATTAGGTCGTTTACAGGAAAGAGTAAAGAGAATATTGTACACAGCCTATTTAGAATCCTGTAAAACGATGAAACTCTTTAGAAATCCCTTAAAATGCTTTGAGATTCCGCGAAATCTTTTGAAATCCGTGAAATCGCTAGAAATCTTCAAAATCTCATAAAAATCGCGTACAATGCTTTAATATTCGAGAAATCACTTAAAATCTCTAAAAATTAATTAAAATCCTGAAAATTCGATGTGACATTTCAAAATGTTACGAGATTCCTTTTAAATCTGTGTATTTCCTTTGAAAATCGATAAAAATGCTAGTTTCGTTGATCTTCTTCAAACTCAAGAATCCAGGCCTCACTGCAGCGTTCATTTTCAATCGAGTTAACATTCTGTGGTAATTTAAGTTCAGTTAAATGAGTAGAATGCGAATCAGGGGAAAACCAACTTTGGAATTCTATGAAATATGGTTTATTGTTCGTTTGATAAATCTAAACCTTCTTTCCTTTGAAACCTTCGAGGGATTGCGGATTACCGAGAACCAGAGAAATTTAAAAAATTATAATCTCATGAACCCATAAACAAATTAAAAGAAGGTATTTTAACCATGAGATGAAGGATTATACGGATTTATGATATAATCTGTAGTCTGAAACAAAGTGAGGTATGTTAACAGCGTTTTCGACCTGATCATCGTAAACTTCCCAGTAATCGTTACAACAATTTTCTTGATTTTTATCTAATATAAATTAATTAAAAATCCATTTCATAGTGTGAACTTACTAACAATAATTTACAAGTGTGCCCAATTAGTACATTCTGTTCGCAGCATGAAATCGGTTCGTATTGATGCTTTCGTTTTTTCATACTTATATTTTGAATTTGGTGTTCTATCGAACGGCGACGGTTGATACCATGTGTCGCTAAAATCCCGAAAGAATGTTGCCAAATTTACACAGTATTTCTAAATTCAAGATTTTTTCATCATCCGGTATGAATATTTCGAATTTATTTCTTATGCCGAATATTCCCTTTATATTTTAGACGAAATCCTATCTATATTATACAAGGAAAAAAGTGCTTAGGGTCATTTTAGACAATCAACTGTAATAAAATTACAAATTTTCGCATTCTCAGCATACCATCAACTAATACACTCTTTACCTTAGGTCGTATATAGGAAAAACTCAAGACCAAAAAAAATTGCGGACTTTTGAGTAAATTCAAGTTGAATATTTTCAGAACAACTGTCGCTATATTGTTAATTTCTATGTTAAACCGAAATTCCGAAGTGACAAAAAAATATAAATACTAGGAGTATGCAGTAGGGTGGCTTCTCTACATATCAAAATGCGGCTTCATGATTTTTCCAGATTTTCAAAACGATAACTTCAGTTAGAAAAAGTTTTTTGAAGTTTGAAACTTTGAAAACATCGATCTATCGGATATATTTCAATGCTCGGTCACTATTTCTTCATCGAATTAATTTTTATTGCGTGCATTCATTTTTTTGATGTAACAAACGATTTTCAAAAATAATTTTTATTTGAAAATCGAAGTTTCGAAGATAATAAAAAATGGTACAAAATCATACAATTTTCGTTTAATATCCCTTTCAGGGGTCCTGAGGACTTAAGATACATGTAAGTTTAAAAGGAAAAGATAAAATATCAATAATTTCGATGTTGGCGTATCATTTTTTCAGGTCCTAAAAGACCCCTGAAAAGGTAAATAAAAAAAAATGTATGATTTTTTACTATTTTTGATTATCTTCTAAACTTCGATTTTGGAATAAAAATTATATTTTACGTAACTACATTCATCACAAAATTTTCATTTAAAACAAAAAAATTTGACAATCATTTGTTACATTAGAAGAAATGAATTTGTGCAGTATCGGAATTCGAGAGCTCGCGGGTCCAATTTGCCTAGAACTACTTGTGGAGCACAATTTGTTTATTTCATCCTCCCAGCGCTGTAATTGATCCCCGGAAATATTTCCATGAGCTAACCCTCTCTTTGGCGAGCTTTCCATTATCACAGCTTGCAAAGCCTGGTTATCCTTATCCAGAGAACTCCTGAAACATATAATATTTGTATTGTTTATAAACCTGTATACGCATATGCGTCTGTCGTAATTATTTTTTATTAAATTATATCATACATTTTTTAGAAATCCAAATCAACGTTTTGGAACTTGGTATCATTAAACTTGCTTACGTCTATCACTGGCGTACTGCACCTTCCGCGATTATATGCGATTTCCGCATTTCTCCAACTACATCTCAAATCAAAATATTATTGTTTAGTTTTTCACGACTAAATTCAGTCTAGTCGATAGCACATACAATATATAGACGCTTCCCTTTTTTATATACTTACGATAAAATTGAGTCGTTATTTGTTCCATTAACTGATGTTTTAGTACTGGCACTTGTAGCGTCTTTTTTTTGTCGTTTCGCATTACTAATTTTTTATTTAATTGCACTCTTTATTGTCTCCGACAATTTTCTTTTCGGTTGGGAAGTGGAAGTAGACGTAACCTAAGAAAATATTAGTATAATTAAAGAAATTCTTAAACATAAACATGTATGTTATTCATTAATAATAAGGCAAAGACCATGAAGTTTCCCATTGATTTAACATTCGAAAAACTCAGCTTTTTGTCAATATGATATTTAAACGAAATGATATAGTGAAAATAATTCCTTGTTTGCTTTTCGAAAGTTTTCTTTTTCAGATGAGTTGCGAAATTAACGTCTTCTTTAGGATTTTTGAGTTCTTTAATCAGCATTTTTTGGGCATTTGAACAAAACTTGGGAGTGAGAGTAAGGAAACTTGTAAATTCAAAAGTAAGGGCCGCCCTCCTACTCACTATAAATGGCGTGTTTAACGTCCTCATCGATAGAATCTGTTGCACTCGTTGTCCGTTTTTTATTCGCATTGCACATTGAACCGGTTCTAGAGACACATTTAAGCTGTTCCTTTTTATAAAAGTAACTTATGAGGTCGTTCGTCATCGAAAATGATATAAGGAATGACAATTATATTAAAATGACCTACCCTTGGCAATACCGTACGCTTACTTAGACCCACAAGAGTCACTTGCGATCTAAATTCATCCCTACGTTTGCCCTCTTCTGGATTCCTGGGTCTCAAATCCGTAAAGGGGCGCTTGCTGGGTGTCCCATTCTCCTACAACGATAGTTTATATAATTTAGAATTAAAATACTTTCATTATTTGAAAGAGAATAAGCCTCCATAATTTGTTGGGGTACAACCTTTGTATCTTTCCTCCTATCTTCCGCGTTGACCGATGTATTATAGTCCAAAGTTCTTGTGCGAACGCTGCATTTTGAGGATGTTGGAGTTCCTCGGTGCTCCACTTGTTTGCTGATTGATCCAATCACTTCTGATTGGAAGACTCTTCTTTTAAGAGTACCTGTAGCATCTGGCAGTTTCACTGCATTCTGGACATTTTGCAGTTCTTCGCCTACTTTTGTGACCAGACTTCCCACTTCCCTTCTCAAATCTTTTATTTCTTCATTGATATTAGATATCGTGGCTACGCTATCCATCTTCCTTCTCAAATCTCCGATTTCATTATTTATTTCATCAAAACGGCTTTCAATACTGATTTGGAATCTTTCAATAATTTCGCTCAAAGTAGAGAGTTCGGTGGGCACTAAAAGCATATCAACAGTTTTTATAATAATTTAGGAAGAAAAGCTTTAATTGGCCAAATTTAAGTGTTTATAACGAGAAGAAACTTTCATTGGTATTATTCCTACTCTTCTTCGTAGCTTTTGCACCCGGTTTCACCTTCTTATGAGCAGAAACAAATTCGGTTTCGCTTGCGGCACTATTGTCATCGTCGACCTAAATAAAGTTTAGTTAAACTTTTTTTTAATGTTCTGCTTACGTCGAAGTGAGAGGTAATGGTGAAATTCACGAAATATTACATGTCTTTAATTATTACAGGGTGTCTGCCCTACCTGGAAAACCTGGAATTGTGAGGGCTTTTTTATTTATCTGGAAAAACCTGAAAATATCGGGAAGTTTGGTTTAAAGTCATAAAATATTTTCGAGAGAGTGTTAAATTTTCTCTGAATTGCAATTTTGAATTGAATACCAATCATTGTTCATTTGTCAAAGCAGCTTTTTTTGTTTGGAATCAATTTTTTTCACTTAAAATTTAACTATTCTGTTCTTGTTTATAAATTGATCAGCTTTACTCGAACATTCAAATATATCGTTGAAAATTGAAGAATTCGAATTAAATCTTCATTTTAGTTGAAAGCGCATCTTTTAAGTTGAAAATAAAACTGCTTGGTTAAAAGTTAAATTAAATGTGTTTTTAAAGAAATCTTTTTTTTTTAAGAATTAATTTTTTAAACTAAAAACTAAACTATTTCATTGTTCGTTGAAAACTGATCTTTTTTATCTCAAAATTCAACTATTTGATTGAAAATTGATCTTTTTTAGTTGAAAATTCAACTGTTTGATTGAAAATTATTTTTTTTTAATCGTCTATTTGGTAGAAAGCTAATATTTTTGGTTGAAGATTCAGGTATCTTTTAGAAAATCTAAATTGGTATTTGAAATGCTAGGAATTTTAAGCGATTTATATTTAATTTAATATAGTAACCACATTAATTGTACCTAAATATGCTCTGAATTTTAAGTATAAGTAGATCAACCCTGATAAAATATTTAAGAATATCTTGTAATATTAATTGTATTCCAAGAAACTTAAAAATAAATTATTTATAATAAACTCGTGTAACTGTATGCATATTTTGAGTTAATTGTTTTAAAATATGCGAAATACTTGAATGGCGCCATAACAGGAAAAATTATACCTGGACAAAAATTGAGATACCTGTAGAAAATGTAGAAATGACAGGAAATTTTGTTCACTGATTTGAGTCGACACCCTGTATTGCAAGTTCGAAAATTGGTATTTCTGTCCATGTGTGTGGATACAATATTACTTTTTTACCCCTTAAAAGTTTCAGAAATAACCATTTCTGAGATAGTGATAGTTCAAAATATACAATATTTTGTGAATTTTACGATTATCTGTCGAATTAGCATGAACTCGCAAACACAGGACATTTTTCAAGTGGAAAATGTAAAATTATTATTGTTATATTACATTCCCACATAGCAAAGTTCACGAAAAAACGAAGTCAGTCCCAGGTTTTTTAAGTAAGAAACCTTATAAAAGTGGCTCTTTGTAGAAAATGAAGATTTAAAATTTCAAGTTGGAATTTTCTTGGTACTTTGGTGCTAAAAAAAGTTGAAAATAGTTATATTTAAGGACTTTTTCTTTGAAAAAATAAGTATTTTATTATTCTGCTGCATTCAAAAATTTTTAGGAAGGGGAAATTTATCAGAAAAAGGTTTAAAAAGTTAAGAGGTTAGGCAATTCAAAAAGAAGAAAATGCGATAAAAGTACAGAGAGACAGTTCTCTGGTTTTGGAACGAGTGTTAAATATGTCAAGAAAAGCAACAGACGAACTTGGTAACTGGCGAAAGAAGGATCGTTTAAAGGTACACTTCAGTATGATGAAAATAACGATGATAACGCCAACGTTCCTGACATTTGCAACAACGCTGAATCCTTATTGCCAGCTGACATGTGAGTATATTTTCAAATTATTGATATGTTATTAATTAATTACTTAAATTTAATTTAAAATGAGTTTTGTAATATTTTTGAACTTTATTATAATCATTTGGAGTACAACCTAACCTTGAACTTGTGACATAGACTTTGAAGCGAATCTACGTATTTGGCAAATCCGGTGCAGGAATGTGTTTTTTTCTAGGTTAGATTGACGATAAGGAGATTCTGGATTTAAAGTATTGGACTCCTTTCCCCTTTGTAATCTGTTATAACTCTCGTTTCAAGCGATTCCTATAAGCAAACATTATTGACAAAGTATTTTCAATATTATTTTCATTGTTATGCTTCCGTTATTATAATGGTGAAAATTGAATAAAAACCTTTAATTTTGTAGGCACTTAGATCGAGAGGAATTACACAATCATCAAGAGGATCAGAGACATGATATGGCTGTTGATTTCGGCTCAAACAATAACCTAAATGTGCCTGGTAAAGGGAAACTTCTTTTACATATTAAAAAAATGATTATCATAAAGAAACTTCATTCAGTATTTTTATTATAGGCAAATGGAGGAACCTGATCATGGAAGTGAAAGGAGTGATGGGACGGATGAAGCTATGGTGCAGATGAGTGAAGGCAGTGAAGTCAGTGACGGCAGTGAAGAAAGAGAAAACGATTCGAGTTCATCTGAGAGCGGAGACGAATATGTAAGATTATTCCTTCCTGATAGCAATGAAGATGGTCAAGAGCCTCTATATAGAGGCGCTCCATTAAATGTCATGGACAACATGTTGCTTATTCTAGCAATTCTTCTGAACCATAACGTTACTATGACATGCATTGCTGACATGATATGTGTCATAAATTTCCACTGCGTGGCACAAGGTTTGAAAAAAAATAGTTTATACAAGTTTCAAAAGTTTTTTTCTCTCGGAGAAACTGATTTCATAAAGCATTTTATTATTGTGCAACATGCACTCGAAGCTTAGAGACAATTGATCCTGTTTGTCCTTCTTGCCCGAAAAGGAAGAATTGTTACTTTCTTCAATTACCATTTCTTAACCAATTGAAAGAAATGTATAAGAGAAATAATTTTCACGATGATTTACAGTATCGATTCCATAGGCCAATGTATCAATAGGGTGTTATTACTGATGTGTATGATGGTAGTTTGTATTAATCATGGATGAACAATGGATTCCTGTTGAATCTAAATAACTTTTCCCTTTCTTGATATGCAGATGCTTGTCCAGTCTTTAAATCAACGAAAATAAGTGTTACCTCTATTTATTTATGCATTAACGAGTTGCCTTTCGAAAAGAGAAAAAGAGGGAAAATATTTTACTTGTGGGTCTATGGTATGGGAACACAAAGCCCAATATGAGTACATTTTTTTACAGCCTCCGTCCAGATTTGGAACAACTGGCAAATGGTATCCAAGTATATATTCCACTGGTTGATTCGTTCATAAGTGTAAAAGGAATTCTCTTATCAAGAACTTGCGATGCGCCAGCTAGAAGTGACTGCTTGAATTTTGTCAGTTTCAACGGAAACTACGATTGCCCTTATTGTTTAATTAAAGGCGTGAGTGTTCCTTTAGTACCGCAAGGTCATGTTCATGCATTTGTGAATGAGAATGACACAGAATTAAGATGTTTAGAGAATTCTGTCACATTTTCTCTCTCGGGTACCGTAGATGAACCTACAATGAGTGTGAAAGGACCTACAGCTCTTTCTAGACTAATGCCAGACTTCATCAGGGGTATGGCTCTTGATCATATACATGTTGTTGATGGCGATGTGGTAAAAAAAATGTTGACTTTTCTACTTAGTATAGTATACGTTGTGAATCTTTCCCATTATATGCATTCATCGATGTCATTAACAGAAGACTATCTTCAATTAAGCCTCCAAAATTCATTCATCGGATGCCACGTTCTGTTGCTGACTTAATTCACTGGAAAGCTTCGGAATCGAAAGCATGGTTTTCTTTATTATTCCATTCCTATTTTGCAAGGCATACTTAGACAGGACTATTTAGACCACTACCTCCTTTTAGTGACAGCAGTAGCGATTCTTAGTTCTGAGTTTATTACGCCACAGTCGATTGAGACGTGTCGCGATTTTTTACATATGTATGTAAGAGAATTTGAAATATTGTACGGTTTGTGATATTGTTCCATTAATGTGCATCAGTTGTTACACCTGCCCATCGTTGTACAAAGACTGGGTCCTTTATGGGCACATACTTGTTTTGAATATAAAAATTTAAATGGAGAACTATTACGCCTCATCCATGGTACCACGCACATTGATACACAAATAGTGAAATCTCAGGATCGATTTATTCGAATGATAAGATTCATCGAAATATTAGCAGATGGTGAAATCAAAGATTTTTGTTTAGCAAAAAAATGGCAAGTAAAAATCATTGAACGAATTATAGAAAAATGTTACACCTGAAATAAGTCTTGATTTTCGATATAAAAGGCCTTACGAGGGCGAAAGAAGGCCCAGAATTGTCTAATAGGATCAAGGAGGACTAATAAAGGTCTCATTCAGACCTCGTAGGTTAAAAAAGGTATTATGCAGGGTATTTAGGTCTAAAGCAGACCCAAAATTTCGACTCGGGAAGGGTGTCCGTTTTAACTTCCACATTAGTTAGTGTAGCATTTTGCTGAAAGTGTGGAGAATTAGTTTCTACAGGAACTTCCGGCGAACTAGACTGCATAGGTCTGTCTTCCATAAATATGGGAAGTGGTTGGCAATGAAGTCCTTCACAAAACCGTTCCTCTTGCTGTGGTCGAACATATTTCACATTATGAGAGTGATTCGTTCGGAAATCACTCTGACAATCTATTCCCCCAATTTGAGTTGCGGAATATTCAGGGAACTGTTTACAATTTCTGAAGAATCATTATTCATCGTGAAAGTTGCGTCTTTTGCTTGATCTAAATTTTCGGTTGTACGAATTTTTGATTGACGATCTGTAGGCTGCAGTTCACTGTACACGCCCTTTTCGTGATTCGGTGTTGCCCCTGTAATTTCTCTTAAATTGTCTTGAAACATGTTACTGTTCTGGGTTAATTCTTGGAGAGAATTTTGAAGAGGATTTACTTTATTTTTCGCTTCATGAAAACTTTTTTTCGGCTCACGGTTACATTTTTTTGTTTCCAAAATGACCATTTATATGCATGCGCAAATTAGAAAGTGTACATTTACCAGGACAATTATTTGGAGGTTTTTATTAATATTTGTCACTTGGTCGCACACAGGACACGTAATTCGACCTGAGTAAGTGAACGAGGTCAAAGGATTCTGAGAATTCACCATATTCGTAACTTGGAAAATAGTTTCAGTCATAAACTGATGCTATAAGTCAGATTCAAAATTTTGCTTTTTTATTTTTTAAATACAAGGCAATCAGTGGTAGTACTTTCTTTTTCGCTCCTTCTGGATCAACAATTGTTACAAATGGTCAGCCTGCTGGATCTCCCTCAGCAGCCGTGCGATTTGCCTCGCGACTTAAATAACTTTGTTTCTGTTTTTTCTTCCAGCAATCCATTTTCATGGTGTTTACATATTTCACTAAATCAAAAATAAGATCTCTTGTACTGGACATAAATCGGAAACTTAGTGGTCCTGTAATTACAGTATCTGTAATTTTATGAAAAGAGTACGGGTTATCGTAATAATGAAGGGCAAGTATGTTTTTTACGTATGATGGAATTGTAAAACCACTATCTGACTCCAAAGCATTCCAGAAGTGCGCCGATGCTTGTTCCTTTCCAAAAGTTTCGTTTTCTTGTCTTGTGCACTTTGCACATCGTTCATTGTAAGGTGGAAAATCAATCTGCGTTTCCATGGAGATTTTCAGCGGATCCATCGCTTCAAAATTTTGAATAAAACGTATATTACCTGTAGAATACAAAAAAAAATAATGTTACAAACTGCGTCAATTCAGTTTTCGAGGATTGCAATGATTGTAAGGGGGTTTTAAAGCTCTCAAGGTATTTTAATCAATTTTCCAGGATTTCAGGAAATATCATAAGATTTCATAGAATTTCACGGGATGTTATATTATTTCAGTGGATTTTAAAGAATTTTACAATTCGATTGAACTTAATAGAAATGATTATTTTAAATATTATAACAGGCTTAGTGATAAAGAGTTTATTCTAATCCAGTTACCAATAACTTTGAAATATTTGCCAAATTTGAAATTACGTTATTTGAATAGTTATAGATTTAATTTAATATTGGAACAAGATAAGAATTGAGATTTTCCGAAAACACATCATCTTTTTATGTACAGCCATTATAATTTCCAAGAGGAACATCTTCCAACATAGGTGGAAGGTCGTTCTGTAGAAGTTGTAGGTACCTCAACTGATTCATATTCTCATCGAAAAAGAGAGAACCGATGATTTGATTCCCTATAATACCACACCAGACATTGACTTTCAATACGTGCGGGTGGTCCACCTCTCTCAACCAGTGCGGATTCGTTGCAGACCAATAACGGAAATTCCAATTTGCGACCTCAAAACCAGTTTTAAAGGTACACTCATCCTAAAACAAAATCTCTCGATGAAAATGACGGGGCTGCCCTCGAACCCAATTGCAAAATGCTAGTCTTTGTTCATGATCATCGCGACTCTTAAAGCTTAGTGAGGTTTCATCTGGTAACCATGAAAATTATATTTGCGAAAAAGTCGATGAATTGTGTTTCTCGATATACCAGAGTCTTTTTCTCGGCGTTTTAAACTGTCATTGGGGGCACCAAGAGCAGAGGCAATGGCATCGGCGGAATTCGTATCACGAATTCGCCTACGAATCTGTCTGCCATTTTTATGTTGTGGCTGCACAAAACCTTTATTACGAACGCGTGAGAGTAATCTGGAAAACACTTTTCGCGAATGAGGAAATATTTCTGGGAAACGCTCTCGCCATAATCGTTCAGCTGCAGCAGCAACATTCTGACAATATTCCAGTATTTGAAGAATCTCAACAGCTTCTTCGTTACAATAAATCATGACTGGAATTGAGAATCAGGGCCAGTATCCGAACCAGTAATTTAAGAGCACTTGAGAACAGAGAAATAATTTTATACTTTATAAATAACTAAATCTTACCTGCAGGAATGAAATTAAAACCATCGATGTAGAAAAAGATGTTTTGGGACCTTGACAATCGGAAAAATCATCAAGTCCACTAAGCGGAGTTGAGAATTCGGTGAATCTCAGCAATTACACTGATCTCGCGTTAAGAGGCCGCGGTAAACTTTGGCGCCAAAAAACTGTGCCTAAGAATCACAGCTGAGATTCTCGCTACAGTCCGCGTGCGAGACAACAAGCCGCTAGCGACTTTAGGTATTAATAAGTTTCTTAACATCAACTCTATTGGGCTAAAATTTTTTTGAAAACTTCTTTGTACTGTAATTAAAAACTTTCTTGCTCAAGTTTTCCGTTGCTCAAAATTCGCTCGATAAACCTAACGCCGCCAGTTAGAGAAGTCCGAAAGGCGCAGAGCGTCAGAAATAAATTATTTAAAAGTTTTTAAATAAATTTTTTAATTCCTCTTGCTCTATCAGTCGAAGGATATTCCTTAGTGTATCCCTAAAAATTTTATATAAAGAAATCTCAGGAAAGAATTGCTGTACATCCCTGATGCATACAATGAGAGAGTTGTGAAACTCTGAATTTTGGAAACCCGTGCTTAGAATTTCATGAAGGCATCAGTTACATTGGAAATTCTAGTTTCCCAGCTCTCAACGTCACTAGTTTGCTTTCGGCATCGTTGCGTTTACGAACGCCTGGATGCCGATGAGTCACACTCAACCTGCGTGAACAGCGACACCGATTTCGCCCATGACTCACGCTCCGTACACGTGACAGGCGACGCAGGCACGTTCGTGGAAAATTCCGCGGGCCAGATGTCCTGTTAGTCTCAATCTCAACTTGCACAGTGGCTCTCCTTCTACACTTTCCTTTTAAGTTCGTTTTTTTAAATTTCTTTATAGAAATGACAATCTCTTAATCGTTACCCTGGCGGATCGGCCGAACGCAAGCGTTACGCTACAGCGTAACCATAAAGTAACCCAAATTAACCCTAAAGTAATCTCGCATTATAATTAATAAATTAAACAAAATGAATATCTAAACTGTTGCAATTATAATTGTGCGTTAAAATTTACATTAAAAGTTCATGCCGTAATTGCAACAGGTTTCTTTTTTAGCGTTAAAAAATAAATAAAAACATGGCGGCTGTCATTCAAGTCTGCTGAAGGCGACTTCAAGCGCATCTACTGTCAATTGTATAATAAGAAACACATAGTTATATTGAAACTGAGGTTAACAATATTTATCTCCAATAATCTTGCCTATTGTATTTTAATTTTTAAGAATTATGTTAAGTGGGATAAGCAATTAAGTAATAAAAAGGAAATATTCAAATGTAAAGTAAATAGTTCCAAGTGATAAGAGCGAGTAGAAAACCGTTGCACATCGGGCCCGTCGGTAACGTGAATAACTTTAAAGGCGGAATGGTAGCGCCGCACCGTGAAGCATTATTGAACCAGTGCACTCGAAGCCGGACTCAGCTTCCGACCGTTACTACTCGGTAGTCGCCACGAAGTCCGAGTCAGTGCTGGTTTATTGCCAGTTCGTGCTAGTCATGTTGTGTGATAGCGTGCAGCAAGGACGTTTGTTTTCATCCTGCTATTTCAATGAGTAATAGTTTGTTTTTGAACTTTAGAGACTGTTCAAGTGTTACGTAACGCTTTGGACGCTCATATTGTATAAGGATGATGAACCCGCCTAACCTTAATATTCAATCGCCTTATTTCACTTAATAAATAGTAGAATCAAACATTTTTAGCCAGTAAGCAATTGCTCTGCTTTAAATGCAAGGAAATATTTTTAAAAAAATGCTTGATAACTACAAAAATGTTTAGTTCTAGTATTTATTAAGTGAAATGAGGCGATTGAATTCTAATTTTATTCAGCCCAATCCCATTGTTCCCAAGAACTTTCGTCGCAAGGACGCCACGCGAACGACGCAAACTAATCCGCTGAGGGTACCTCATCTGTTGAGACCGACTAAGTAGCTTATAAGAAAAATGATTAAATAATTAAAAACCCAAATTCTTTTTCATGACTCTGCAAATCTACACATTATTAGAAAAATACGAAATTTTACGAAAATTGAAAAGAATGATTGAAAATGGAGTTTGAAAGTCAGTGTTCAGTGTTTTGATTTATGCAGTTTGAATCCTAAAACGTGTCAAGCTTTCCGAAGAATAGCTGAGCATTCTTCTGAATGCCTAAATAAACCAGGTACTGGGACGTCAGGTATAGCTTTTGCCTCAAATCCTCTAAAAGCCTACGACATATATACTACATGTGATCATTTAGCCAGATGAATTGTCGACATTTTTAGTTGAGAACGAACTCTCTGGGTGAAGATTTGAAACCACATTAGTAGGGCAAATATTGAGTGTTTTTCGGGATTTCTTTTTGACGGGGAAGAACACAATAAAAAGTGTTGAAACTTTAGGTATCTTTTATTCATGTTTTGAAGTGCGTGTAATTTTTTCCAATTTTTTTAGACACAAACCTTCAAGTTATTAGCTGTCCCCCATAGCAGGTCTTCATCCGAGTTAGCAATTTGAGGTCACAACTTTTATATGCAATCAATGTAACGATTTCTCTATATTATTAAGATGTCTATTAAGAATATGAACAACCTACGGCCAAAGCAATTGCATCTTTTTGCAGTGTTTAAAAAAATGCAATAAACCACTAAGAATACACTACTAAAGTAGGATCTGGGTAAATGATGCATGGTTGTACTTCTTTTCTCTTCTTCATAGGTAACCATAGATGGTATCTTTATTGACGGGAACAATTACTCAGAGGCAAAACACTGGGATACTGGCCTCCCGAAAAACATCCACTTGTTGGCTGTCGAAGACCGAAAGGAGTCGACAAGAAAGATTTCATAAGAATCACCTCAAATGATTACGAAAATATACGTAGTGAGTATTAAATCCAATCCTGCGAAAAATTGGGAAGACTTCGATATTTGAAATGACAGTAACGTGACCCTGATTCAGGATATTGCCATTATAAGTTTTGAAGTTTTTTCCAATTTTTTCGTAGACAGATTTTGAGTGCCAGAAAGTTTCTGGGGGTTCACACACATTGTATTATAATTTGTAAAGCTTCTTGAACTTTTTTTTTATTCAGAGGAGTCCATGATAATGAAATTTTCTCGTACATTTTTTTAAAATAATTTTTTTAATTAAAAAGATGGTTTATTGAGTGGATTTTAGAAAAAATGTAACATTAGCGATTGTTTGAAAAGCCTGAAAATAACGAATTTTTTAAACTGATTTCAGCTCCAACCTAACCTCAGGATATTAATCGATTCATTCGAAATTTTACGCAAGTTACGAGGGACCCAAAAGGACACTTTTAAGTTTTCTCATGAATAAAAGAATCTTTCACGTTTTTATACTAAGAAAAATTCGTTTCGTTTCTTCTTTATGAATGAGACAGTCCATGAAGGTAAGCACACTTTATAGCTGTAATACATGCTCTCAAACATATTTTTTCCTAAAACAAGGGCAGGAAAATTATTCGGGAAATACATGGCAACACTTGTATGTGAAAAATGGTAAACATATTTATTTGTGGAAATTTGTACTCCTATTATCAACACTTGCCCCATCATATTTTATTATATGCTCTTAATTTGTTACGCGATATCATTTGTTTAAAAATAAAGCCACCGAATATTTTTCCTCCTAAATCGGTAATATGAGATATTATGATGTACGACATGCACGACTCAACAATTTTTTTAATCTAAAATGTGTTGATATTGTTTACAGACGTCATTGAGAAATATAAAAAAGAGATGACATAGCCAACAGAACCTAAGAGACTGAAGATGTTTGAAAGTTCATCAGAGCGACGATGAGACCGAGGAGGATGAGGATGAGGAAGAGTATGAAGAGAACGATGATGATGAAATGGTTGCAGAGGAAGAGCAATCGAGTGAAGAAGTAGAGGAAACAGAAAATGAAGAAGAAGAAGGAGGTGATACAGGAAACGAGGATGATAGATCTGGTGAAAAGAATCAAGAGGCATATAGGGACCGTGATCACGTGAAAAGAGAAAATGACAGAGAAAACAACTTAGACACGGACGAAGAGCAGGAGGAGGAGCAAGAGGTCGCCGAGCGAACATTGTTCCGAGGCTTGAGATAAAATTTAGGTATGCGCGTTCATTTGCAGCACAAAGATGAGCAAAGAGCGATGGATCATTTTTTGGTAATCTTTTCAGCACATAAATATTCCAACAAGAAAGCAGAATCTTTGGAAAGTGCTCGTTCGAGATAAATCAAACTTGATTTGTGTTTATATTGTTGCAAATGTCAAGAGAACATTGGTATTGGTTTAAAACCAACTAGAACGTGCCGTTCTGGTGAATGCGGTCCAATACTTCAGAAAAGGAATTTAGCAGTCTGTATAGAAGTGCGCTTACGTCCTCAGTTCCGTGACCTTCTGAAAGTGTCCAACATGCCGAATCACCAGGGTTAAAATAAATTCTGATTCAAAGCTACTCTAAAAAATTTATGTATGTATCAACATATTTTCAATGTCTTATTTTTTCAATATTAAAATTGCACATCTTACCGAAATAATACAATTTTGTTATTAAGGATTTTACTGCATCTTGCTATGTCGTGTTTCCTAGCGTAAAATCGTTCCAAAAAAATGTGTACATATAATCCGGTTAACAAATTTTGTCGAATAAACTTTTTCTTATAAATTTCTCTTCGAACCTTGTCACCTCCTTCTAAAAATTTAATTTTTTTTTATATTATTTCTTATGATTGAAAGAAAAACTACGCATCCTGTCAAAAAATAATTTATAAAAATGTGTAGCTCTTGTTAGGCTGAAGGAGCAATCACTTTCGCAGCCAGGTAGCGGAGTTGACTCCTCTACGTCTTTCTAAGTCGCTTGAGACATAAATGACCGATAGTAAATTATTAGATTTAATTTTATTGACCACTTGTCATGGTAGACCCTGACAAGTCGTCGAGAATGTAAATCGAATAATACCACGATATTAATATTTTAAAAAATGGGGAAATCGCTAAAACATAAATCAATTCTTTATAAAATTTACAGTGGATCTCTGCCAATAAAAAATACGCGCTATTCTTTTTCAAAAAATGCTCTGTTAGACACGAAAGCGTTCTGAGTTTCTATCAGCAAACTCGCAAATCGCTTTTCAGACTATTCTGTTTCGGAAGAAGTCCTGAACAATTAGTTTGTTTTGAAATAAGTACTCAGTCGCTCTCCACTCTGAGAAGAGTTTGTGAGACAAGAAGAGGGGATAGATCCTCTAGTCTTCCCTCAAGGTGATCTACTCTTGCGATCTGCGCTTTTCAGCCGCCAGATCCAAAATAGTGTTTTTTTCTGAGACGCTCTTTTTATTTTCTTGCTCCCATTCACCCTCCCACGCTTGCGCAACGGCGTTTGAGTGGGAGTTTTCTCGGAGTCTGCGCTTTGCTCTCTCTATCCTGTGTGATGCAGCTTTTCGGAGCAATCACGCAGGAGATAGAACTTTCGCCTATTTTCAGGCTACCGCTGTAACTCGCAGGTTAATATATATATATAGTGACAAAGTAATTCATACATGGCACAAATACAGTTACAAACTATAAATTCATCTTCAAAACCAGTTACTGGGGATATGAGTTTGGAATCACGAATCAAATCCGCAGGCTGTCTGCGAACAGTACTATACTAGCCGAGAATATAAGAGTTCTACGGCTGGTATAGAAAAGAATTCTAGTCTTTGTTGTGATTTTATTTATTATTTTAAATTTTAAGGAATGTTAACATCAAGAACAAGTTAAACTCTGGATGAGATATTAGAATATGAGAATTCGACGGCTAATATCACATTACAACGTCATGATTAATTTTCTATTATTATTAGTAATTTTCATAAATTCACCTTGACTTTTACATTAAATTAAACCAGTTAAAAATAGGAATAGTTCATCACCTGCCAAAAACTAGGGATGTTGGGTCATCCAACTGGAACCACAAATTGTCAGACCACGGGCTTCCTAGTATATGATTCTCCGTATTTATTCTAACTTCGTTTGTATTCCTTTTAGTCATTTCACATTAAACTCGGGTGGAAGGGTGATCAACCAGCCCCCACACAACAATAACAACAACTGTCAGATCCTATGAGGTTGGCTGCATTGGATGTCTGCTGTCACCAGGGACTACAAAGAGGAGATTTTCCTGGCGCATGCGTAGTGGATGGGATTCCCGCACGTTCAAGAGCGCTCGGAAAAGCAGGAGCAAGCGGCCGTGGAGAATCTGCGTGCTGATCCAAGTCAGCCCCACCCCTGGACCATCGACTAGCAGCAGACGACGAAGGCTTGCGTGGCATACAACGCATGCTGACTGTGCACCACCACGTTGCTGGAAACCGAACTTGGCAGTTGTCCTTTTTTTCCTTGATCGTTCCTCTCACTCGGTCGTTCTGTGATTACCTCGTGTGAGTACCTCTGTGAGTACCTCGTGGCGACGAGATATAAGAACTTTTAAACCAACCGAATCCAATTACGCTCAAAAAACAAAAATGGAACAAAAATGAGAGGACGAACCAGAGGAGGACGGACACTGCCAGGTGGGTTCCTGTGTATTTTTCTCGACAAATAAATTTAACTTGTCGCGCTTCAACGTCGTGTGTCGAATCGGTTGACACAAGCAGTTGAAATTTGTTAGTTGCTGATCTCGGACAAGGTCACTCTTCTTTGACTCGCGTTCATGATTATAATAGTTGAATTTTTGATGTAGTTTGTGGGTCATCATGGACCCCCGCTCGTGCGGTCTAATTCTGAGAGCTCACTAAAATATAATTCGAAACCTAAACTGTCAAGTGGTCATTTGGACCACTCAATATAAAGAAAGTTTTGTCGCGGTCAAAATGGCGGTACTTCTCACGCGATATAAATTGTCGGGGTTTTCCGACAATAACTCTTGCTGAGTGGGGCGAAGATTCACTCATTATAATTATCTATTGTTTAATTATTGATCCGGATACTAAAAGTGAGTTAATTATATTTAAAGTAAATTGAACAATGTAAAAATTAAATTTATTCTAACCCTCTGCGTTATGCCTTACCGGCCAACTCTACTGGAGCTATCGGGCAAGTTAGTTTAATGAAATTGAAATAAAATGAAAATTAAATTTCAGGAAAATTTAAATGTCCCTGTGCATTTTGATAGTTTTAATGTAGGGAAACTATCTGGCGCCCTTCAGGAAATTGTCAGACACATTCTGAGTCCATATTAAATTAAAAATAAGAGTCAAATTAATGGAATAAAAATAATCGGCAAGAAGTAGGTTATAGTATAAAGACGTGAAATAATTACTCCAATTCAACGTAAATGGTTAAATTATTTATATTTGATTACATCTACAGTATATATCCAATATATTATACGATTTCTTGACATATTTCTTCAAACTAGGAATTAAAATCGTTAGCGATAATATAACTAAATGTTTTCTTATATTTTATAACTTCATATCAATTATACGAACAAAATTTTGGAATTTTTAGATTTATAAGACTACATGTAATGCAGAGGAATGGAAAACACAGGCCAGAGCGGCTGGCTGGCAACAGACATCAATGCGCAATGATGTTTTTGGCGCGCGGGCCTCTCAAATTGACGTGGTGGGGCAAAATCGCTAACTGACATTCCACCTCCGCCCAAATTGCACGGATTGGGAGAGTCGCGACGAGCTGTGGCACGCACCTCGGGTCCTCAGGCATACAGATACATGTTCCAGCCAGACTCATCACTTGGCTTTCAGCCTCGATCACCGACGTTTCAAGCAGAATCACTCCGGATCTTTCGTTACCGGGCACTCTACAAGGAACCAACTCTCTCTCCGCTCAACGCCTCGAGTGAAGTCGCGACCTGGACACAGTCGCTTCAACTGTCTGCTCTCGGACCACCAGCAGCCTGCCAAACTCTCCGGTCTCTCTCTCTCTCTCTCTCTGCTTGGGGAAGTTCTCGGAAATAAAGAGGCATTATTGTGTACTCGACTGGTGTTTTTCATCATGTCATATTGCTCATCCTCCTCTTTTCAGAGCAAATTCTTTGAGCTATAGCCCCTTCAGTCCTTTTCAGACTGAAGAGACTCATGATACCCCTCGGGTGCCATCCTTTTCAATATTCTCACCAAAAACTTTTTGGGGGACTCTGCGCCCCAGCCTTTGAACGCAATACGAGCAAGTTCTTCGGTACTTGATCGAAGTTTAGGTCTGAAATTAACTTAAGTCTGCAATTAAATTAAGTCTTGAATCAAAATTTTTCTAGGTACCTTTACGGCGACATGAATCATCGCGAGCATAAGGTCATTCATGTATTTTATAGTCGAATTTTCAACCATAAGGGTGTATTTTCTACTAAAAAGACGAATTTAAAAAAAAATCCTATAGGTTTTCAACTAAATAGTTTAAGTAATGGATGTAATGTTAGTCAAAATTTTATATGAATAATTTTTAGTTTATATTTGTTTCGCTACTAAAAGTTTTTAACTAAATAATTGAATTGTTATACTAAAAACATCAATCTTACCCAAAAATATAATAGTTAAATTTTTATTTAAGAGAATTATTAACTAAAATTATGAATATTCAACAAACAAAAAGAAGTTTTGAGAAATTAATTCAGGTTTTAAACAAGGAGTTGGCTTTTAAACCAAAAAAGATGAATTTTCAACGAAACATGTGATAGTTGATACTTCATTTGAAAAGATTTAATTTAAAATAAACAAGTTTTAGATTTTACAAAAAAGAACAGAGTTTTCAACAAAACACTTAAATCCTCAACTAAAATATATTAATTTTCAATCAAACAGTTGCATTTTTTATACAAAAAATTTATTTTTCATCATAAAAGACGAATTTTTAATAAAATACCTACATTTTCAACGAAATAGTTTAATTTTCTACCACATTATTGAAATTTCAAGTCAAGATGGCGAATTTCATACAAAACAGTTAAATTTTGGATACAAAATTTAATTTTCAACCGAAATAGATTAATTGTTAACCTGACAATTGGATTTCTAACCAAAAAAGGTGAAATTTTTACAGAAAGAGATGAATTTTCAAGCCAACAAGATGAATTTTCAACAAAATAGTTAAATTTCAAACCAAAACAAATTTGTAAGTCAAGAAATAAGAAAAATCTCACTCGAATTGTTGCACTTTTCAAGCCAAAAAGACAAATTTTCAACAAAATAGTTCAATTTTCAACCAAGAAGTGTAATTTTGAAACAAAATTGTTAAATAGTTAAGATTTTCTTATTGGTTTCTATTAACTAAGTTCACATGTAAGTGGAAAGACGAGAAAAAGAACATGATAGGGAAAAGACTTTGAATCATGCGATAACTAAATAAGAATTTTGATCATTTATAAACCAAAGAACAACACTTTAAATGTCATGTGATATTAAACTGTATGTTCATTAGGGGAAACCAACCTACAGTAAATAGGACAAAATTCAATAGCATTTAACTGCATCAGTTTCCAAAAGTAAAGAAAGGTTATCGTTTTAAAATAAATTTTACATATTCAACTGAGTATTCTTATAGAAAAAAATATCACGAATTTAATCAATTAGCTGTATTAAACCTTTTTTATTAGACCTGGTGAAGGGTACGATTTTTACACCTTTGTCCATCAATAGATAATCGTTTCTTGTAGTGCTGGAACCTTTCTTCTTTTGGACGTCTTAGAAGTGTCTTCAAAATCTTCTCGAGAACGTCTTCCAAAGTAGAAATGAAATAACGAAATATTTAAAATATATGTAAATACTTTTTCATATATTTTATATAAAATAAGTAAAAAATCCCACCTCTCCAAGACTTTACGGACTCTCAAAAATCCACAAAAACAACATTCCACTCAGACCGATCGTCAGCGCAATAAACTCACCAACTTACAACCTAGCACGCTTAGATTTGTTAAATTGTATCCATTATTACCTCACACTAATTGAAAAGTGGAAAAAATGTTGAATATTTCATCAAAACCCACAACTTTCTAGCATTATTCAAAGTAATATTATTAGAAATAATACTAAATTGTTTAAACAAATATTTTTGTGAACTTGAATCAATTATTACCTTACTCTAATCGAAAAGTTGAAAATAAGTTAAAAATTCGGAAAACCGCGACCTCCGAACTCTATTTTAAGTGAAAATTAAAAAAAAAACTATAATTAATTGATTAATTAATGTATATAAACATCTAATTATTAATAGAAAGTAATATTTTATGCATTATAAATAATTAGCGCCAAAAACTCGCAAAACCAAATTTTTCACTTATTGGATTGTTTGAGGCCCTATAAAACAGACTTCTGGGACCGATATTTGAAAAATAAGTTTTGATTCGTATTTGAACAAATTAAAATTGAACACAAAATTCCAATGCATTTTTAATTGTTTCTCAAAAACTAAGGGAGATCCTATTTTTACATTTACCGGGCTTTCAGAGCACATCGTAAACTGTCTTTAAACATTTTTTTAAAACAAAATCAAAAGTGAATTTTTTTCAAAAATTGATTTTAAATTTAGTTTCTAAAAAATCTAAACATTTATTAAAATTTTTTTTTCAGCAAATATATTTTTTCAACTGAGTCTTATTATGAATCATTAACAAAAATACATCCTAATATGTTTAAAATCACCAAAGTAATGAAGGTCAAAGAAAAGGAAACACAGCTCAAATGAAGAATATTTATTACACACTTTGGCTGATCTATTCTGGTCATTATATATAATGCCCAAGCAATCTGTATAATAGAGAGTATTACATATTTTGCCTGGACTCTGTTGGGCATTATATATAATGTCTAGGGTTTATATATATTGCCAGATTATATACTTTGCCTGTAACATATATAAAACTAGCTGAATTAAATTTAAAATATGATTTTTTTGTCACATAAGGGTAGTTTACAACAAATGAAGAGTATCGCAGCATAACAATGTGAGTGCCCCTTTTATTGAAACACGTTTTATTGGCTCAAAGATTATCTAAAACTCCACCGCACATTGTGGTCAAAAATATTTGTTTTTGAATTGTTTAAACGATTTTCATTTAAACCATTTTTTAAATATTCGAGATATGAAAACGCTAATAGCACTATACTTTTCTGCAGAAAAATATTGTATAAAATGCATATATATGTATTGGATATGATTTTTGTTGCTCCAAATAATTTGTTATATATATATATATAAAATATCTCGCATTTTGAAGCAAATTGTTTTAACATTTGGAAAAAAAAATTTCCTTGAAAAATCATCAATATTAGTCTCTGTGCTATTAGTTTTCCAATGATGTTATGACCAAATTTTTTGTTTGTTGTAAAAATTGAAAAAATTGTAGTTTTTCACTTTGGATCTTTCTATCTGTTTCATGACATTTTTTGATGTTTTACTGATATATTTTGTGTTGATTGGAGTTTATAAAAACTTATTTTTTGGTTAAAAAAATTATTTGAATTTTGAGAACCTTTTCATTTTTCTCCAACAAAATATTTTTGGCACTTTTTTTAGTAATTATTCTACTTGAAAGAGGTGGAATGTCGACACTAAACACAGTAAAGACTTCGAAAATGACAACATATGAATTTTTATAATTATAAAGCCGCCGAATATAATAACATATAGTCATTGGTCACTCGAAACGTACTTGCAATTATCTAAGCCATTTAAGAAAAATTTTCAATTGTTTTTGCACCAAATAGAAGCTTTTTAGCAGGTGTCCCCACGATTCGAAGACGTTTTTTTCATTAAAGTCACCCTTTTAAAAACAAAGGGCAAGGAAACGTAACCTGTAGGAATGTATGAACGTAACGTGTTATGGATTATTACGACCATGTTTAGTGTTTATTATTATTTTTAAAATATTCCAATTTCAGGGCTTTTTTTAAATAATCAAAATTTACATTTTTATCAAAAATTATTTTTCGTGTAGTTTAAATTATCATATTTATATGTAACTACATATATATGAGCACCGAAAAAAGTCGTATCTATTATTCATTAGGGTGATCTTGACACTTCAAGGTCAGTATTCAATATTACTCACTGATAGGTAACATTTAGAGGAAGTGTTACTTATATGTCGAAGAATGAAGGCGCAGTCTACAAAAATTAATTTAAGCATGATTTGCACAATAGCCTAGGTATCACCCACAGTAAATCCCAAGGATGTTTTGTATCTGAAGTTGGATAAAAACGTTCAACACAATAGTTGTCAAATGCAATTTATTGACAACTACAATTTTGTGATGTCGGATAATTTTTATCCGCCTCCTAAAAAAAATTACTTGACGTCAGTTGATTGTAGTTTTCGATTGTTTGCAAAGTTTTTATCCAACTTCAGAAAAAAAGTATCTCTGAGATTTACTGTGCCGTGACTTGGCAATCACTTTCAAATCAGAAAATATAGTTGTTGCTAAATTTCATTAGTGACGTTCATTTCATGGCACATCTAAAAATTTGTTTGCAGAGAATAAGCATCATATGTCATATTGCTGTCCAATTTAAGGATCTCAATTTTCGACTGCTGCCGTTCAAATTGCTAGTTTTTAAAATTCTTATTACAAAAAGAGGCGCCATTTTCTAAAAAATGAAATTTCTTCGTTGATCAGGTAGTCAGCTGGAAACTGAACAAGACGTCAAAATAATGTAATTTAAAATTGTTACTTGTTTCTTTTTAATCACATCATTGGCAGAGGTTGTGTTACCTGGAAAGTCTCATAAGCATCTTTTTATGCATAGGTAATAAGAAGCGCAATCAAGGCCATGTTCTAAGCACATTCAAAGTGGTTAGGGTAATTTAAATGGGATGTTTCGAACAAGAAAAGTATACATAATAAACTATCGTTCATCTTGGTATTATAATTTGTCGTAATCACCATAAATTTAGAACATGTTTGCTTTGTGATAAATGAAAATATAACATAAAGTATTTGGAAAAATTAACTAGATAAACTCAATTCAAAAGAAAACAAATATTCATTAATAATTATTCAATTCATTAATAATTTGTTAAAACAGAAGAAAAAAAAAGTGAACAGAAGAGGAACATTACAATCGAATTAAAATTGTTGTTATTTCGAACGGGATTCTAAAACGGGTTTAAAAGTAACATTTTTATTTCAGAAGCGTATTACAAAAAGTTCTTTTTGAATCTTTTATTATTTTGCACTATTTAAAAATATTTCTGGTTGTCGTGTGTACATTAAAAATGTAACTGTTGATACTTATGAAACAAAAATGCGGTATTCATTAAAATTTCTTTTAAACTAATCTTTTTTAAATTTAATAAAAATGAAGAAAGTGAATGTTACCAATGCTCTTGTCTTTTGAAGTTTATAGGAAATTACTTCTCATACATAATTTAAAAGTCAGAAAGAAAAAAATATATTTTAAAAACGTTTACAATTTTGGAAATACTTTATAATGTTACAATATATTGACAAAATGTAAAAGAAACTTTTGATAAAATTCTTATTAAGAAAAAATATTGTCTTTTATGACATCTTTCATATCCACCATTCTGTTTCATAATATTCTATGATATTTCCAAAACATTTTGGATTATTTTAGAAAATTTCAGAACATTCCAGAACGCGTCAGAATATGCAGTGAATTTAAAAAGTAGGAGAATAATCTATAAAATACCAAAACAATAGAATATTCAGATCCAAAAATTCCAAATAGTCTATACAATTTTGAAATATTCCAGAATTTTAGAATAATGTAGCATATTTTAGAATACACCATAGAATTCCAAAACCTACCAGAATATTCTAGAAGAGTTTAGAATATTTTGGAACATTCTTGAAAAGTTAAGAATATGCCAGAACATTCCTCAATATTTGAGAAAGTAACAGAAATGCTTGAATTTTCATAGAATTTTACAAATGAAAATTGTTCACTAAATCAATAAGAAACTGTATTAAAAAAAAATTTGTAACACGCGTAAAACCCGAGTCATTACGAAAAAATAAAGAATCGTTTTATAGAACTTTTTTAAAGGGAAAATGTTCCTTTTCAAAGTTTTTTCCGGATTCCGCATACCGATAATTGAAATTCGACTTGAGATGCCTAGACCTTGAAAAAATGTTGTAATTTTATCGATTTTTGTAATGAAGAAGACTCTAGTGAATTGAATGGGGGAAATAGGTTTACCAACTCTGACAGAAATTGGTATTATTGTTTGGCCCTCGACGTGCAGACATCTTGTATTCCCCCTACTTAATGCGTGAGCGGACAGAAAAATACCGCCATTTACATTTATCTGTCACTTTCTTACCAAGGGTAGAAAATTCGATTTTCGATCCGCTACACAGGCATGGAAAGTAGAATTTTCGATTGATGTATGATGAAACAAAATTTCATTCGTTCATAAAAATTTGAGTCAAATGTAGTTAATTAATAGGGCATCTCGTAGGGCATGGTTAGCCTTAACCAACCTGAACCGAAAGATACATAAAGTTAGATGATACTTATATGATATTTGTTTATAATTTCATATAAGTATTTTTCAAAATAAAAATAAATCTTAATATCATAATTTTTTTAACATTTGAAACACTTATTAAAAAAAATGTTTCCCTCGAAATTTTTATAATTATGCGAGTGACTCGAAATGGCCAAGTCCAAAGTGACAAGAATGAAAGGACATGTACAGTAAAATCTATTCATGCCTTCATTTTGCACGTCATAGTTTCCCAGGACCATTTACTTTAAAAATGGATCATGAGGAGTATATTTTTTTCCTTCGTTTTCTTGTTATTTATTTATTTTTTTTGCAAATGGTACCCTGAAATTAGTGTTAGATGCGCACTTTGTTTCTTCTGTGTTTTTTCTTTTCTATTATTATTAGATACCTACCGCGAATCATTGCGCTGCAGAGTAAGCCTCATTTAAGCGCCTGCGGGAGATTTGGTTCTTTTTTGTTAGTTTTCCTATGTGGGGAGAACGCTTTTTGGGTCAAGCATTTCTTCCTCACTTTCCCCAATTTCCATTTGGAATGTTTTTTGGGGGGCATCTGGATATTGTTTGGTAATACTACGCTGTGATGTCACAAATTATACACAGATTATATATTAAGACATATCTTAAAAGGATTTCTAGGTCAATTAATTATAAGAGGTCATAAAAATTGATAATTATAATCATCTCAAATAAACATGATGATCAAGTGAAATGCAAGAATTTGAATGGGACAAAGCCCTCACTAAAAATATAATGAGTGCAAAAAAGTAAAGGGCTAAACTTTTCTTACAACAAAATCACTCGACTAATAATTGTTGTGAGCATATATATATATATATATATATATGTATATGCACCTAGGAGGAGAAGAGGGGCTTTTCTGACGAGTGTATGTTTTCAGCACAAGTCGTAGGCGAGCCGGATATTTTTGGTGATTTAAGTTGATTTTAAAGGTGATTCATGGTAACTTAGCATAAATTGCCTAAGATTCAATTTAAAAATATCTATAAATTTGCGGAAATTTTCAGTCATTTACGGCAATTTGATCAGTTAAATATGGTAACTTTTCATAAATAACCGCGAAATTCTATAATCTGCAACAAAAATTTCCTCACAACTAGTGTATCCGTTGGAAAACCTCGCGAAAATGCCAAATCTACCCTTATTTTAAAGATTTGACTCCGCAATAAAAATATATCAGGGAAACGAAATTTTCCTAGCGGACGAACCGTGATAATTTTCGTAAGAATGGTCTGGTAGTTTTTTTCCACACCTTCTGTCAACTACCGCTGAACATAATATCTTGGTCTAGGGGCATTTTTTCAAATGTCTCTCAGATCAGAAAACTATGTTAAGCATGAATTATCTTTCATATGAATAGAGCAGTATATATAGTAATATGGTAAAATTTGAGGAGACTTTTCTAACCTACATGAATTTTATGTAAAATAAATACCAACATAGCTAAATATAACTTTAAAGTCTGTAAAATAATTTTTAGAAATATTTTCAGTGCCGTATTTCATACTTTTTTTCAATGCAAATAAATATTTACAATAAATTCTTGTTGCAAAACTGATTGGTATTGCTTTGTCAGTAAACAAAGTAATAAAATAAAACCAATTTAAAGAAAATTATTTTACACGAAATAACATGAAAAATTACCTTTTTCAGTAAAAAATTATAAGTAATGAAAGTGTTCCATCTCACACCAGTGCGTGTCTCGTTTCACCCCCGACTCGAAGCGAGACAGGACAAAAGCACTCCTTTTTCATTTGTATTTGTCCTTCGTAATTAATTGTTTTCTCACATATAATTCTTTACGAAATTGAAACATAGAGGATGACAATATTTATATAAAAATGTACATGGTAGCATTTCAGTACAGATGAAAAGTATTGTCATGAAAAAAGTAAACTGTCCCGTTTTGCCCCGGTCTCCCCTATTTTCACGTTTTGACTTTTGGTAATAAAATAAAAAAACAGCAGGCTATCCTGCAGCACACAATGAAGTGTCATGGAATTCTCTGTAGTATTCATTATTGCATAGAGTTTGTTCATATTGTATTGCGTGTTGGAGAACGATATATTTTTGTTTATTTAATTGCAAAAAATCAAGCTGTCGAAAGAAAGACTTTATTTCATATATGAAACAACGGAAACCTGATTCTTTATAAGGACTCATCAAAATTTGATTCCATATTTTATGGACCGCATTTTTATTTATTAGGTATCGTAAAATTACGATGATGAGCAAACGACGGTGAATAAAGTTTGAACGGTGCAATAAATCAGCGTGAAAGTGAATGATTGGCGTTTGGCGTCCGTGGGCGTCGAAGGTATGATATGTCATCAACTCAGGATGATCCTCGAAGGGTTTAACCTTGGTATGTATATTCCTGTGGGTGGACAATAATTCGAGAATTTTTCTGGGCGTGGCTTGATGGTTGACGAACGCCGTAAGATGCTATAAAAGCGACGCTCGCCGGTAGTCGCATTCATAACTAAGGCGGTTCGTCGTCGGATTACGGCCATGAGGCTCTTCGTAAGTGCGCTTCTTTTTACAAGCAAAAAGTTACAAGCTCCGTCCAATGACCTCGAATAGAGAACTGAGAGTTCAACGCGCGAACAGAAGTGTCTTCAACGCGCGAACTCGAGGGGAAATTTTTTTTAAATACAAGTGTTGCTCTCAGATCTCTGGTCGTATCGGAAAAACGGTTTCATCTTGCAAAACTACAAACTTTTATAATTCGGCGAGATTATTTTATGGCTAACTTGAATCGTTTCATTTTTACTGTTTTTTGTGTTTCCTGCCTTTAAGTCAGTTTTACTACTTCAGAATTGTACTACTACTTACGATTGATAGGGCAAGAACTGAACGTGTTGAACAAAGTCTATTTAAACATGTTAAATTAACTATTAACTTTTATTTACTGCCTAAACTTGTTTCTTTTGAGTCTGAAGAAACATAGTTAATCATGCGAAAAAGTTCATAATTGATTTAATATGTTTAAATTGAATTTATCCAAAACCTGCTGCTGTACCGAAAGTTCAGTTTCTTTCCTAATTTGCTTATACGTAAAAATATTGAAAAGCTGTTTAAATGAGAAGATAAACCTTGATGCTTATGAGCAGTGTATTTTTCGCAATACATATTTTTTCTTTTAATGTCTCAAAATTTAAGTGAATGCTGTGCAATATCTTACAAGATTAAGCGCACACTTTGAACTTACTACTCATTGAGTCCTTTAAAATTCTAAATTATTATTTTAATTTACTTTCAATAAAAAAATGGAATCAGTCTTATATGAAAATATATTTCAATCGTATAATTAAATTTTGATAATTATTCTGGCTGATCAAAATGTATATTCGATTATCAGTAGAGCAAGTCGACTTGGGTCAGACTACAAGTAAAACAAGAATATTACCATATTTTTTCGATACGATCAGAGTCTTTTAAGAGTTTTTATGCGACTATTTACGATTTTATGTCAATACAAGTAAAAACGCCTTTTTGCTCTTAAAATTTGAAATAGTCAGAAAATACGATCATCTTCTGCAAGAGAGATTATATAGGGAAAAAGTTAAAATAAAGTTTTCTTTAATTATGGTGGTGATGAAAAGTTTATATTGAGATCAATAATCATCTGATTGCGCGTAAGGATGGAAAATTATAACATATATAATTAACAATTAATGTTGTAGATATGTGCTTCTTACTGGATGTAATTAAATTAACTATTAATTTATTATATAAATTAGTCTACAGAATTATTATGTAATTTTGTTTGATAACTGATAAAAATCACTGTTGATAATCGCGTATGCGCAAAACAAGAATCATTAATCTTCCTACTCACCATTTTTTTGTTGCACCTTACTAACATTTTCATTCACTTAATGATATACGTTTCATTCATTTTTAACGCAACATTTTTTTACTAACTTCTTTCCAAAACTTAAAAGGATTGTTTTGTCCCAATTATTCAGTGAATTATATACCAATCTCAATAGAATAGTAAATATTATAAATGAGATGATTTTATGATTATGATAAATATTTACAAACAAAATTAAAGGAATGTAATCAATCAAATCTCAGTTAAATAACTCAAGTTGTTTCCTAAATATTAACCATTTCTTTTTTAATTTTTTGTTATTGAGTTCCTCGAAATTCTCTCTAGTTTACTAGAAGTAATTTAAATACCTCTTTCTAATATAAAATCACGAATTCATTTTTGAAAATGCCTTTGAACTTTAGTAAATAAGGTTTACCTGTTGGCAGTATTTTCAATCTTTTACTACAATTATATTACTTGTTAATTTATTAAGATTAGTAAGTCAACAGATTTATTCGTGTGAATAAGAAAATGGTCTTAAATGATTATTTGTTTGCGAATCAAATGAGATTAAACTCTGTGTTAATTATTTTGAAAATTACAATGATCTCACAATGGAGATAATTTTTATTTCTATCAGATTCATTTTTTTACTGTGCAGAGCCAAAATTGTAATAAATCATCATTGCAAATTACTTTATTATGAGAAAAGATTAGTATTAATTTATTATCTATAAATTGTTCAAATATATCAGTTTTTAAGATTTCGTAAGTGAATTTTGAATTATTTTATTTCTAAATTTGAGTCAGTGAGAACTTCAGTAATAATTACGGAATATTTACTGAAAATTTAGTAGAATTTCACTAATTTAAGTGTAGAATAGGGTACCCTAAAAAACCCAATGTGTGCTTTTTTTAATCACGCGCCGTCTAAACTCGTTCCATTTGGTGAAAAACTAAATACGTGTTTTTATTTGTATTTTATACTAAGTTCTGATCTGGAAATGGTACCATGTGGTAACAGATGCTTAAGAAAAAAAACGTAGCCCCATAGAGGGTATTTTTTATACTCAGGGGTAGTATTTTTATTCTGATTTGATCAATTTTTTTGGTCGACGTTTGGTACCATCAGCTGCATTTCCTGCAAAACACTTACTATTTTTACGGAAATTAACGTCAATTGATAGCTATGATCATTTTGGGACTCTTTACCCTAAAACGCGGTTTAAACATTTTTTGCAATAAAAAATAGGCATTTATTTTTGTCCAAATGGAACAAATTTAGGGGGTACATGATGAAAAAACATTAGCTTTTTTTTGGACAACCAAATGCAGAATATGATATCTAATTTTTCGTTAAATATTGTAATAAATTGGTGCTATTTGGTAATGACTTGCTACAGGTTTTTTTTTCAAAACTGTAATTTAAAGTCAGAACTTCGACATCACTTATCAATTATCAGAAAGAGTTTAATAATAATCAATTATTTGTGAATGCACCAATGCTAAAAAAACTTGACTATATTAATTCTGAATAGCTGAGCTGATTTTATGTATTTGTATCGGGATTTAAATTTTATTTTCATTTCAGTTTTCTCTTTAGAAATGTATTGATTTAATGTGCTGATGTACCAAAAATCAGATGCTTGAAAAAAATGGGTCTTCTATCATTTTAAGAATCAGAATACTTCTGCTGAGGATGTTATTCCGAATAAAAAACACTATTTTCTATGAAAAATTTAAAATCTTACAACAAGAATTTTTTTCAATGTTTTTTTTCTAATTTAATTTTTGTTTACTATCGTCTCTTACTAATTTTGGAAAATAGTTGAATTTTGATAATGGATGGTTTATTTTTTCGAGGAGAACATTCTCTACAACTCTAGTGTATTCTATTTTGAAAGTAAATTTGCCTATGGCTGAAATCATCAAAACAATTTTTTTTAAAGAAATCTTTTCTGAAACAAATAATTGTATTAGAAGATCATTTACTTACTTTTCAAATCGAGAACAGTAAAGCTGTAGAGTATGTTCTCCCAGAAAAATAAGACATTATTCATTGAAATTCAACTATTTTTGAAAAGTGAGTAAGAAGCCCTATTTCAATTCTCAAAATCATAGAAGTCTTTTTTTCCAGAGACCTAATTTTTGGCAGGACTACAATATTAAGACGTGAACAGTCAAATAGATACATTGACATGTTCATTCTTATTTTAAATGATGCAATTATCCATAATATTTTTTTAGTGTAATGTTTGATTAATTTTTTTTTTTGATTTGAGTGCAATTATATCAATTTTCCAACACTAATAAAAAATTGTCTACTAAAAAAATGCTTTTACATTGATTTGAAGTGATTCGGTTATAACTAACAACTAATAAAGCTTCTAAGACTAAACGCTTTCAAAATGACACATTTCCTGGTATTCTAGAAAGAGGTATTTAAAACTTTTCATTGCCCATTTTCAATTTCCTTACTAGGTACAATGTTGTTTGCAGTAAGTGGCCGTGAATCATAAGCCGGCTGGCACATACAGTTATTACAGCACATATTCGCTTTTGTTTACAACGTCATTATTAGTTTATTACAATTTCTCTCTACTCGCCATCTGGGATTCGCGAGAGGGAAATCAGTGAAAATATTATTCATGAGCTTTTCTGTAACCGAAGAATTCAAATGGAACGCGTGGGGACCTGGAGACTTGAAGAGGTGACAAGACGCCTCTGCAATTGCATCCAGACTCAACAAGTTCATGGTCGTAATTCTTGCACCTTCGTTCAACGACTTCATCGCGATAGTACATACTGCTAGGAATGTCTGCAAACGTTTGCAAACGCAGTAAAGTTAACTCACGCAAATCCAAAGATGGTCGTCTTCTCTTTGAAAAACACCCATCTCGACACTTGCAGATTTCAGAATTATTTATTACAAGCTTTAAAAGTGTCCAAGACTCGCGAGGAAAGGCGTGGCAACATTTTTTTCTGCGTGCGAAAACAGAAAATGAGAATCAATCATCCATGAAGTTTTTATGAGCAGTGGGTTTCAAGCCAATATTATTGGAAAGAAAGACAATTGAATTTTTATTGAAGACAATTTTATATACTTCCTTTTGGTAATCATATGCTTTTTAAGACTTATTCAATTATTTCTTATTTTGAATATAAAGGATGTAAAACAAATTCTCTAACCAAGTAGAATCACATAATGTATAGGCAAAATATTCTTTCTAGTCCAAAAGTAAAATATCAGTCGAGGAAGATCTGAAAACATTTGTATTTTTGTCAAAATATACAAAAATATTTGTTTTCAAAAACTGTTTTTTTCAACATTTCGATGTTTCCACAGAATTATAATCACCTCTTGCTCACTGTTGTGAATTTTTTACCAAAATATTTGTATTCTTCTGAAAAAACAAAAAGAATTTATAAAAAGGTTATAAACATTTTTCAAAATTAAGTTCTAGAATGAACAAAAATATAAGAAGAAATGTCATATTGAAAGAAATGTGAATCGATCAAAGATTTATATTGAAAATAAATATTAAAATTATGATATTTCAAATAAATTCTGTTTGATTAATATATTATCAATGTTTATAACAATCTTATTATTATTGTATATGTTTCAAAATAGTAATCTTTCGACCTGGAAAAGCGGTAGGGTGTGACAGAACTTATTTTTTGAAGGTCAAATATTTTCTCATAAACTGTTTGTGATAAATGAAAATAGCAACACAATTTTCTCATAAATTGCCATTCAATATGACTACACTTCGCCCAAGTTTGAGTCCGATTGGAAAACTTTGATTTTTTAGGTGTGGTTACTTCAGAAATAATGGGCCATTAACGGAATTTGGGTTCTAGTTATTGTTTTCAAAAACTTAAATCTCATTGAATTGATCTTATTGAAAATAATTTGTTTTCTTAGCAGATAAATATGCACCAGTTTTACATCGTTTAATATCTGATGAAAATCAAACTGATTTTTTTTTAAATATCAGTTTCTACAATTAAATTTGCTAAAAGGTTCAATGGAACTCTGATCCTCGTCCTCAATGAAAAATTTGATTTCCCAGCACAAGGAAATTTGTTTCTCACTATAATGAATGAGGTATTTTAGAACACAGTATCTGAAAAATGCACAACCCACATTACATTTTAAAAAGAGGTTACAATAATTCAAATGCATCTTCTTATAACATTATACTTTTCTTAAATTGCACTTTTCGATTGCACCATTTGCAAAAGGCGTTGCTGAATCATCAAACGAAAGAGCAATACTCCTCCCACCTGATATTCAACCTTGCGCACTTTATGGTGAGATATAACTATAAAAATTATTTTTTTACAGATATTTCTATTGGTCTCCGCCCTATCCGTAATTTGCGAAGCAAAATACGAGGATAATGTATACAGATACGAGGGGCCACCGGCGCCCTTGGCTGAGGATGGACGGGTTATCGACACACCGGAAGTTGCACAGGCACGCGCTATGCACCTAGCAGCTCACGCCGAGGCTCTTCGAAGATTAGCTCAATCACCCACACCTCCGGATGGCCTTTATCAAGAAGCATCCTACGTGCCTTCAATTGTCTCTAGAAATTATCTGGGACCATTATCTTCTCTTACTTATGATAGACGGGTCACGGATTCAACAGAGGTAAGGAAATCAGAAAATCAGGTGTAGGATTCATAAGTGGGCAGGAGATGATGCATCGATCATTCAAAAGTAAATTCTTTTTATTGGAATATCCTTGTTTAGCCTTCAAATTTCTGGCAGTTGGTTCATTGATTCAATAGAAACTTTAACATGTTATTGTTACCAACACGCGAAATAACGTTACCAATTTTTCTAGAATATTGACTCAATAGGAAATGAAAAAACAAAAGGGCAATTCAATGTCATTCCAAACAGTATAGATTGGTTCAGAATAAACGAGTTATTAAATGTTGAAACAAATTGACCGAAGTTAAACCGATTATTTTCTAATGAGGTATGATTAATTTCTTTTCAATGACGAATATCACACTAGATTGTGTCACTATTTCTGACATACTTGGATCAAATTACAAACTCTGAACAATGAGCATTGTCTCTCTATTGCTCAAGAAGCATTGCTTGTTAATGGATGGTATATACTGTCTTTAATTCAGTGACTGGTATTACTTTTTTAATTGAAATACAATTCGTCAATGATACACCAAATCATGTCAAACAATCATGATTCATAACATAAAAACATACGTTGTAAATAATATTCTTTACAATCATTTTTGCTCCATGTGTATTATAGAACATACAGCTACATTCTAGATGTAATTGTTATTAATTCTTTTTGGAATTTGTTGTTACAGTATATCAATATACTACGGAATTCATTCTTAGTTTTTCTATTTGCGTGAGTGACGCACAGAGCAAAATCTCCTCAAATAATATACTTTACAAAATAAGTGAGTCTTTCGAAATAAATAATAAAGCTATAGAAGTACTCAGTGCTATAACCAATCATCAAGCCATCATTAATTATCCAAGAACAAAAAGAGGAAAATAAAGTGTCAATAATTTGAGGTAATAAAATAAGGAACTTTTTCATCTATTTATTTAGAATCTATACAATTGACTGTAACAGTCTAGAGCAATTTTAGTTTAATATATAGTTATTATGTCTAACTATCTTTTGTTGAGCCAATTTATATTGAAGCGTGAATTCTTCAATGGGTACAAGTGAAGAAATAAACTGAAAGTACTTTAGCATTTCTACGCCCAGTGGTGAAAGAGCAGTTATTACTTTTAATAACCTGATGCACTAATACCCTCTCTAACTTTACAAGGATACTTCACTAGATGACGTGTATTAGAAACTGCATAGCAACCCCTGAGAAAATGTTATTTTTTGTTGTATCACATTATTATTTTATTATTAATATTATTTCTCTTCCACACGATGAGAAACCCTGTGCAAAGTCTACTTTAGGATAATTCTTCTTTCTTCAGGTACAAATATTTTTATACACTACTTTTTTCAAGGTTGCAAGAGCGAAGGGTGTTCAACTTGCACCTTATAATCAGCTGGCGACGAACACCATTTCATATGGATATCGACCTCAAGTCAATTATGAAACGAGGAGGAATTTCGCTTATTCTTCACCAACTCATATAGGATATTCGCAAAATGCCCCTGTGGGATACACAGGACCAATGGCACCATTAGGTCCAGATGGAAGAGTTATTGATACTCCGGAAGTTGCAGAGGCAAAAGCAGCACACCTGAGAGCACATGCATATGCTGCTTCTCTAGTAGGACAATCTCCTTCTTACAATAATATATACTGAACTTGAATTCGATTTGACAACAAACAATGAAATCCTGAACTATTAACAGAGGCTTTGGGGAAATTGACAAAAATAACATTTTGAAATTATTTTCATTTACATTTTTCAAAGTATCTTTGTTTCTTCACTTCTTAAGGTATCATTTTGCATTATCATAAAGTTTTTCATGGTCTTATTATGATTTATTTGATTCTTGCAATATAGGTCGAAACTAAAAATCTGCTTTTCTCATGTACAAGTTTAATAGCCTTCTGTGCATTTTAACCACATATATTTTTGAAACGTAAATTGACTGTTTATAATTGAGAAAAATTCCTGGAATTCTTCAATATTATATCGTCATATTGCATTCATCATTTTTAATTAGGTGATTTGCAAACTACATTTGGAATCAGTGTCCACAAGATCTTCCAAGTACCAATTTTATTAAATCTTGAAAAAAATGTTGAATCTGTTGTCGCCATATTAGATGAGCTGTTTTGAATTTTTGTCAGGGTTGATTGTATTAACTTTACTAAGAGAATGGAAATTTTTAAAATTTTAATCTGATTTTAATTAATAGTTTTATATGTGCTGCATTTTTAGTAAAAGTTCTGCCATAAACCCTAAAGTATTTAATCACCTCTATTGAAATGTTTAGTAAAGTCGAGCAGATCCTTAAGGGCATTTTTGATAATCTTACTGTTAAAAATGTTTCATATATATTCCCTATTTCAAAGATTCTTACGGGTTTATTATAGTAAATCTCAAATAACGCTGGATTTAAAATCAAAGATTCTACATATAATAGGACTTTTTATATTTTTATAGGCTAGATCGCCTTATTTAACGAGAGCCAGTGAAATGAAAGAGGGGATGATAAAATAATTATTTTATTTTAAATGAGTAATAGCAGATAAATGGGATTATCCAAACTTTATTTTTATAAATTTCTATTTTACGTTAAAAATGTATACTGTTTACGTAATTATCACTTATTATTTAAAACTTCATTAGTTGATTTCGATCAAATTTATAGTTAATTCTTTTTAAAAAGAGCCATTACATCGCTGACAATGTATCTTATGATTTTTATACTCGTAATGATCACTGCGTTTTCGTACATCTTATACAAGATTGGAATATATTATCTCAAATTTGTAAAATTAATTTTATATCAGGAAATTTTCAATGTATTCAATTGCATTAATTCGTCGTTTGTTTGAAGAAAGTACTTTTCAGATGTTTTGATGACAAGAATCATTGAAAAATACTTTATTAGAAAGATAATATGTCAAATATAATCTAAGAATTTAAATTATTAAGTGGCATGTATAAATAAATATGCTTAGAAAAAAATACTGTCTCTTTTTTACTTAGAGCAAAGCCTAATTATTATCCCTATCAATTATAATAACCCTTCGCTCTAAACTGATGTCAGTAATAAATATGTCCATGAATGAAATCAGTGAGGGTTTTCACTAATTATGCAGTGAAGTTGAGTGATTATTGTTACTAATACGGATTATTTACTGATTTATGTGAAAATGTGAGAAGAAAGTTACTGAGTCAAATCACTATGGATTTTTACTGATTAATCAGTGAAACCCACTGAAAAATTATTGAATTTTACGGGTTATTCAGTAAAACAGATATTTTATGTAGGTATTCAAATATTAAGGTCTTATCAATCAATTTTTCCCATTAAAAAAATATATATCACGCAGATCAATGTTTCATTATTATGATTTAATGAAGGGTCTATATCATGTCACATGCGGCAACTTAATTAATCACTTAATTTCACATATTGCATTTTATTCATTAATCGACTTATACCATTCCTTAGCCGACGCTTGGCATAACTTTGCAACGAAAGGTTATGTCGAAATTTCCTATAGAGGCGGTGTGTGAATAATATATCCTCTTCAGGAAGGTGTGAAGTTCTGATAATTTTTTATCTACTCTTGAAATCTTAATTATTTAAAAATGATTTCTTAAAAAGCCAATACTCAACCACTGATTTTTTCCAGCTGAGACTGAATAGTTGAGCTGTTCCAATAAGAAAAATATAGTCATTCATTAATTTGAAGATTTAAAAAAATCATTAACTTAGAACTACTAAATTGTATTAAATGTTCAGTCTGCTAATAAACATTGTCCAAGAAATTAAACTCAGATTTTTTTCCTGGATCTCAATAATTTTTTATCAGTTCAAAAAAAGATATATTTCTTTTCTCTGGTATGACTAGCCAAACTTATGAATAATTTTTGACTACTTATCCTGAATGTCAGGACAATAAAACACTTCCTAATATTAAAGGCAATTAAATTTATGAAATGAACAAATCAAGCCAATAATGAATAGAATAAATATTTCAATGAATTAGTTTAATGAATACTTTTTTTTGCTTAAATAGTAAATTGATATTTTAGAAGAATAGAAAAAAATGTGTATCGTACCTGAAATATCATAGTTTATTATTAATTGTTAGAAATCTTCCATCACAGGTTCTTAAAGATCCCAGTGTTAAGGCATTGTACGGACGAAGTCAAGTACAGTGGTCAATCAGAGTATAAAATAAATAGAAAATAGGTAGTACAAACAAATATCCGACAAACACAAAACATGTTAAAATGCTACATAGTAAAAATTTAAAAAAAGGATGGAGATTTATTATGGAAATGGTCTTCCATAACAGTCCAAAAGGCTACTTGCAGCTTTCTACTTGGTAGTCCAAAAAGTTACGGACTATGTGGCAGGTGTTCAGTAAAACTGTCTTTTGGACCACAGCTAGCATCCTATCAGCTTCTATGTTCTCCAGGTGACTCTTTAGCCTAGCGTGGACATAACCCGTAGCTGAAATGACGAGAAGATTTTTCAATTGTCACAGCCTCATGATGTCTTGCCTTAGTGGTCGATAATTTTGATATACTGTAGCCGCTTATCAAACAACACAATGTTTGGACTATTGCGAACAACAGGGTGGTCCGTAAGGAGGGTCTAATCCGAGTTAACCGGTAGTTCCCGTTTTCTGAGGACAGCTACTGGGACGTACTTGTAAAAGGGCATTCATTCCTGCAGTAAATTCAGTTTTAAGGCAATCTGCTGGTGTATGATGTCTGCAACATTATTGAGTCCGTGAGTATACTCATTAAGAGCTGACTTTCTGCCTCCCCAAAAACGTCACAGGCCTATCCTTTCACAGGCCGAATTTGTGTGGTGAATTCGATGTTTCATCGTCTGCACGCAGATGGTTCTGTTCAAATTTTCTAGGACGGTGTTAGACCATTTTTTGATCCCGAAAGGGTTAGTTAAGAGTAGAATCAAGTAGGTCTTAACGGCCTTGATCTTATTTATCGAGTTGAGGCTAGTTTCCCATATGACTTTCAGACGCTTGACAAAGGCGGTCGTAAGGATTTCTTTAACAGCAGTGTGGTAGGATCCCATTAACTGTAGGATGCCCAGATATTTATAAGACTTGTCTGTTGTCATTGTTTTAATGAGCGCCTAATTGTCAAGCCCCAGCTCCGCGTTTAACATTTCCCGTTTTGATTGAATTTCTTTGCACTAATCTATCCGAATTCCATATAATGGATATCGTTTGAAAACTGATGTTGATTAACTTCTGCAGTTTTTTCCTCGATCTGGCGTACACTTTCAGGTCATCCATATAAATCCCATAATAATCCCATCCTGACTTTCTTTACGCTGTGTTGAGGGTCCTGCTACATAAGTAGATTCAGCGCTTAACAGAACCATAGGTCACTGAAGAAGTCACCCTGCAAAAAACCGATCGTAATGTGCAAGAATCTGGAGATCCACGGTGTACCACACGAATGAAACTGGTATAGTTACAGTAAGTAAAGTTATCAAGTTGCATACAATATGGTTGCATTGTCCAATAGTCTTATTGGGAATATCTTTTGGAATATCTTTTATTCACGTTGTGAGATACTAATGACATAGTTGTGACAACCACACACTTTTAGCTGGAGTGTTGTAGCTCCCACTACCACGCTATTTGTAGTTCATCATCGTTTAATTGGTGCCGCTTCTTTTGCCCGTAGTTGGGGGATCTCATGATATGGTTGTCACAACCACAAACTTTTAGCTACAGGCCTGTAACTGCCACAACCACAGTGTTTGTATCTCATCCGTTTCTGATTGATGCGCATAGATGCGCAGATTCACGTACGCCAAAACACATCACGTAGCGTCACCCATCAAACCTTCGACGCCATCATGTGAGGTGGAATGGAGATATTGAAGTGTTGCGTTAAGCATATTTTTCTTGATATAAAATAGGCAAACTTTATTGACTTTCCTTCAAAGTATTTTAGAATCGGGAGTAACCCAGATCTACACGTGACGATTAGAAACAAATTTTCATCATGTGCGAATTTACGCCACCCAGAGTAAAACCGTTTGCCCAATGTCGGATCGACTCTGCCAACCGAAGATTTTAGGAGCCTGAGATGGGCCATCTTTTATATCCATAAAAGCCCTATTTCGAGCCAACCTAAAAAGCCAACATTGTGTACCAACTCTGGGCTAAAGTAAACCATAGTTGGCTGAAAAGTGACGTCAGAGGTGAATAATGAAAATTATACATCTATGAGCTCGCATCTTAAGATTATCAGCCCAATCACCGTAAAAACTATGAGGACATTTTGGTTGCAGATAATAGAATCTTGCAGTTATTTATGGAAAGTTACCATATATAACTGACCAAATTACCGTAAATTACCGAAAATTTGCATACATTTCCGGAAATTTATAGAAATTTTAAGAAACGAATTAAGGGTAATTTATGGTAAGTTACCATATTTATCTGTAAAATTACCATTAATTACCGAAAATTTTCAAAAATTTCCGGAAATTTATGGACATTTTTAAAATTGAATTTCGGGTAATTTATGATAATTTATCATATTTACTTGTAAAATTACCATAAATGATGGAAAATTTTCATGAATGTCGGGAAATTAAAAAAAATGAATTTTAGGTCATTTATGTTAAGTTACCACATCTACCGGTTAAATGACCATAAATGTCCGAAAAATGTCCAGAAATTTATGGAAATGTTCAAAACTGAATTTTGGGTAATTTTTGGTATTACCATATTTACCGGTAAAATGACCATAAATTACCGGAAATTTCCGCAAATTTATAGACATTTTTAAATTGAATATTTGGCATTTTGTGGTAAGTTACCATAAATCACTTGAATTATTTTTGATAATTTGGAATAAGTTAACATAAAATGCTTTTTTATTCCAAATCTACTACGGACTGAAATCATCACTGTATTTCGAGAAATGTCTGAAATCATCCATTTGTTATAAAAAATATCGTATGCGTCAAGGGGGAGAGGAGCTTTTTCGATTTGTGTATGTTTTCAGTACTCATCGAAGAAGCACCTCTTCTCCCCCTAGGTGCATAATATACTATTATTTCCCATTTCCAAGAATATCAACTTTTGAAAACATAAACATTTTTGGTTTAAAAATTTCGAATTAACCACAATCAGGCCTGATTGCATGGACGCTATAGAGACCTTACGAAAAAATATGAAAAAAAAAACGAAAAAATTGATTTATTTACTCCAAGTAGGATTTCAAATTATTTCAAGGGATTCAGAAGATTCCAAAGAATTTGAAGATATTTAAAAAATTTTAAGGAGTGTCAAAGAATTTTGTAGAATTTCTAAATTATTGAAGGATTTTATAGAATCTCCAACTATTTCAAAAGATTCGCGGGATTTTTAATGATTTAAAAGATTTTGAGATAGATTTAAAGGATTTCATAGAGAAATTGAGGAAATAAATTAAATGAAACGTAATTTCAAGGGATAATAATATTTTTCGAAGAATTTCGTTTTGAGCTCATATTTTTTGTTACGTTTACATGTTCAAGTTACTCCTTATGATTTTATATTTCGGCAAAGAAAAAACTTTGTAGCCTTTTCTTTTTCCGAGTTACGCACTTTTAAGCTGAAATTCGCACGTTCATTTTCCCGCGAAACGGCCCAAAGTGGTCTAGAAATGAATTTTTGCGGAAAATTTCGGCCACAGGATACATTTCTTAACCGATTGAAGTTTTGTTTTTTAGAAATACTCTTCATCAAACTCCTCACTATAACAAGAAATCAAATTTTTTAAATTTGTTTTTGTGCCATTGTTAGCCAGAACTAATGAAGTCAGACAAGAAATCACAAATTTTTTATTAAAAATTATATTTAATTAGTGTAAACAAATTGTGTCGCTTGTCCAACAAATTTTATTTTTCATTTTTAATGTTGTTTTGTATGAATAAAACAAAAACTAAGCGACTTATCAAAATGTTATTCATAACAAATTTGTATCTTTTTTTTGAGTGAACAACTTTTGTCTATTAATTTTTTTCGTACCTTGTGTCGCTCGTCCAAAAATGTAATTTATAATATAGTTTTTAATATAGTTTTTTACACACAATTTTTTTCATACATCTTTCTTCGCATCTTGCATTGTTTAACCGCAAAATAAAATTTTTGATTTTTGATTATTTTTTGTGCGATCAAAATTTGAATTTCATTTATTTTTTGAATTTTCAAAATGCTATAAATCTGATAATTTTCTTTTCATCGAAAAAAGTCGTGAGGATAAATTTTTCGAATTTCTGAGCACCACGAATGGCCGTACACAGACTTTTCAAATGTTGCAAGAAATGATCTTAAAAACTTTGAAAATGCCGACACTAAAAGGGGGCACCAAAGGCCAATCTGATTGATTAATTCTTTCAAAAGTTATCGTTCTCAAAACGAAAAATCACAATAAAAAATTTTTTGATATTTTTTGGCTCGAAATCTGGATTTTCTTCAGAATTTATTTTTATGAAAAAAAATTGTCATCAAAAAAATTCTAAGTGACGTAATTCCCACAATTTCGGTATTTAAAAACAATATTTTACCACTATATCTTACCTACGTACCTAACACTATTATTTCTCTTAGTTTCAAGAAATCGCTCATATCGATAACAACTCTGAACTACCTGACCTGGAACCTCTCCACTGTGCGACGTTTGGCATAACTACGGAATATATGATTATGACAAAGAAAATTTGTGTATACATATATTAAACAATAACAATGAAAATACCGCTTCCAAGTAATGTGGATGTTTTCACTATGGGTTTATTTACTCACTGTGGGTGTATTTATTTGTGCTTATGTTATGAACATTTTCCTTCCTCATAGGTATCAAATAAATTTGTTTCCACATAAAGGGCAGTTTTTTTCTAACGAAAGAAAAAAAAATACTTTCAATATCTTTCAAGCTTATTTTCAGAAAATCAGAGAGCTTATCAATAGATCAATCGATATGTTCTGGCCAAATGAACAACTTTCTAACTTACGCTAGTGTTATATTCATAATTAAAAAAAAAAGTTTCCTTCATATAAACAATGTAACCTTTCTTCAAACTTTCCAAGTCGCTATTGATTGATTAAGAATGGTAATTGAATGTTCGTCAATGGGTAAATCCACGCATCTCGAAGATGCGGAAAATTACATCAAATACAATACACCCATATTCCCAATTAACGATTTAACAATGGTTCGTGAAAGGTTCTTCAGCCAGGCAATCGATGCGTCTTGAATACGATAACAAATATGGGTGGACAATTTTAATATAATACCTTGAATTCGATTTTCAAGGTTATTTCAAGGACAAAGTGATTTTTTTAGGTGGGGACCCCTACTTTTGACCCCAGATTTGAAAAGAGCGGGCAATCTTACACTCAAAATGATATTTTTGTGAAGGTCACGTCAAGTTCGAATGAAGGTCAAATTTGCGTTATTGTTTCAATAATGGGTGTTGGTTCGGAACTGAGGTTGGGTAAAGCAAAATGTTTTGGTCAATGACCTTGACCTTGAACTCGATGTTCGCAACCTCAATTCCGCGCTAAAACCCACTATTTAAACATTATCGCAAATCTCATCTTCATTCGACCTTGCCATGACCTTCATAAAAATATTATTTTGAACGTAAAATTTCCTGCTCTTTTCGAATCTGCGGTCAAAACTAGGGGTTCCCATTCAAAAAAATCACTTTGACCTTCAAATAACCTTAAAAATCGGATTCAAGGTCAAGGTCATTGATACCACTAGTTGACCCCCTCTACCCCCTTCAAATTTTGGCTAAAACATTTTTCTATATCCAACTAAAATTCTGGGCTATTTCCCATAATAGATTAAAATGGTCCACCCTGTATATTATGTACATTACTATTGTATTCCCATCATGAAAAAAGTTTTCCTCATGTCAACAAGACAAACAATATATCTTTTTAATTTATATATCGGTATTGCTAGACGATAAGAGGTCATAGAAGGTTCGTCAATACGTCATTCGACGAATCTCAAAAACGCGAACAAACTTGTCAGATACAGTATTGTAGTATTCCTAATATGAAGAAAGTTCTTCTCATATAAACAGAATACACAATTTTTTTGAAACTTCATATATCGGTACTGGTGGGTCATAAAAGGTTCAACAGTAGGTCGATCAATGCGTCTCGAAGATGCGAACACATACACTAGATATCGTATTGCTGTATTTTGAATATCAAAACCTGGATATCAGTCGGAGCTATATACAATTCGTCCAAATTTCATAATCATAGCTCTCTTAGTTTTCGAGGTATGATGAATAGACAAATGTTACACACACATACGGACATTTTTTGACAATTGTATTTTCGAGCTCCTGGGGTTGCATTATAACGAAATATGTCAAGAAAGTAGATTTGTAAATTTAGGTAATTACAAGTCTCCCTCTATGAGGAAAAAATATTTCAACCAGAGTACAATAGTTGTAGAGTTAATTATCAAGTTTATAAATCCTGAAGTTTTTCTGTGGTCGTCATCCATGCGTTAATCAACTTTTTGTCCCGGAGTGCGTATAAATCATCGTCATACGCGGGTCGCAGAGTTCACTTTCGTTTTCAGAGCGATTAAAGCTCGGTTACGTGGGTTACTGCTGCACTCGTTCTGTCATCCTACACCAGAGTAATGGTGAAATGGTGCCAGGATACTCTGTAAGTATGTAGGTAGGTGGGTAGGTGAGTAAGTAGGTGAGTAGGTGGGCGTTAGCCAATGAGAAATCGAAAGGAAGAGCACTCCCAGGTTGAACTTAATACTTCCTTACGCAATATCGACTCAACTCCCGATAACAATTCGTCGGCATTTGCCATAATTCGCAGTTATTTGACCCCTCACGAGAGGCGAATACAATTTAAACCCCTCCAGCTTTTAAATATCTTTTATGTGACTCCGGTGCATTTACGCGTTTTTATGCGATAGCGTAGAGTATCGTAATGTTGTACATTACGATACAGCGGACGATCACTCTTCACATTACACTCCGTTGTATTGTAATGTACAACATTATGATACTCCACGCTGTCGCATGAAAACTTGTAAATGTACCTCCGTCAATCAAAATAGTATATGCCCAAATGCGCACAACTCGGGTCTTCACGCGACTCGTTTACAATGCTCGTCGCGTAAAGACCCTTATTATGCGCCTCGGCGCATAATATACTATTACCAACATCTTCTACTAAAAGATAAACAATATGCAAATCTCCATCCAACGTGAAGAAATTTCCCTATTCGGCCCTATAGGGCCATGGGGCAGAATCCCCAAAATGCGGCCAAAATTCTTCACAGAAAAATACTGCGTTTTCTATTAGAACCAATTTTTGGTTCCTAAGGAGCTGCAGCAAAAAAAGACTCCTCTTGCTAAAAGGGAACCCGAAACGATGAAATTGTTCCGAAGGAGACTCCAGTTGGATCTCCAAAAGGAACTAATTTTAATAGAGACTTTTTCCAGAGAACCTACTTCTTTTGTCCACTTCGACATTTTGTCTAGTTAATGACACAACTTTACGTTAAAGCACACAGTTAATAGAACTTTGACGGTCATAATTTAATGAAGAGACTTGATAAATATAATTTGCAAGTTACGTAGCACTATGAAAGCGGTTGGTTTGTGAATATGCCTTCATGTTGCTGAAAACGATGTGTTTAGAGTTCAAGTGATGCATGTTGAATGATAAATTTAGCCATTTACTAAACAATGAAAATTTACTAATAAATGAAAAATTTTTCTTTAAAGTGCTAATTTCTGGTAATTTTGTAATGTGGGCACGAAAAGAAGTAAATGGCTGAATGTACCATTTAACATGCATCATTTGAGTATTTCCAGTGGAATTTAGTGAATATTGCAACGAAAAATAGCCGTGTTTACAACCATCCTTGCTCACAATACAATCATAATACAAAACATTTATTTACAATCTTGAAATGTTTTTAACTGAGTTCAAATTTTTTTATATTCATACCCTTATTATACTACAAATCTCATCAATTTTACATCTGATTCTGAAATAAAATTCCTCTGATGAGGAGAACAGTTTTCCTGAAACGTTGGGATCTTACTTCGAATAAATTTGTCCGATTAAGACGAGCAAAGTTTTAGTTGATTTCTTATTCCAAATAATTGGCTCCTGGGGCGTGAAAGAACTTATATATGTATGAATTTTCTTGTAAACAATGCAAGATATGAAAAGGAGCAGACAATTTTGTTTGTAACTGCATGATTTAAAATGCAGTTGGTCTAATAAATTTTTGGTCTATTATTTGATAATTATTGTATTATATTGATATATGTATTGTTGGTCTAGTTATTATATATGCAACACAGGCTAAAGCTCTTTTTATATATTTTGTTAATTGAGAATTCAGAAAAAACTTTGAGCAAAAAAACATAAAACATCTAATGCCTCATTTTATATCATTTGCTGCTAAAATTTCTGCATTTCAATAATTCGCTTTAATTATTTCTTGCTCCCAACGAATATATTTTTAATGCTCATAATCTTGCCTTTTCCACGTAAAATAGCAAAAAGAATTATTCACTTTTTTGCATTAAATAACAATCCATAATATTTGTAGAGCTAGAAAATTTAAAAAAGAAGGAATACTTCATTAAAAAATAATCATAAAGGAAATAATGCAAGAAAAAGGAGATTCAATTGATTTGTTTACCTTGTAATGCTAATTATTACAATTGTCAAGCTTACAGAGACTTCCTGGTCAGCTTCTTGAGGAAAATCGTAAGTTAATGCATTCTATTAATTAGATAAATTAATGCATTGTATAGATATTCACGTGTATTTGCACGCTCGCGACACGGATCAAAACGGAGATCATTAATGATAGCGAAAACTGGTGTAGAGGTCGCTTGCCGAACACCCCTTTATTGTCGCATTCTTCGTTAGGCATGACCAATCATGTCCTTGCATTCTGTTCGTGCTACCGTCCAAGAAACAATCTTCGAGATAAGAACAAACCGGTTTTATGCTTTTGTCTCTACTCTATTATAAAAGTTGACCGACATGTGTTTTAAAGCGGACACAAAGGCACAATCTTTGACCCTTCCAGAGAATTCTCCCTCGTATAGACAACCATTATTCTCTCACTTTATTGATTTCTATTTTTTTTTACGGAATGTTTACTGTTATGGAATTTTCCGTGAGACTAACTAATATTATAATTATAATTCTCTCTTCTATATTAGAAACCATTATCATAAGAAAATCAAAATCTCATTAATCATAAAGTAATAATGATGTAAGATTACGATTAATAACAAGACATTGAGTCATCTTTCTATCAATAAGATTTTGTAATTATTCGTTAGTATTCAAAGTATTCATTATTCTTCTATACGTAAAAATCATAAGAATGGGATTGATCAATCATTGAATTCAAAGATATATATTTTATTTCAGAACATCCAAATTCACATCTCTCTTAACCTATTGTCAAATCTGCTTCTTTGATTTTATCTAGGACAATTTCTAAATATTTAAGATGTTCTTCAACATTTTTTGAGACTATTATAACGTCATTCAGATAACAAAATACATATGGTTTTAAATTTGGTGTTATTATTTTTCCCATCAGGCGCTGTAGCATTGGTCAAACCAAATGGCATTCTCTTAAACTGATACATTCCTTTGCCCGGACTATAAACATTGTTATCGTTTCAATTTTTTGTTCAGATGCCCTAGCAACCGGATAAAGCAATATGAGTTCTGAATCACAGCTCGTCCACAACTTGACAAAGTTCGCGGTTCAAGTGATTTCGTAGGACAAATGTGCATCGAATATTATTTACGAGTCTAAATAAAAATCGAGTTGATATAATCCTCAAGTTTAAACAAAATTTGAGCCATTTTTACCCCATGAAATTTACTTCCGAATTTCAATTCAACTATTCAGTTCTTGATAAAAGATCTTATATGTAAAAACAGTTTTATTTTCTTAACGAAAAACAATGTATTTTTATGAATTACAATTAGTATTATATTATTAATATTATATAGTTTAAGAAAAGCTCTGAAAAATGAAGTAAGTACCACAAAAAACTGAGATGTACGAAAGGAATGAAGGCGGCTTTCATGCAAAATTGCAAACTGCACTCACAAAAAAATATCATAGGAAAATCAGTACAGGCCTCTAATGGTTTTTCTATAATTTTTTCGCAGTTATAGGAAATTCATGGCATGAAATGAATGTATAGAAAACTATTATAGAATAACTAGCACTGGAATAAATAATATCAAAATATTGAAGGAATTAATGTAAAAAGTAGACAAACTACAAAGGAATGATTTATTTTGGACCACTCATAATCTCATGTGGAAGTACGCAAAAATAACGATTCTGCCCAAAAAAACTGACCCAGCCAAAATCTTCCAATTCTCTTGATCCTTGATATAAAATCTCTAAACGATATTGTCGATTCAGATTGTCACGATTATATCGTTTTCGCCTGCTATATGCGTGTGATACGAGGCATCAGTGGGTTAGAAAGTGATGGAACGTGTGACGATTTTTCGTTCTTCAGCTGAAGTCATTGATCCCAACGGAGCCGCCTTGATCTGCGCTTACTTGGATTGTGGTGACGTTTATTGGCTCCAGTGCGCGTCGGCATTTGAATTTTAAATACGTACGCGAACTAAAGCCAATGAGCGCCATTTAATCCAAGCCTGCGCATATGTCAAGGTGGCCTTTTCGGGATCACTCTTGATAATAGTAATCGAATCGAATTGTAGTTCGAGTTCGATAATACGACACCGTGTTTCTTCGTATTTACTAATGTGATCCGCCTGTTGTATACAATATGAATGAATGATGAAAGAAATAAAGTTGGCGAGTAAAGACTAAAGAGAAGAGTAAAGAGAAGAGTATAACGTCATGGCGTGTTACTGTTTCTGTGTTAAGTTGTGACAGATATAGAAAGAGATCGTGTCAGTGCTGCCAACACTTGCACTGTAAAGTCTGTAAAAGGAGATACATGAAATATATTATAAGTTGAGTAATGAACCATAACCTCAATTATGATGGTAGTCTGTTTTTAAACTTTTTACGCAAACAAGACATTCCCAAATGAATCATTTTCACGCTCTGTAACTGTGATTTCTATTATAATTTAATTCTAATTATAATTTTAAACGTCATTTGTGAAACTCGTGTATGCTTCTGTTCTACTTCACCTATAAGATTAAAATCTCAATTTCCTTATAGTGACATATTCGAGTCAGAGATATGTGTATGTATACAGATCAAACATTTAACAATTTAAAAAGAAGTTTAAATTAGGCATTTTTAAGCTTTCAAGTGACACTCCTATTAAAAAAATCACCGATACTTCAAAGAATTGATTTGGATAATTTGAAGGAATTTTAAAGGACTCGGCATATTTTAGGGCATTTGAAAAAAATACAGGGCATTTGAAAGAGCTGTCAATAATTTCAATGAATGCCAAAGGATTTTAAAGGGTTTGAAATATTTTAGGATATTTTAACAGATTTCAAGGAATTTTCAACTGATTTTAGTAATTTAATTGATCAAAGGGATTTAAAGTATTTTAGAGTATCTTAAAAGTTTACAAGGTATTCTCGGAAGCTTGAAAGAGTTTCGAGTAATTTTATAATATTTCAAATAAATCTTTAGGAAATTTTAAGAGATTTCAAGGGATTTTTAGGAGTTCTAAAAAGTTTAAAGTGATTTTAAAGAAGTTGAAATATTTTAGGGAATTTTGTAGGTATTTGTTTCAACAATTTCAAGGGAGTTTCAAGGATTGGGAGAGTTCAGATAATTTCAAAAGAATGCAAGGCATTTTCAAATAATTTACATAGTTTGAAAGAGTTTACAAATTTTGTAGAGAATTTGACAACTTTTAGAGTATTTCAGAATATTTCAAGGAATTCTCAATTTATTTTAGTAATTTAATTAATTTCAAGAAAATTAAAAATATTTTAGAGTATTTAAGGAAATTTTGCTGCATTTTTTAAAGCTTTACAACATTTCCAGGAATTGAAAAAAATTTCGAAGGTTTGAAAACTTTTAGAGTAGTTTAATAGATTGTAAGGAATTTTCAATTGGTTTCAGTAATTTAACTGATATCAGATGATTTAAAAAGATTCTGAGTTATTTTCGAAAGCTTTAGCAAGTTTCAGGTGATGTTAAAGATTTCAAAGAACTTAAACTTTGAAAGAATCTAAGGCATTTTTAGGAGATTGAAATAATTGCAATGAATTTCAAAAGATTTTGAAGGATTTGAAATATTTTAGGGTATTTTAACAGATTCTGAGGAATTTTCCATTGATTTCAGTAATTTAATTGAATTTCAGAACATTTTAAAAATATCAAGTGATTTCAAAAGATTTCAACTGAATATATATTTTAGGAAAATATTTTAGACAATTTCAGAAGATTCCACGATTTTTTTTGTTATTTCAATGATTTGAAGAAATTTTAAAGGATTGGCCATATTGTAGTGTATTTTAAAGAAATCCAAGGAATATTTAAGACACGTCAATAATTTCAATGAATTTTAAAAGATTTTAAGGAGCTTAAAATATTTAAGGGAATTTTCAAGGATTTCAAGGAATTTTTTTTTCTTATCAATCTGAAGGAATGTTTAAAGATCAGGAATATTTTAGGGTATTTCAAAAGAATATGAGGTATTTTCAAGAGATTTCAACAATTTGAAGAAATTTCAAAACAATTAAAGGACTTCAAAAGTAAACGACAAACAGAATCAGCCAAAATTAAAATCTTCTGATTTTTCAACTTTCCAAATCTTCTATAGATTTTATTTTAAGGGATTTAAAATAAGCATTATCCTCAAATGAAACATTCAAAATGGTAAAGTATCAATTTCATAAAACTTAACGTCGTCCCTTTTACCGGTGGGAAAATTCCCGGTTAAAAAATTTTTTCCAAATTTATTAAATTATCATGAAAAATGATGTGAATATAACATTTTTATTATTTGTTTTTAATACAGAATTCAACTGTAGACAATTGAAGAAAATTCAAAATGGAATTTTCAACAGCTTTTTTTTAACAGTTGAATTTTCAACTTTTGAAAATGAATGAAAATTTGAAATTCAAATGTTGAAAATGCAATTTTTAATTTTCTTCGGTTTTCAGCTGCTTGAACTTGAATTTTTAAATTCATTTAATTTTTATTACCTGAATTTTGAACAATTAGAACTCAAGAAAAAGCTTTAGAAATTTAGATTTTTTGGTTAAAAAATATAAATCTTATCATTTGGTTGAGGATTTAGTTCTTCTTATTTGAAAATTCAACTCTATTGTAGAAAATTTGTCTTTTTGGCTTGACATTTCAACAGTTTGGTTGAAATTGTTTTTCTTTCACGACTGAAAAATCTCTCTTCGTTGACAATTAAACTATTTTGATAGAAAATTGAACTATTGGGTTAAAAATAAACTTTTATGATAGATATTTATATTTTTGAGATGTTAATTCAACTGCTTTGTAGAAAATTCGTATTTTCTGCTTCAAACCTAAACAACTTCGTTGAAACAATGATTAATCTGTTTTGGTGAAAAAATCAACTACTTGGTTAAAAGTTGAAATACTTTGTCAAAAATACATTATTTTGTTTGAAAATTTATCATTTTAATCTTAAATTCCAAATCTTCAAGATATTCAAAATTTCGTGATAAATAACTACGAACATTATAAATAATCTAAATTAAACAAGTCGCCGACTAAAATTTTGAATGGCATGAGAGTCGATTCAGCTATTTTAATATTTATTTTAAATTATAATTGTTATTTATTATATTTCATAGTACTTTAAAGTTAAGCATATATTTTAATTTGATAATAAGACAACTATAATAAGAAAAATGTTATGATACCCTTGTAGGGCTTTCAAAAAACAACGTTTTTCTTCTCTTTACTTTTTTTTATATCGTGGGTTGTTTGACTTGAAATTTTAATTTTTTTTTTCTTTTTTTTTTTAATTTTGCAAATGCTATAACTCTGATAATTTTCTTTTTATTCGAAAAAGTCGTGAGCATAAATTTTTCGACTTTCCTAGTACTACAAATGGCCGTTCATATAATTTTTAAATCTTAACAAAAAATAGACTCATAAAATTTGAAAATGCTCTAACATTTGGAATTAGGATCCAAAATAGCTGGCTAACGAACTCGTCCTTACTTTTCAGGCCTTAAAAGAATGTGCTAAAGGGCAATCTAGTCGCATAATTTCTTCGAAAGTTACCGTGTTTATAGACTGCAACGACGACAGACAGCACCGAAGTAAAATCCATTTTTTCTCAATCAGTGAGTGTGAAAACGTCGAGATTCGATGCAATCTACGAAACTCAATTTTCACAAAAATCCAATACCTTCTCATTGAGATGAGAATGTAAAAAATGTCGGATTGAATTCTCGATACGCGTTTCAGGAAATTTTGATTCATCAATTATTTTTTCGATATTTTGTACATTTTATGCGAAAATTTCAATTTATAATAAATAGCCAACGACACAGCTTGTACTTTATGACCGATTGGTACCAAATATTCAGCATACGTTTTTTGGATTAATTCTCAAAAAAATATTAGGAGCTTTATTCATAAATTATTGTTCAATATTTAGTACATTTTATGCAGAAAAAAATATTTTTCATTAATTGTCCACAGCTAATGCTTAAACTTTTGAACAATTTGGTACCACATTTTCAGCATAAGTTTTATTCGTGATGTATTTCAGCAAATTGCAGTTTATCAATATTATTTGTCGATATTTTGTACATTTCATGCAATTTGCCAAGGTTTAATCAACACTCTTTTAATAAATTATTAAAATTTCTGTAATTTTTCCAAATTATAAGCTTTAAAATTCAGACACATTTTATAATTACTTGGCAAAATTTTATTTTGCAAACTATATGAATTGTACTGATAGTTGTTTAATTGGCGAAATTGTTTGCATAGTAGATGTTTTTGGTGAGATATAAAATCCTAGGAGATGCAGAATTATAAGTCATACATATATCTTTATTGAATAAAATAATTAACAAGTATATTCTATATAGCTAATTTAATTATATATACAATCAATTGAAGTTCCTCTAGATAAAGTCTGGTAGGGTCTCCCCACAAATTCTTTCCATACGACATTTTTTATCACAAAGCGGAAGTGACGATTCCAAACCAATAAAATAATGCATATTCTTTTAACGCCATAGACAAAGAATGCAGCGAAAAAGAATGAAACAGTGTGTCAAAATTAAAAAAAGCGTCAACTCTTTTTCATTAAGAAACACGAAACATTATATATTTAAATTTTATCACCAGCATATCAAAGTGTATATATAATAAGAAAGCTTTGATAATTCTAGGAATAAAATTCAAAAAATGATTACAAATCTTCCTCGGAAAAAAAATTATGCGGGTTTGCAAAATTGATTTACTATATATAGGAATTGCGAATTTTCAGAAAAAATCTACGTTTGCGAGGTACTAATTAATTTCTTTCTGTTCTTGTGGGTTCAATTAAAATAAATATATAATGTATTGTTATATGATTTAAATCTATGTTTTTCAGTTGAGGATACTGGAACCATTCTTAAAAGGTAAAATTGTAATCCTAGAGTTATTGAAGCATTCACCAAAAGAATGCGAATGATTTCATTGGTAGGGAATTTTCAGGTCCGGTTTTTGAGAAAAATGCCGGACGGAGAATAGTTGTGGGATGCTCTGCCTGACTTTACCTAGAGGAACTTTACAATCGATGTAAAATACCACCAAGGGCCACTTAATCTAATCCGAGCTTCGAATTATTGATATTCCTTGTATAAACAATAAAAATTATAATAAAAAACTCAGATTTAACTAATATACCGAATATGACCTTTTTGATTCTGCTTGTTTTCTGTATTCTCACAAGAATGGTTTAACTTTAAGTCAAAATATTCTTCCACATTTCCAATTTTCTATAAAAGAAAAATAGTTGAATAAAATAATAACTCTTCGTTGTTATCACAGTAATCCGACCACCAAAAATGTGTATGTTAGGATTGTGTTTTCTCCAACTGTGCATAAATAAAGCAAATAACCTTTTCTCATTAATTCGAACTCCATCGCAACAACTTTTTTTTGTATTTTATTATTCTTTCTTATATGTATAATCTCCTTTTAGAATCTAAATATCTCAGTTCTCATAAAAAGCCGAACAGATCGATTTTCAAATAAAAACTTGTAACATATTTAATACAAATAAGGTTTGAACAAAATTAAACATTTTGTGAATAATTTTTGGAACAATATTTTGTAAATCACAAGGGGAGGTGTAATAAGTCACTACGTGGAGATCTATGAGGAATGTGAATATATTATTTCATCTATTCATCGGCAGTCGCCCATTCGTCAGCCTTTCATATGAAAAAGGTGGCCCCATCCCTTTTAATTAAATCTTAATAAAAACTATATATTCAGCGACATCGCGATCGAGATCGAATAAGATCCGATTATAGTCTTTCGTTCGAGGTAGTTTTAAGGCAATTAAGGAAGGAATCTCATCATTCATTTCTTTCGCTCTGAAATCAATTTCCAGGTCGAGATTTGCATGAGGTATTTAGTTTCTTTCTAATATTGTCCGTAATATGGGCCGGGTGCACCACCATTCCAGTCACCATTCCAGGCTGGATTCCAGCCTCCATGAGCGGGTCCGGCTGGAGCAGCTGCAGCTGCTTTTCGAGCTTCCGCATTGTAAAGTGTAAAATGATAAGCTTTCGCCTGTTGGACTTCCGGTGTGTCTACCACCCTACCATCTGCTCCCAGAGGGGCTGGAGGTCCACTAAAGAAATAGGTTTTTTACATAAATAATTTAATTCATTTTTTCACTCCATTTTGTAATTTTATTCAAATTACACAAGGATTTAAAGACCTTAATGATCTCAAATTCGAACTATTCCAATTTAGGAGACTTTCAAAAAATGCAAAAAATTAGACTGTTAAATTAGGAAGAACTCCCTTCAACTGCTTTAAAATTTAAGGTTTTTTAACTTTAAATTCCTTCAAAATAGGGCATCTTCAATTTCGAAACATTTCCAAAATTTGAGTCTCACAAAACTGAAGAATTAAACAAATATAACGTTTCTAAATTCAAATTATTGTACTAAGAAGTAGTTATTATTCAGGAGTTGAAAGAATTCGATCCAATATGTCTTCGAAAGTCGAAGAATTGCATGAATGAAGGTTTCAACAATCAAAGTTTTCATTATTTTTATTTTAAATTGTAGCAAATGAATTATTCGAGATTCTTTAAGACTGAAAATATTAAAATATGATGTTTTCCATCTCGATTTTGTCTTCTATATTTGTGTTGCATCTTGATTTCCCCATTTTGCTGCATTTAATCTTAGAGGTTAACTAAATCATTATTTAAAGCGCCAGATTTTTCATGGTAGAAAATTTTGAAACCAAACATAGATAAAGAACAATTTTAAAAGAAATTCAATGGGTCAAACTCATGGCATGTGAGCTCAATAATAGAAGTTTTTCAAAATTGAAAGTTTTTGAAACTCCTTGATTCATACTAAAAATTGATTTCCTTGAAATTTTAGAAAAATGTAGATAATTTTTAAATATCTATTAAAAGTTTGATCTTTAGATGTGAAAGGTTATCAGAATAAAGAATTATAATTTCGATTTTTTGCGTAATTCCTCTAATTTCGAAAACACATGGATTCAGATACAATAATAGTACTAATATTGATACGAAAAATAAAAAATGTGATACATCTGATTTGGAATTTCAGAAAATTCGAATTTATGTAAATTACCGGGTTTGAATTTTAAATGCTTCAAATATTAGGGCTTCTAATTTTTTATTATTTCTAATTTGTGACGTTTCATAATGTGAAGTAGTCCAAAATTTAATTGAATTCAAGTTAAAACTATTCTGGATTTGAGGCTTTTCAAAATGTTATGCTTTAAAATAAACTCGCAGGCACAAGTAAATTCAAATTATCAATCTTTTATCCTCTTAAATTTGAAAACCCTTACAATTTTAGAAAAGTTTACATTTCAGTTATTCAAAACTCTTGAATATTTTTTCAATAAAAAATTATTAAGATTCAAACCTGAAAACATTAAAAACTTTGAATGTAATGTGAAATCGGTCAGATTCACGATATAAATTTTCGAGATTCCAAGTATTCCATAAATAAGAACTTCCAAACTGTGTTTTTGAACATTCTTAATTGGAATTTCAAACTTGTAATTCAAATTTGAAATTGTATTCTTTAAAATATGTAAAACGTAACAATAGCAGGATTTTAATTGTTTTTAATTTTTATATTTTATGATTTATAAAAGTGAATTGTATCAGTTTTGAAACATTTTGTAAAAAGTTTCAATAGTCTCCAATTCATCTATTTCAAATTTAAATTCTACAAAATGTGATACTTTTCGAAATTCTATATGCTCTCAAATTTACGAAAGCTTTTAAATTAAGAGCTTTACAATTTTAGTGATCCAAATTTTGAGCAGGTCCAAGTCTTCAAATTTAAAAGCTGATGGTTGCAAAAATGCATTTCTTCAATTAAAAAAATATTTTAATTCATATTTTCCACTTACGTTCAAAGAAGCTTCATAATGAACATATTCATAGAAAAGCTTCAAGAATAATATGTCTGTGAAGTGTGAAAGGGTCCTTAAAATTTACATTTTTAGCCTCGAATAGCCCCAAATTGAATAAAATAACAAAATCGAGTACCTATTTTTTAGGGCTATACTTTACCTGTAACGAGAAATATAATTTCCACTGGAGTAAGCTGAGGGTCCATCAGGTCCTTTTGGTGCACGAGCTGCTGCTTCAGCTAAAGCTGATAAATGTGCTGATTTCAATTGAGCAACTTCCGGTGTATCCACTACAGTACCATCTGGTCCTAGGGGCGCTGGCTTCAATGCACCATAACCTCCTGGAGGACCATACCATTGGGGTGCACCAAATACCATAGAAATGGTCGACATCAGTACCTAAAAAATCAAATTTGATCATTTTTCTAAAACCTTTCCTTAGAACTAAAAAATTCAATAAATACGTGTAGAATCTGAAAATTTCACAATGGGTCATTGAAAGGGTAAAAAAAGTAATTATCAAAAAACAGAATGTAAGTACCATAAACAATTACGTTTGACTCAGGAGCAATTATTTATCTTTAGTTCTCAGATATCCTTCTTCATTTGGAATCATCTCTTTATATTATATTATTATATTATTCAATTTAATAAGATAGTTTTCCCTTATTAAAAAGTAGTGTTAGACTTTTTGTTAAATTTTGATTGTAGAAAGTGAAGGAATATTGACATGGCTAATGAAAAAATACCGTGAACCGTAATCCAAAATTAATTCAAGGTCAATAGCAATCACCCCACCGAAACACTTCACTACCCTGGCGCCTCTTTGGAAGGAAATTCACGAGGTACTGACTACTCACTAAGAGAAGCATGTTGGATCCTTTCGATTTTATGAGATTACTCTCTCCTGTCTCTTTTTCCCACCGTTATATCGGTTGACCTCTTGTAACAAAGATACGAAGTGCACATGACTCTAGCATTGAAGGATCCGTCAATTTATAGAGGTTTGCCAGAATCGCCTGTCATCACCCCACCCCATGGCTATTCGACACCACACCCAAGAAAATATGCTCTCCTTCTGCGCCCTACCTCCTAACCTAACATTTATGCACTTTGTATCATATAGTTGTCAGTATCTGTGCGATTCAAGTATAATGTGTTTGGAATTTGATAGCCAGGATGCTGGGGGCGACGATTAACATTGACATTTTTTTTGTATTGGGAAATATTATTTTATGTACTATTATGTAAGTTGGATACATGCTGGAGTATTATTTTATGGAAGGGTAATAGACCAGTTCTTCATTTCCTTAATGGTGTATGTCAGGATGCATAGTGGGCTGGGAGACCACCAAAAGTGGTAAAAAACCCACTCCAAAGTTATTAACGTCAGACTTATTTTTCATAATATAGATGAGTTAAAGAAACTTCCCAACAAGTCTTATGATATTTAAATTAGTTCTCTTGATTCTAGAGCGTTATGAATTGAAGGAATGTTTTTTGTTTGTTATTACTGTTATTCAAAGAAAAGTTCTGAAAAACTCGTTCATAATGTTATGAATCTAAATGATATAATTGTATTTGCTTTTTAGAGTCGTCATAAATTAATACGATGCAGAAAAGAAATCCAAACATTAGCTCGGGTTTGAATCCCCTCACTTTCTACTCGTCCATTTGAGGAATTTATTGCAAAAGACACTTTTTGAATCAAAAGTTCCCCGAAGTTCCAACTGGTATCTAAAATTCTACTCTCAAAATCCGAGTTAGTAGAAATTTTACTAATGAAATTAGTAGCAATTTATCTGACTGTTAAGTTAGTAACTTTATTAGTTTCTACTAAATGAAATGGTAATATTGATATTACTAAATGTATTAGTAAGGGTATTCTACGAATCTACAGAGTAGTGCCGACTTACTCATTCAATGAGTAGCAATTAATTGCTACGGAAACATAATTTAATAATCTTTTAAATACTTTCTGCTGGTTTTTGAGTTTTAATTGAAAAACAATAATGTTTTCATAATTTATATTCTGAGTTTATATAGTTATATTATTAATAATTGTGTATGAGCGGTGCAATATTAAAAAATGAAATGGTATTGGGATGCACTGCGCTGCAATACACCATCTATTTTTTCAGTGCGGCCAAAATTTTAACTCGTGAAATCAGATAGAATAACACCGTCCTCAGAAATTAAAATATTGAAATTATAATTATTGTATAAAATCTTCGATAGAAAATATAATAAGATTTTTATTACAATTTTATTCATTTGTTCGAAGTAAAAAAAAATTAGGTTGCCATAAAATCATTGTATCGATGATTTTTAAGTCTTTTTTCATGTTTCAAACTTATCACTTTTGAGGCAGCACTTGTATACTAAATTTAATTTCATGTTGTGCATTCTTGCTTCCATTACATGTATACTAAATCTAGTACAGATTTTTCTAAAAGTGTAATATAGTCAGAAAAGATCTCATTAAAACTAATTCTAACCTAGCAAGAATTTATGGTCTGCCAAAGAAACATAAACCAGATTGTCCACTTAGACCTATAGTTTCTTCTGTTAATACTCCTACTTATGTATTAGCAAAAACACTTAGTTCAATAATTTCTGATTCTTTACCTACATTATAATGTAAAAAATGCATTAACTTTTAAAGAACGCATTAGTAATGTTAAAATTCCTGATGATTATATTATAGCATCTTTAGATGTTACATCATTGTTCACGAATATTCCTTCAGAATTGGTATTAAAAAGTATTGATGACAGATGGTGTTTTATTGGTCGTCATACTAAGATAACATAACAAGAATTTAAAAAAGGCATTTCCCAGGCGGAAATATTATATATAGTTTATGTATAGCGTGAAGTATTATATATAATTTTCATTTGTTTCATACATTTTTTATATAAAACAAATGAATAGTATATATAATACTTCACGCTATACATAAACTATATATAATATTTTATTTTATTATATTAAAGACTTTGGTTGCAAATTTTATTATTTTGTTGAAAATTCGTTTCGTTTTTGGTTAAAAATCATTTTCTTTGCTGAACATTTAACTATTCAATTTTTTGTTAAAAATTCATCTTTTCTGATTTAAAATTCAACTATTTGGTTAAAATAAAAACTTTGGTTTTGAATATTGAACTCTTTTCTTGACAAATCTATTTGTTTGGGATTCATAATTTTAATTGAAAATTTATCTCTTTGGTTGAAAATTTAACAATTTTTTCAAAAAAATAAATAAATAAAAATGCTGGGTTGAAAATATATTTTTTTCACTGAAAATTTAACTCTTCCAATTTTTTATTAAAAGTAGATCTTTTCTAGTTGAAAATTCATGTATTTTGTTAAAAATTCGTCTTTTTGGCTTGAAAATTCAACAATTTGGTAGAAATTTAAACTATTTGGTAGAAAATTAACTTTTGTGTTGAAAATTTATATTTTTCATTGAAAAAGAAATACTACTACCCAAAACATATAAAATTTTGTTACCAGAAAAAAATGAATTTTCAAGACAAAAGGACGAATTTTCCCCCAAAAAGTTACTTTTCAAGCAAATTTTGACTTTTTACCAAAGTAGTTAAATTTTTAACAAAATAAATGAATTTTCCACCCAATCATTGAACTTATTAATTTTCAACATAAAAGTTTATTTTCAACCAAATAGTTGAATTTTCTACCATTTTGAAACTAAAAAGACGAATTTTCTACAAAATAGGTAAATTTCCAACAAAAAAGTTAATATTCGACTAAATTTGGACTTTCTACCAAAATACTTACATTTTTTACATAATGCGTGAATTTTCAACCAAATGGTTAAATTTTTATACCGAAAATAATAATTTTCACCAAAAAAGTTCATTTTTAACTAATTAGTTAAATTTTCTATCATTTTCAACTAAAAAGACGAATTTTCTATAAAAGAGTTAAATTTTCAACAACAAAATTTATTTTTAAAGAATTAGTTCAATTTTCTAGCAAAATATTTGAATTTTTTACCCCCAAAAAAAACAAATTTAAAAGAAAATAGTTAATTTTTCAACGAATTGAATTTTCTACTAAAATTATGAATTTTGAACCAAACAATTGAATTTTTAACAAATTATGTAAACTTTTGAACAACTAGTTGTTTTTCACTTAAAAAGGCAAATTTAAAAAAATAGCTGAACCCTCTTCAGAAATTTTTTTACAAAAAGAGATGAATTTATCAAGCAAAATCAACATTTTACAACAAAAAAAGAGTTGAATTTTCATCAAAAATTCAAAAAAAAATTAGATTTGTTTACAAAAAGAAATAAATTTTAAAACGAAAAAGCTGAATTTTGAAACAAGGAAAAAAATGTCCACTTAATTGTTGAATTTTCAAACCAAAAAGATAAATTTTCAACCCAAAAATGTAAATGTTCAACAAAAAGGTCGTGCTTAATTACACGTTTGCATTTTTAACTAAAAAAAAGATTAAATTTCTATAAAAAGAGATGATTTTTCAAACCGAAAGGACGAATATTATACAAAACAGTGGAATTTTCAACAAAAACCAATTTTTTGATCAAGACAAATTTTCAAGCAAAAAGTATGACTTTTTGACAAAATTGTTGCATTTAGAACGAAAATAATTAAATTTTGAACGAAATAATACCATTTTTATCAAAAAAGATGAATTCTTAACCTGAAAAGTATTTTTTTGTTTGTTAAAAAGTATACCATTATATTTTTGGTTCGGAATTCATCTCGTTTGGGTAAAAATATTCTATTTGGTTCAACTACTATTTTGTTTAAAATTTGTTTCATTTTTGATTGAAAATTAATTTCTTAACTCGAAACTATTCCATTGTTTGATGAAAAATTTATCCATTTTGTTTAAAATTCAACTATTTGGTTGAAAGTTAATCTTTTTTAATTGAAAATTCAAGTAATTGTTTTCAAATTCATGTATTTTGTTGATAATTCATCTTTTTGTTGATAATTCATCTTTTCCTTGATAATTCATCTTTTCGTTGATAATTTATCTTTTTGTTGATAATTCATATTTTTGTTGATAAATAATTCATCTTTTTGTCGATAATTCATCTTTTCGTTTATAATTCATCTTTTCGTTGATAATTCATCTTTTTGTTAATAATTTCTCTTTTGGTTCATAATTCATCTTTTTGTTGATAATTCGTCTTTTTGTGGATAATTCATCTTTTTGTTGATAATTCATCTTTTTGTCAATAATTCATCTTTTCCTTGATAATTCATCTTTTCGTTGATAATTCATCTTTCGTTGATAATTCATCTTTTTGTTGATAATTCATCTTTTTGTTAATAATTTTTCTTTTGGTTGATAATTCATCTTTTTGTTGATAATTCGTATTTCTGTTAATAATTTATCTTTTTGTTGATAATTCATCTTTTTGTCAATAATTCATCTTTTCGTTGATAATTCATCTTTTTGTTGATAATTCATCTTTTAGTGGAAACTTAATATTCTTGGTTAAAAAATGCACTTTTTATTTGAAAATTGATATTTTAAATTGAAAATTGATTTTTCCGGATTTAAAATTATTTGTTTGTCAGTTTATATATTTTTTCGATAATTCACCATTTTTTGTTAGAAGATTCATCTTTTTGGTGGATTTTTTGTTAATAAAAAATTCTACTTGGTTATAAATTCATTTGTTTGTTTGAAAATCCATTTTTTATTGAAAAGTCAACTACTTTGTTCCTTTTGTTAAAAGTTAAACTACATCGCTAAAAATACATTTTTTTAGTTGCAGACTTACAATTTAGGTTGAAAATTCATCTCTTTAGTTAAAAATTTATTTTGTTGAAAATTCGTCTTTTTTCGTTTAAAATCAATTTTACTAACTGAAAATTTAGTTATTATATTTTTAATTGAAAATTAATTTGTTCAGTTAAAAATTCATCTATTTAGTTGAAAATTCATCTTTTTGTTGAAAATTCAATGCATAGAACTGTTTTAAACAATTAGGAATAGATCAGATAAGAAACTTATTACTTTTTTAAAATAAAAACAAGCTCGTTTCTTAAATTTTTTCAACATTTAAAAAAAGATTTTAACACAGTAAATTAAGTAAGCATTTTTGTCAAGAGAAATCTCACTTTTTTCTAGCAGATCAAATTTCTGCTGGACTTTTTCCGAGTTGTAATATCTTTGAATTGAATATTTTATTAATATGCAAGTTTCCTCAAGTAAGATCTTCCAATTACCGCCACCCCTTGAAAGAAATTGAAACAGAAACGTGAAATTGTGACGCTGCCATGGTCGTGCGGTCTATGAGACCGCACGGCCACACTAAAAGCTTAAAGAACGGCAGCAAGGTCTATGGCTTAATGGTTCTCTTTATTCAATTGAAAATTTAAGAAAATAAAAACATAACATAAAAAAAGACTCGTTTAGTCGCTTTTTGTGCAATTCTCTTACAGAAGTTGACTATTTCAAGTTCAGTTTTTTGAAGATTTTTTTTTAAATTAATTTTTAGTGTAATTTTTGGAAGAGTTCAGAGTAGAAACATGAAAAGCTGAAGACATGCTGAAAAAAAAAGTTCGGCAACTGTCGAAGCAATAGTAACGCTTCAGTGACGGCGATAATTTTTGCCGACGAGACATGATGCGGCATATTGCTAAGGCTAAGGAATCCTTTCTTATAGTATAGTAGGAAAAATGAAAAAAAAAAAAAAAAAAAAAAAAGTGAAGCCAAAGCAAACCCGTTCGGCCGTTAGGAGACTCGAGCTACTCCTGAAGCTTGTACACTGACCTATATTCCGCAGAACCGGGTTTCGAACTCCTACTACCCTGGAGAACGCCATCATGAATATAAATCTACTCCCAAGGATCTTTCTTTCAACCAGGATAATTTAAACTTATAATTAATAATTTTTTTTTTATTTATTCGAAGGGAAATAAGAATAGGGTTGTCCAAAGGGGTGTGGGAAGGGGGGTAATGTCACAACAAAAGTAGGGGTTGCATTTTCAACCAAATTGTTGAATTTGGAAACCAAAAAGACAAATTTTTTTAGAAAACGGATTTGTTTTACAAAAAAGGTGATTTTCAGTCAGGAGGGATGAAATTCAAACCAAGAAAGATGACTTTTCTGCGATAAAAGATGGGTTTTTATTTCAAAAGGACGACTTTTTCATTAAACAGTTACATTTTTGATCAAAAGAGATTAATTAAACAATATAGATCAATTTTTTACCAAATAGCTGATCTTTTAATCTACAAATATTAATTTTCTACCAAATGAGGAATTTGTAAAAAGACATGAATTTTCAAAACAAATAGATAAAAAGAATTTTCAGCAATAAATTTAACTTCTAATCAAGGAAAATACATTTTTTTAAAGAAATGGTTGAATTATCTAATAAAACAAAAAAAATTTTTTTAACAAAATAGTTGAACCCTTAATTTTCGAACTAACAAAAACAAATTTTCAATCAAATAGTTAATTTTTCAAATAATGAAATTTTCTACTAAAGTAGTTGACTTTTTAACCAAAAATATATATTTTCAAAAAAACTGTTTATTTCCAGCCAAGAAGGATGAATTTTCAACCAAAAAAAGATGACTTTAACAAAATAGTTATATTTTTAAAAAAGCATGTAGTTCAATTTTTTACGAAATATTTGAATTTTTAACGTGTGAAATTTTTTAATTTTTTAATTTTCAAGCTTAAAAATCGAATATTTTAGAAAACGGTTGACTTCTTAACCGAAAAAGAAGAATTTTCAACAAAAAAAATTTATTTTCAAGGGAAAAAAATGAATTTTTAACGACATTATTGAATCAACTAAAAAAGGTAAATTTGTAACAAAATGGTTTAATTATCTACCAAATTGCTGAATTTTCAAGCCAAAAATACGAATTTTTCAGAAATTTTCAACTAAAAAATTTGAGTCTTCAACTAAAAATGGAATTTCAAAATTTTCAGTTAAAAAATAAAATTTTCAAATTAAGGAAGAGTAATAAGCCAGTTGAATTTAAATTTTTTTTAAATCTGAATTTTCATCACAATAGTGGAATCCTCAACCTAATTGAGGAATTTTCAACAAATAAGATTAATTTTCTACCTAAATAGAAGAATTTTCTACAAAATACTAGAATTTTCTGCAAAATACTAAAATTTTCTATCAAACAGTTGAATCATATTAATTTTCAACAAAATAGTTAATTTAAACAAAAGTTTAATTTTTCAACAAATAGTTTAATTTTCTACCGAAATAGACGAATTTTTAACAAAATAGTTGAATTTTCAATTTATAAATCAAAATTTTTCAATCAAAAATGGAATAGCTACATTTTTAGATTACAAATTTAATTTTTCACAAAAACCACAACATTTTCAGCAAAAATGTTAATTTTTCAAATGAATAGTTTAATTCTAAAACAAATAGTTAAAATTTCCACCAAAGTAGTTGAATTTTCAACTAAAAATATGAATTTTCTACAAAAAAGTTAATTTTCAACCAAATAGTCGAATTTTCAACTAAAATGATGATTCTTCAACAAAAAGAAAAAAAGGATTTTTTTAACAAAGTAGTTCAACTCTAAATCAAATAGTTGATTTTTTGACCAAAAAATTGATTCTGAACGAACATGTAATAATTAATATTGCAAGAAAACCGGATCCTACTTTTAAATCAAAAACAGTTGAATTCCAAAACAAAACAAAATTGCAACAAAAATGTTAATTTTTCAAAAAAATAATTTAATTTTTATTCAAATAGTTTAATTTTCTACCAAAGTAGTTTAATTTTCAACTGAAAATATGAATTTTTTACAAAAAATTTCACTTTCATCCAAATGGTTGAATTTTCAGCTAAAATTATGAATCTTCAACCAAAAAAAAAAAAAAAAATGTTACAAAGTAGTACAACTCTAATACCAACGAAGACATTTTTTTAAATTTTATTCAAAATCGTCAATATTAGCTGAATCAAGTTGAAATTCAAAATTTTTCTTCACAATTAGCCATAAAATATGAATACAATATTACTTTTATGGGGGTTTTACAAAAAAAACCCATAACTGAAAAAAGAAGTTTTGCGAGGTTTTGGCGCTAATTATGATTTTTTTGCGGTTTTCCAATGAAAATCATTTCTAATATATAAAATACTACTTTATACTGATAATTAGATATTTACATAGATTATTTAAACAATTGAGTATTGTTTTGAGCAATTTTCTCTTAGGATAGAGTTAGGAAGTCGCGGTTTTTTCAAAAATTGTCTACTTTTTGTCCAATTTTCATTTAGAGTGAGGTAATACTTAATTATTGTTAGGAAAAATAATTGTTTAAACAATTTATTATTATTGTTAATAATATTTCGTTTCTATAATGCTAGGAAGTTGCGGGATTTTCTGAAATTTTCAGCTTTTCTCTGACTTTTTAATAAGGAAAAAATAAAAAATACTAATATTAATAATTATTTAAAGGAAAAGGCTTTCAGTAAGAATGTCAAGATTTATATTTAATATGATCCATGTAGAAAATTTGAAAAATTTTCAAATATCTGTTTTATTGTGGAAAAAGATATTCATAAAAAAGGAAGAGATTGTTTAAAATATGATTCTCTCTCATGTTTATTTATTATTTGTTCACAACTAAAAAGGCAATGCAAAATAAAAAATTTTAGACAAAACCGCAATTTTCTACCATTGAACAAAGTGAATATTGTTAAAAACAATGATAAATTGTTTAAACCATTTTTTTTGTTAAATTGAATTAATTAATACTTCACTCTAATTGGAAAGTGGATAAAAAGTTGAAAATTTAAGAAAAAACGAAACTATCTTGCATTACTATAGGAGAAACTAGTTATAAATAATAATAATTTGTTCAAACAATGATATTTGCTAATTTGAATTAAATATTAACTTAATCCAAGTGAAAAGTGGACAAAATGTTGAAAACTGTACAAAAAACCCGCAATTTCTAGCATTATTCAAATTGAATATTATTAACAATAATAATAAAATGTTTAAACAATTATGTTCGTTAACATTAATTAACTTTTATTTCACTCTAATTGAAAATTGGACAAAAAGTGAATTTTTTTTAAGAAACCGCGACTTTCTAACTCTATTCTAAGATAAAATTGCTAAAAACGATAATAAATTGTTTAAACAACTATTTTGGTAACTTGCATTAATTATTACCTAAATAAGTGAAAAGTGGACAAAAAATTTCAGAAAAAAACCGCAACTTCCTGACAATAATAGAGATGAAGATAGTTATAAACAATAATAAATTGTTTAAACAAATATTTTTGCAAAATTAAATCAATTATTCCTTCACTCTAATTGGAAAGTGGATAGAAAGTTAAAAATGTCAGAAAAAACCGCAACTATCTAGTATTAATATAGAAGAAGATAGCTATAAACAATAATAATATATTTAAATAATTATTTTTGCTAAATTAAATCAAATGTTAACTTAATGCAAGTGTAAAGTGGACAAAATGTTGAAGACTGTAGAAAAAACTGCAATTTCTAGCATTATACAAACAGAATTTTATTAACAATAATAATAAATTCTTTAAGCAATTATGTTTGTGAGCATTTATTTTAATTCTTTTTTTTTTATTATTTGTTTTCTCTGGAGCGTAGGTACAGTAGGAGTATGTAAAATGTCCTACATTACCAGATTGACTCCCTCCAAGAACACAAGGTACATAAGAATTATTTATATACTTGCTCATGAGCATTTCAGTATGACTGTTCATAAATAAGTAATCTAGTACACGGTTCTATAGCCGGAACTCAGCTATAAGCTTGTGTATAATTCTGTCCAACAACGTCCAGACGGAATAGCCCGAGCGTAAAATACGCAGGGGATTAATGTTGGTTCTTCGTTCCCTTACCGTGCTTGAGCTGGACTTATATATTATCCTTCAGGGTGTCGAATCGTATTTAAATTTAATAGAAAATTCTGGTGACATGTTTTTTTTCTTAATATATGCTTAATTTCTCAGATTTTTAGTGTACACTAGATTGCAAGATCGCATGTAAATGTGACTGAAAATTGTTGTTTGAGATTGCTAAAAATATCATGGATTTGATAGATTGATTAGCCCGAGCGTGAAATACGCAGGGGATTAATTTTGGTTGATCGGTACCTTGACCACGCTTGAGCTTGACAGTGTCAAATCGAATTTAAATTTAATAGAAAATTCTGGAGAACATTTTTTTACCTTTCTTGTACATAAATTGTAAATAAATGCACCTCCAAATTCGCTGACACTTCAATTTTTATTGAGAGGTTAATTTCTCGGATTTTTGGTGCATACTAGATTGCAAGATTGCATATAAATGTGACTGAAAATCATGGTTTGAGATAGCTAAAAATCTCATGGATTTTATAGATTGAATAGCCCGAGCGTGAAATACGCAGGGGATTGATGTTGGTTCTTCGTTTCCCTTATCATGCTTGAGCTTTGCTTATATATTACCCTTCAGGGTGTCGAATCGTATTTAAATTTAATAGAAAATTCTGGTGACATGTTTTTTTTCTTAATAATAAATGCACCTCCAAATCCGCTCAAACTTCCATTTTTATCGAGAGCTTAATTTCTCAAATTTTTAGTGTACACTAGATTGCAAGATCGCATGTAAATGTGATTGAAAATTGTTGTTTGAGATTGCTAAAAATATCATGGATTTTATAGAACTATTAGCTTGAGCGTGAAATACGCAGGGGATTAATGTTGGTTGATCGGAACCTTTACCACGCTTGAGCTTGACAGTGTCGAATCAAATTCAAATTTAATAGAATATTCTGGTGACAAATTTTTTTACTTTTCTTGTACATAAATTGTAAATAAATGTACCTTCAAATCCGCTAAAACTTCAATTTTCATTGTGAGGTTAATTTCTCGAATTTTTTATTCATACTAGATTGCAAGATTCCGTATAAATGTGACTGAAAATCGTGGTTTGAGATAGCTAAAAATCTCAGGGATTTTATAGATTGAAAAGCCCGAGCGTGAAATACGCAGGGGATTAATGTTGGTTGATCGGTCCCCTCACCACGCTTGAGCTTGACGGTATCAAATCGAATTTAAATTTAATAGAAAATTATGGTGAAAAAAAATTGTTGGACTTCACTTGTGGTCCAAAAAAAGAAATAATTTAGTTTTCAAAATCTGATACACTCAGCTTGTTTTATTTGGGATGAACAAATTTTCTTAAATTTTGATATTTTCAAAACAAATTTTAGAGGTTGACCCCTAAGTGTTGAAAGTTTATTAATTCGTTTAATTTCGACTAGAATCGTAAATGCTTCATAGAAGTGATAAAAGTTATTCTATGATCGAAGGCTAAAAATTTCATTTTGTAAACAAATGCACCTCAAAATCTGCTAAAACTTTCATTTTTATCGAGAGCTTAATTTCTCGGATTTTCCGTGTAAACTAGATTGCCAGATTGCATGTAAATGTGACTGAAAATTGTTGCTTGAGATTGCTAAAGACCTCAGGGATTTTATAGATTGAATAGCCCGAGCGTGAAATACGCAGGGGTATTGATATTGGTTGATCGCGCTTTAGCTTGACGGTGACGAATTGAATTTAAATTTAAGAGAAAATTCTGGTGTGAAAATAGTGTCATAACATTTTTCAAGTATTAAAAATGAACTTCAATATTTATTTGAAATGTTATTCTTTAGTCTATAACTGATCAAAATTCCTATTTATTTTTCAAATTTTCAATTGAAATTTTTTTTATTGAAAATTTGTTTAAAATGCATGGTTGTTGGTTAAATCCAACTGTTTTTCATTTTAAATTAAAATCTTATTCGTTGAAATATCAACAATTTCATTTTTCGTTAAAAATTCATCTTTTTAGATTGAGAATTCAACTCCTTGATTAAAAGTTGAATTAGTTTCTTAAAAGATTATTTTTTTCTTTGAAAATTCATAATTTTAGTTGAAAATTCGTTTTTTTTTTGTTACAAATTATTTTTTTAAACTGAAAATTTAATTATATTGCAGAAAATTCATATTTTCGGCTCGAAAATTAAACAATTTGGTACAATAATTAACTGTTTTATAGAAAATTCGTTTCTTTTTTCATTAAAAATTCGTTCTCCTCAATAAAAATTCATTTTAATGATTTTTATATTTTTATATTTTATTAGCGATTTCATGTTACGTTGAAAATTAATATTTTTTATTTAAAATTTATCTTTCCTATTTGAAATTTCACGTATGTTGTCAAAAATTCGTTTATCTTTTTTTAGTCCAAAATTAATCTTCTTAGTTGAAAATTCCTCATTTTTTTTATTACAAATGGAACTGTTTGGGTCTAAATTATTCTGGTTTGGTTGAGAATTCAACAGTTTGGTAGAAAATTAAACCATTTGGTTTAAAACTAACTTTTTTGTTAACAATTAAACTAATTTGATAAATATTTAACTTTTTAGTAGAAAATTACCTTTTTTGTTAAGAAATCATATTTTTGGGTTGAAAATTCAACTACTTTGCAGATAATTCGACTTTTGGTTTTAAAATTCAACAATTTTGTTCAAACTGCAACTACTTGGTTCAAAAATAAACAATTTTGATAAAAATTTGACTTTTTTGTAGAAAATCAATTTTTTTTTGTTAAAAATTATATTGTTGGGCTGAAAATCAGAATTCATACATTTTGTAGATAAGTCGTCCTTTTGACTTTAAAATTCAACAATTTTTGTTTGAAAATTCAACTATTTGATTGAAAATTCGTTTTCTGGTAAAAATAATTGTCTTGGCTGAAAACTCATATGTTTCATAGAAAATTCATCTATTCGTTTAAAAATTCAACTATCTGATTAAAAGTCTAATTATTTTCTTGAAAATTCAACTATTTTGTTAGAGTCATCACTCTTGCTTTGTGAGCCGAAATCATGTCCAAATTAAGTAGTTAATCGTCGTAGGGTGGAGAGTGGAGTTATAACGTCAGTCCCACCAAACTTCGGTATATGACTCTCTCGGTAAGACAAAACTACGGTTATCAACGGGAGGATTTATAGACGGTCCCTTATCTCCATTTCAGTCCGATAAGACTAATAAAGAAGAACTATATTTCACCAGTGTCGAAAATATTTTCCACACTTTAAAGCAGTCTTATAAAGTAGGTCAGCGCTTCGCAGTGTTGAGACAGTTGCATTGAACTTTCTTCCACTGGGAAAGGCGTCAACTCTCCAAAGTGGCATATTTTTCTTCGGGATGGAAAAGAAATTATAGCCCAGGAAATCCCCAGTTCTCCAGACTCTTATAAGCCCGGCCAGAAAGCCTCTGATTAGCTTCTGCAATTTCGTTGTGCTGTGGGAGTGGGCAATTCTAGGGCAATGCAATGGAGTGAGGTCTAGGTTGTGAATGCAATAGTGAATGAGAGACCTCGGTAACGGTGTTTGCACCACCCTAAGAAAAATGAGAATGTAGAAAAGCGTTCGAGATGGTATAAAAAATGCAGGATATCACCATACGAACCACTCCAGCTAACGCGTCCGCGTGGCCGAGAGCGAGAACCTTTCTTTGATTACAGTCCACCCTCCTCCCACTTTATTCGATTCTGCTGCCACCAGATCTAATCCGAGAATAGCTTTCGCTCGTTTTCACCCCATCTGACTGGCCTCGTTTTGGCGACGAGGACGAAGAAATAGGAACATCGACAAGAGGGTACAATCAGATTTATGGGACTGATGTCTAGACTGCCTTATACCCTCTCGGAAAACACTGGTCTTTACGCGCTGAACATCACTACCTTACTGTCCACATGTCTCGAATAATTCATCTCAGTGCCTCAGATGTTGAGTAGTTTGACACACTTTGTAGAGTCTGAGGGGCAAACTTCGGAAATCAGAAAATCCTAAGATATAAATTTGATGTTGAAGTTGAATCAAAAATATTTGTGATACTCATTTGATTAGGATGATCCAGATTTAGTATCCAAATTATTTAACAGTTAGGAGGTACATGATCAAAACTATTTCTTCAGCAAGATATTTTCAAGACTACGAATCACTAAAAAAAAACAAAAGTTAGACAGATTTAATTGTAAACCCAAAATCATATGAGATTTGATCAACTTAAGAAGGAACATGCATATACAATATTAATTTTCTGTTAATTAAATAAGCGTTGAACCTTATTGCAACTAGTTTTGGAAATTAGAAAGTCTTAATAGCAATAAGTATTTAGTTTTACAAACGTACAATTTTATTATTCCTTCCCAACCTAAAATGTTGCTAGGTCTGACACACTATTTGTAGTCCAAATTTAAAAGTATGTAGTTCAAAATCAAAAACGTGCATTAGACATTCATCTTTATTTTTCAAGCAGAATTTAATTTAAAATTTTTAGTTTTGTTAGTATACTGGTCTAGAATTGTTGAGTGTTTCCTCATTTCCAATCCTTTGAAAGAATCCATCTGTATAGTTGGCTTGTTCTATTGTTTTATCCAGTTCCAATCGTGTTGGATGCTTCGTTGTTGTTATTGGATGTTGACCAGTTGTGAGAATGTAATCAGATGTTATTTTTGTTGGTACAGTGGTCTATAATTATTGACAATTTTTCCATTCCCAATCTTTTGAAATAATCTATCTGTATAGCTTGTTCCATTGTTGTATCATCTTCTAACCATAATATATGATTAGCTGCTGTTATTGGATGTCTACCAGGTAAGAATTCAATTAGATGATATTAGTTTTGTTAGTATATTGGTCAATAATTGTTGAGTATTTCCCAATTACCAATCCTCTGAAACAATCCATCTGTATAATAGTCTTGTTCCATTGTTTTGTCCTCTTCCAACCGTGTTGGAAGATTTATTGATGTTATTGGATATATACCATGTAAGAATTCAATTGAAGATATTATTTTTGTTGGTATGCTAGTCCATAATTGTTGACTCTTTCTTTACTTCCAATCCTTCAAAAGAATCCATCTGTATAGTTGGCTTGTTCCCTTTTTGTATTCTCTTCCAACGGTAATACATGATTAGCTAATGTTATTGAATGTTTACCAGTTAAGAATTGAATTAAAAGATTTTAATTCTGTTAGTATACTGGTCTAGAATTGTTGAGTTTTTCCCCATTTCCAATACTTTGAAAAAATTCATCTGTATAATAGGCTTGTTCTATTATTGTATCCTCTTCTAACTGTGATGTATGATTAGCTGATGTTATTGGATATCGACCATGTAAAAATTCAATTAAAGAAATTAGTTTTGTTGGTATGCTGGTCCACAATGGTTGACTATTTCTTTATTTTCAATTCTTCAAAAGAATCCATCTGTATAGTTGGCTTGTTCCATTGTTGTATTATCTTCTAACCATAATATATGATTAGCTGATGTTATTGGATGTCTACCAAGTAAGAATTCAATTAGAAGATATTAGTTTTGTTGGTATATTGGTCTATAATTGTTGACTGTATCCCCATTTCCAATCCTCTAAAAGAATCCATCTGTATAATAGGCTTGTTCCATTGTTTTGCCCTCTTCCAACCGTGTTGCAAGTTTTATTGATGTTATTGGATATATACCATGTAAGAATTCAATTGAAGATATTATTTTTGTTAGTATGCTAGTCCATAATTGTTGACTCTTTCTTTATTTCCAATCCTTTGGAAGAATCTATCTGTATAGTTGGCTTGTTCCATTGTTGCATCCTCTTCTAACCGTAATGTATGAATAGCTGATGTTAGTGGATGTCTACGAGGTAAGAATTCAATCAGAAGATATTAGGTTTGTTGGTATAGTGGTCTATAATGTTTGACTGTTTCTCAATTTCCAATCCTTTTAAAGAATCTATTTGTATAATAGGCTTGTTCCATTGTTGTATCCTCTTCTAACCGTGTTGGATGATTTATTGACGTTATTGGATATCGACCATCTAAGAATTCAATCAAAGATATTTTTTCCAATCCTTTCAAAGAATCCATCTGTATAGTCGGCTTGTTCCATTGTTGTATCCTCTTCTAACCGTAATGTATGAATAGCTGATGTTAGTGAATGTCTACGAGGTAAGAATTCAATCAGAAGATATTAGTTTTGTTGGTATACTGGTCTATAATTTTTGACTCTTTCTTCATTTCCAATCCTTTGAAAGAATCTATTTGTATAACAGGCTTGTTCCATTGCTGTATGCTCTTCTAACCGTGTTGGATGATTTATTGATGTTATTGGATATCGACGATGTAAGAAATCAATGAGATGATATTAGTTTTGTTGGTATATTGGTCTATAATTGTTGACTGTTTCCCAATTACCAATCCTCTGAAAGAATCCATCTGTACAATAGGCTTCTTCCATTGTTTTATCCTCTTCCAACCATGTTGTATGAATTATATTGATGTTATTGGATATCGACCATGTAAGAATTCAATTGAAGATATTAGTTTTTTTTCGTATGCTGGTCTATAATTGTTAACTATTTCTTTATTCCCAATCCTTTAAAAGAATCCATTTGTATAGTTAGCTTGTTCCATTGTTGTATCCTCTTCTAACCATAATGTATGATTAGCTGATGTTATTGAATGTTTACCAGGTAAGAACTTGATTAAAAGATTTTAATTTTGTTAGTATATTGGTCTAGAATTGTTAAGTATTTCTCCATTTCCAATCCTTTGAAATAATTCATCTGTATAATAGGATTGTTCCATTGTTTTATCCTCTTCCAACCGTGTTGGATGATTTATTGACGTTATTGGATATCGACCATGTAAGAATTCAATTGAAGATATTTTTTCCAATCCTTTCAAAGAATCCATCTGTATAGTCGGCTTTTTCCATTGTCTTATCCTCTTCAACCGTAATGTATGATTAGCTGATGTTATTGAATGTTTAACAGGTAAGAATTTGATTAAAAGATTTTAATTTTGTTAGTATACTGTCTACAATCGTTGAGTATTTCTCCATATTCAATCCTTTGAAAGAATTCATCTGCATAAAAGGCTTGTTCCATTGTTTTGTCCTCTTCCAACCGTGTTGGATGATTTATTGATGTTATTGGATATCGACCATGTAAGAATTCAATTGAAGATATTAGTTTTGTTGGTATAGTGGTCTATAATTGTTGAACGTTTCTCATTTTCCAATCCTTTGAAAGAATCTATGTGTACAGTTGGCTTGTTCCATTGTTTTATCCTCTTCAACCGTAATGTATGATTAGCTGATGTTATTGAATGTTTACCAGGAAAGAATTTAATAAAAAGATTTTTATTTTGTTAGTATACTGGTCTAAAATTCTTGAGTGTTTCCCCATTTTTAATCCTTTGAAAGAATTCATCATTATTGGATATCGACCATGTAAGAAATCAATTAGAAGATATTAGTTTTGTTGGTATAGTGGTCTATAATTGCTGAAAGTTTCTCATTTTCCAATCCTTTGAAAGAATCTATCCGTATAGTTGGCTTGTTCCATTGTTTTATCCTCTTCAACCGTAATGTATGATTAGCTGATGTTATTAAATGTTTACCAGGAAAGAATTTAATAAAAAGATTTCAATTTTGTTAGTATACTGGTCTAGAATTATTGAGTATTTCCCCATGCCCAATCCTTTGAAAGAATTCATCTGTATAGTTGACTTGTTCCATTGATGTATCCTCTTCTAACCGTAATGTATGATTAGCTGATATTATTGGATGTCTACCAGGTAAGAATTCAATTAGAAGATATTAGTTTTGTTGGTATAGTGGTTTATAATTGTTGAATGTTTCCCAATTTCCAATCCTCTAAAATAATCCATTTGTATAATAGGCTTGTTCCATTGTTTTATCCTCTTCCAACCGTGTTGGATGATTAATTGATGTTATTGGATATTGACCATGTAAGAATTCAATTGAAGATATTAGTTTTTTTTCGTATGCTGGTCTATAATTGTTAACTATTTTTTTATTTCCAATCCTTTGAAAGAATCCATCTGTCGTTTGAAAGATTTGAATTGTTTTATCCTGTTCCAACCGTGTTGGATGCTTAGTTGATGTTATCGGATGTCTACTAGGTAAGAATTAAATTAGAAGCAATTAGTTTTATTGGTATAGTAGTTCATAATTGTGGACTGTTTCCCAATTTCCAATCCTCTAAAAGAATCCATCTGTATAGTAGGCTTGTTCCATTATTTTATCCTTTGTCAACCGTGTTGTATGATTAGCTGATGTTATTGGATATTTGCCAGGTAAGAATTCAATTAGAAGATATTAGTTTTTTTGGTATAGTGGTCTATAATTGTTGACCATTTCCCTATTTCAAATCCTTTCAAAGAATCCATCTGTATAGTAAGCTTTTTTTATTGTTTTGTCCTCTTCCAACCATGTTGTATGATTAGTTGATGTTTTTGGATGTCTCCCAGGTAAGAATCCAATTAAAAGATATTGGTTTTGTTGGTATAGTGGTCTATAATTGTCAACTATTTCTTTATTGCCAATCCTTCGAAAGAATCCATCTTTATAGTTGGTTTATTCCATTGTCGTATCCTCTTCTAACCGTGTTGTACGATTAGCTGATGTTATTGGATGTTTACCCGGTAAGAATCTAATTTGGTGTTATTTTTGTTAGTATACTGGTCTATAAATGTTGAGTATTTTCCAATTTCCAATCCTTTAAAAGAATCCATCTGTGGCTTGTTCCACTTTTTTATCCTCTTCCAACCGTTCCAACCGTGTTGTATGATTAGCTGATGTTATTAGATGTTGACCAGGTGAGATTTTTTTACTGGTATTTATTAAATTCTTAACTGGTCAATATCCAATAACATCAACTAATCATTCACCACAGTTGAAAAAGAATACCACAATGGAACAAGCCCACTGTACATATGGATTCTTTCAAAGAATTGAATGTGGAAATACTCAACAATTACAGACCAGTATATCAATAAAACTAACATTTTCTTTTCAAATTCTTACCTGGTCAACATCCAACATCGGCTAATTATTTTTGAGTCTATCAATTATCGAAATTTCTATTAATTCATCGCAGGCTCCACAGCCTTTCCCCTTTTTCTCGTATCTCCACTTAAAACTAACTGAATTATTAGAACCCAACAGGAAAATCCAATTATCAGTTTTGATTAAAAGTTTATTTTTTTTTGTTTAAAAAGTTTACTATTAAATTTCTGGTTAAAAAATCATCTTTGTTTTACTACAAATGTTATTGTTTAGTTCCAAATTTAATTATTTGTTGAAAATTCAACAATTTAAAAAAAAATCATCCTTTTTGGTTAAAAATACAACTGTTTTGTTGAAAATTTGCCTTTCCAGCTTAAAAATTCAATAATTTTATTGATTTTTTTTTCTTTGTTGGTTTGTAAATTCAACTCTCTTTGCAGAAATTTAATCTCTTTTAGTTAAAATTGCACCTGTCTGAAGAAAAATTAATCTGTTCTGGTTTAAAATTTACTTTTGTGTTGAAAATTCCACTTTTTTTTAGAAAATTCGTATTTTTGGCTCGAAACTGCGACAGTTTGATAGAAAATTCAACTATTTTGTCACGAGATGAACTAATTTGTTAAAAATTCATTGTTTGGGTTGAAGGTTGATCATTTTTTTCAAAAATTGATTTCTTTAGTTAAAAGTTCAGCCATTTGATAGCAAGTTAAAAAATTTCGTAGAAAATTCAACAATCAGATAGAAAATTTAACTATTTTGTCAAAAGTTTAACTACTTTGTTAAAACCTCATTTCACCTAAAATGGATTTTTTCAAACAAAAAGTTTAACATTTTGGATGACATTTTTTTTCACTTGTCTGGATGAAAATTAATCTGTTTTGGTTGAGGATTCAACTGTTTTGTTTAAAATAAATTTTTTTTGCTTAAATTTAACTGTTTTTTGTTTTAAATAAAAATCTTTTCTCGGCCTCAATTGTTATTTTTTAAATACATTTCCATTTTTCGATAAAAAATTATATCAAGAGTAAAAATAAATTACTTTTAAAGCCTTAAGCCGTGAATATCTGTTGAATAAAATGAAACGTAAATAGAAATGTGCTCAAGATGAACTCATGGTTTAATTCAATTTTTCTCTCATCTCCTCCCGACATGAAATAAATTATTTCCGCGAAGAAGATGAGCTCTGAAGGGAAGAAAACGGCATTTAAAGGATCTTCTCTTGCTGCGTTAGTAAAATTAATTATAAAGTGAAAAACAAAAAATTACGGAAAATTCTGAAGCGTTGAAGCTGCAAGATGAAAACTGAAAACAGAATGAATTTTTAACAAAGTAGCTCAATTGACTGAACAAAAAAATTATCAATTTTTAACCAAATAGTTAAATTTTCTAACCAAAAAGTTGAAGTTTCAATCCAAAACGAAAAAAGCTCATTTTCAACTAGTTGAATTAGACGAAAAAAGTTGAATAATTCAAAAAAAAAAAAAAAGAATTATTTTTAAACAAATAGTTCAACTTTGAACCAAAAACATGTTTTAAATATCTTTAAAAAAAATTGAAATAGAAATAAAAAATTGTAGCGCTGTCGTGGCCGTGCGGTCTGACGGACCACCTATGAGCTTTCAATTCATATAACTGACCAAACACGCAGGACCACACGTTTTCCACCGACCTTGGCAAAAGTCAGTGGTCGTGCGGTCTGTGATACCGCACGACCATTAAAGGTTAATAAAAAAGATATCGAGCTCAAAATTTCCCGGGGTCGTTCCGACAACCTTTTCCTGAACGGTTTTCAAATAAATCTGATATAAACGAGGAATAATGTTTCAGAGAATGTGAATTCGAACACATAAAATACATTCACATATATGATCGACCTCCTTTATGTCTTTTGTTCCGGACATCCTTTTGCCCTGGTTTACTCTGTAGCATCTCCACATGCTGAGAGTAGAATTGGAATAAATATATTGTTCATCGACAGCTACCAAGGCAAGTGATCACCATCCCATTTTACATTTTATCCTCCATGCATTATTCTTAACCTCCTTTGTTGTCCTCGTCATTAAAATCTCGTAAGTACAAGTGGTATCGCTGGTTGCAACATTTTGGACGATTTTATTACACTGGGAATCCCATTTAAGTCCTGTTTCGGGCATGCTCCTAAATGACCTTGACTTAAATCGAGCACAACATTTGCTCGCTCTTAACGCAAACATCAGCAGCAACAATTCCCAGTGTAATTCACGTCTTATTTTCTATATTGTTTTGTATATTGTTGTTCTGTTTTGCTGTTTGCAATATCTAGGACAATTTTATTACACTGGGAGTCCCATTTAAGTCCGGTCTCGGGCATGCTCCTAAATGACCTTGACTTGAAGTGGTCTCTCGTCCTAAACCACAGTGGCAACAATTCTCGGAACGAATTAAATGGGAGGGACTTAAATGGGATTCCCAGTGTAATTCACGTTTTATTTTCTATATTGTTGTTCTGTATTGCTGGTCCTAACATCTAGGACGATTTTATTACATTGGGAATCCCATTTAAGTCCAGTTACGGGCATGCTTCTAAATGACCTTGACTTTGATTGAAAATTCAATAATTTTATTTTTGGTTCGAAATTGATCTTTTTAAGTTGAAAATTTAACTATTTGGTTTAAAATACATGTATTTTATTGCAAATTCTTATTTTCTGACTGAAAATTCTACTATTGGGTTGAAAATTCGGCTTTTTTTGTAGAAGTTCACTGTTTTTTATTCAAATCTATAATTTTTTTTTGTCAACCTTAAGTATTACATGTTTTGCTGAGAATAATTTAGCTTTTTTGTTAAAAAATCAACTATTTCATTGACAATTCATGTATATTGTTGCATTTTTTATAGAAAATTAATTTATTTTGTTGTTAAAAAATCAACTTCTTAGTTGAAATTGGAACTACTTTGTTAAAATGATTCTTTTTTTATTTAATATTAATCTATCAATATAGTTAAAAACTCATTTCTTTGGATTGAAAACTTAACTATTTTTTTGAGAATGCATTTTTTTCAATAAATGTTTTACTGAAAATCTAACTTTTTTGGTAGAAAACTCAACAATTTGTTTTGAAATTAACTTTTTGTGTTGAAAATTCAACTGCTTTGTAGAAAATTCTTTTTTTTGCTTTGAATAAGAAACCAATTATTTTTGATTAAGAATCCATTTGTTTAACATTTTTTATTATTTTGCTCAATATACCGCAGTTTTTTAGAAAATAATTTTTTTCTTTTTTTTTTTTTTTTGAAAATGCAACTGGAACATGGAACTGTTTTGTTAAAACTTAACCAGTTTTGGATAAAAATTAAACTATTTTGTTGAAAAGGAACTTTTTGGTTGAAAATTCAGTTGTTTGTAGAAAATTTAATTATTTTGTAGGAAACTCGTATTTTTTGGTAGAAAAATCAACAATTTGGTTGCATTTTTTACTTTCTTGACTGCAAAATCTTTCTTGGTTGAAAATTGAACTATTTTGTTAAAAATTGAACTATTTTGTTAAAAATACAACTGTTCCGTTAAAAATTCAACTAATTTTTTTAAAATTTAACTATTTTGTTACAATTTTGTTAAAACTTCAATTATTTTGTTAATAATTCAACTATTTTGTTAAAAAGTCAACTATTTTGTTAAAAATACAACTCTTTTGTTAAAAATTCAACTATTTGGTTGTAAAGGAACTTTTTGAATGAAAATTCAATTGTTTATAAAAAAATTCACTTGAAAAGGAACTTTCTTTGGTTGAAAATTTAATTGCTTTGCAGAAAATTCGTATTTTCTGCTTGAAAATTCAACAATTCGGTTGCATTTTTTTACTTTCTTGCCTGGATATTCTTTCTTGGTTAAAAATTCAACTATTTTGTTAAAAATTCAATTTTTTTGTTAAAAACTAAAATATTTGGTAAAATTCATCTTTTTTGTTAAAAATTCAATTATTTGTAAAAAATTTACTTGTGTTGTAGAATATTCATCTTTTGTATTGAAAATTCAACAATTTAATTGCATTTTTTACTTTCTTGATTGAAAAATCTTTCTTGATAGACAACTCAACTATTTTGTTAAAAATTCAACTATTTGGTTGAAAAGGAACTTTTTGGTTGAAAATTTAATTGTTTTGTTGAAAATTCGTATCTTTTACTTCAAAAATCAACAATTTAGTTGCATTCTTTTACTTTCTTGTCTGGATATTCTTTCTTGGTTAAAAATTCAACTATTTTGTTAAAAAATCCAACTTTATTGTTAAAAATGCAACTATTTTGTTAAAATTCAACTATTTTGTTAAAAATTCAACTATTTTGTTAAAAAAATCCAACTATTTTGTTAAAAATTCAACTATTTTGTTAAAAATTCAATTATTTTGTTAAAAAATCAACTATTTTGTTAAAAATTCAATTATTTAGTTAAAACTGCAACTATTTTGTTAAAAATTCAACTGTTTTTTTTAAAGTTCAACTATTTGGTTGAAAAGGAACTTTTTGGTTGAAAATTTTATTGTTTTGTAGAAAATTCGTATTTTCTGCTTGAAAATTCAACAATTTGGTTGCACTTTTTTACTTTCTTGTCTGGAAAATTTTTCTTGGTCAAAAATTCAAATATTTTGTTCAAAATTCAATTATTTTGTTAATAATTCAACTATTTTGTTAAAAATTCAACTATTTGTTAAAAATTCGACTATTTTGTTGAAAATTCAGTTATTTTGTTAAGAATTCAACTGTTTTTTTCTAAATTCAACTATTTTGTTAAAAATTCAACTATTTTGTTTAAAATTCGACTATTTTGTTGAAAATTCAATTATTTTGTTAATATTTCAACTGTTTTGTTAAAAATTCAACTATTTTGTTACTAACTCAACTATTTTGTTAAAAGTTCAACTATTTGGCTGAAAAGAAACTTTTTGGTTGAAAACTTGATTGTTCTGTAGAAAATTCGTATTTTTTGCTAGAAAATTCAATAATTTTATTGCATTTTTTACTTTCTTGGCTGAAAAATCTTTCTTGCTTACATATTCAAATATTTTATTTAAAATTTAATTATTTCGTTGAAAATTCGTATTATTAGATTGAAAAATCATCTTTTTGGATGGAAAATTCAGTTCTTGGTTGAAAATTGAACTGTCTTCTGAAAAATCCGTCTTTCAATCTTCAACATTCGACTGCTTGGTTAAAAATGCAATTGTTGATAGTTGAACTTAATTCTTTTTTTTTTTTTTTTGAAAATTCGACCATTTGTTTGAAAATTCGTCTTTGTAGGTTTAAAAGTTTCACCATTTGGTTCAAAATTTGTCTCTTCTTTCGCTTGGAAGTTCAACAATTTAATTGCATTTTTTACTTTCTTGATTGAAAAATCTTTCTTGATAGAAAACTCAACTATTTTGTTAAAAATTCAACTATTTTGTTTAAAATTCAACTATTTTGTTAAAAATGCAAGTTTTTGCGTAAAAATTCTACTATTTTGTTGAAAACGCATCTTTTTTATTTGAAAATTCAACAATTTTATTGCATTTTTTACTTTCTTGACTAAAAAATCTTTCTTGGTAGAAAACTCAACTATTTTGTTAAAAATTCAACTATTTTGTTGAAAATTCAACTATTTTGTTAAAAATTCAACTATTTTGTTGGAAATTCAACTATTTTGTTAAAAACTCAAATATTTTGTAAAAAATTCTACTATTTTTTCAAAAATTCGACTATTTTGTTAAAAATTCAACTATTTGATTGAAAACTCAAAATATTTTGTTAAAAATTCAACTATTTTGTCAAAAATTCAACTATTTTGTTAAAAAATCAACTATTTTGTTACAAATTCAACTATTTTGTTAAAAACTCAAATATTTTGTAAAAAATTCTACTATTTTTTCAAAAATTTGACTATTTTGTTAAAAATTCAACTATTTGATTGAAAACTCAAATATTTTGTTAAAAATTCAACTATTTTGTTAAAAATTCAAGTTTTTGTTTAAAAATTCTACTATTTTGTTGAAAACGCATCTTTTTTATTTGAAAATTCAGCAATTTTATTGCATTTTTTACTTTCTTGACTGCAAAATCTTTCTTGGTAGAAAACTCAACTATTTTCTTCAAAATTCAATTATTTTGTTAAAAATTCAACTATTTTGTTAAAAAATCAACTATTTTTTTACAAATTCAACTATTTTGTTAAAAACTCAAATATTTTGTAAAAGATTCTACTACTTTTTCAAAAATTCAACTATTTTGTTAAAAATTCAACTATTTGGTTAAAAACTCAACTATTTGGTTAAAAACTCAACTATTTGGTTAAAAACTCAACTATTTGGTTAAAAACACAAATATTTTGTAAAAAATTCTACTATTTTTTCAAAAATTCAACTATTTTGTTAAAAATTAAACTATTTTGTCTGAAATTCAATTATTTTATTAAAAAATTAAATATTTTGTTGAAAATTTAATTATTTTGTTGAAAATTCAGTTCTTTGTTGAAAATTTCAACTGTCTTCTGAAAAATGCGTCTTTTCCGTCCACCATTTGGTTCGAAATTCATCTCTTTCGCTTGGAACTTCAACTATTTACTTGTATCTATCTATCTATAAACTAATTTTATTTACAATAATTTATTCTTCTATTATTCCTCTATTTTTGTGAAAAATTATGGAAGGGGTGAAAAAGTTTGTAAAATCTCGTGACGTATTTTTGGAATGGCCCCTAAGATAATGCTTGAGATAGGGTTAGATAAGAGCTGATGAAGATAGTCCGAATGAGAAACGTACCTGGTTGTTGGCGAGTGCCGATACTGCTGATGAGGCGGAGGCCACCTGGGTCGGATGAGGTTCGTAGTCATAGTCATCGCTGCGACGATGTCTGCTGGTCGAGTGCGACTCCCTGGCGTCCCTGAGGTCCCGAAGGTCGTGGACGTCACGAAGGTCGCGAGGATCTCGGATCTCGCGGCTCACGTGAGGCTGCCTCGACATCGCATTCGCCAGATCCTCCTCCTCCTCCTCCTCAGAGTCGAGCAGCAGCTGCTCGACCCCTCCTCCCCCGCCAGCAGCTCCGCGTCGAGCGGGATAACGCCGGAGGTCACACCATCCTTCCTCCTCGTCCTCCGATGCCCCCCCGAGGGGCAAACGCGTCGAGCCCGGGGCTCTCACGACCAGCCTGCCTCTGTACACCTCCTGCCCCCGCGGCCCCCCCGGGGGCTCCACCACATCACACCTCTCAACTACCCCGCCCGGAACCCTCACGACAACCTTCTCCTGATAACGAGGCACCACTAGCAGCACCACCACCGTGCTGCTGCTATCTTCTTCTTTTCCTCTTCCTCAAGATCTTCACCCTTTCCTTCCCTCCTTCCTTCCTTCCTTCCTTCCTGCTGCTGCTGCTGCTGCTTCCTTTCTTCCTTCCTTCCTTTATTTTTCTCGGTCACTCGGTCACTGGAGGAGGCTGCAGTATTTTGCTTTCTGCCGCTTCAGGCTTATTTGTGTGCCTTTTTCAGTTTACAGTATCGAGACAGCCTCTTCTCGTATTCAGCCTCTGCAAATAAAGGAAAGAAAGGATTTTTTATTAATCACTTGAGCTAGATAAGGGTGAATTTAGAACTGTGCACACTAGGGTGGTCCAAATTTGTTTTTCTCGAATTTTCATCCACACAAAAATAAATCCATTTTTTTGTTTAAAAAAAAAATGGTATTAAAAGGTGGCGCAAGGCCTATAAAGTTGAACACGTATTTCCCATAAGAAAAAAAGACGTTTTTGTAAATTTTATTCAGAAATCTCAATATTAGCTGAATCGAGTTGAAACTCAAAATTTCTTTTAGAAATTAGCCATAGAATACGAATAAAATATCATTTTAAAATATCACCACCATAAGGTCCCAAAAAAATCCCATAAGTGAAAAATTGGGTTTTGTAAGTTTTTGGCGCTGATTATAAATTTTTTGCCATTTTTTTTTAATACATATTGTTTCTAATACATAAAATACTATTTTCTACCGATAATTAGATGTTCACACAAATTATTTAAACAATTTATTATTGTTTTCAGCAATTTTCTCTTAGAATAGAGTTAGAAAGTCGCGGTTTTTTCCGAATTTTGCAACTTTTTTTCAACTTTTCAGTTAGAACAAGCCAATGCTCAATTAAATTTGAAATAAATAATTGTTGAAATAATTTATTATCATTTATAATAATTTCCTTTTAGAATAATACTAGAAAGTTGCAGTTTTTTCAAAAAATGTCCACTTTTTGTCTAATTTTCAATTAGAGTGAGGTAATAATTAATGTTAACAAACATAATTGTTTTTAACAATTTATTATTATTGTTAATAATATTCTCATTGAATAATGCTAAAAAATGGCAGTTTCTTTTAAATTAACTTTTTGTCCAATGTTCAATTGAAGGGAGTTAAATAATTAATTAAAATTAGAAATATCAATTGTTTAAACAATTTATTATCATTATAAATAATATTTAATTCAAATAATGCTAGAAAGTTGCGGTTTTTTCTTAAATTTGTAACTATTTGTCTACTTTTCAATTAGGGTGAGTTAATAATTAATTCGATCAAGCAAAAATAATTATTTAAACAAATTATTATTGTTTATAACTATCTTCTTTATTAAAGCTACATAGTTGCGGTTTCTTCTGAAATGTTTAACCTTCAAACCACTTTTTATTAAGTAAAGTATTAAATAATGAAAGTTAACAAACATAGTTGCTTAAACAATTTATAATTGTTTATAACTATTTTCTCTTAGATAAGTGCTTAAAAGTTGCGGTTTTTTCTGTACTCTTCAACATTTTTCTCACTTTTCACTTATTGAAGTAATAATTAATGCAAGTTAACAAACATGCTTATTTAAACAATTGATTATTGTTTATAACTATCTTATCTTAGCTTAAAATTAACTTTTTTGATAAAAATTCAACTGTTTTCTAAAAAATTCTACCTTTCGGCTTGAAAATTCTACTATTTGGTTGACAATTAATCTTTCTTGATTGACAATAATTTTTTTTTTTATTCATTTGTCTTTGGTTAAAATTAATTGTTTTTTCAATTCAACGACTTTGTTAAAAAATTTCTCTTCATTGAATATAAATGCAACTGTTTGGTTGAAAATATATTTTTTTTAATTTAACTTCTTCGTAAAAAAATTAGTTTTTTTATGTTAAAATTTATTTCTTTTGTTAGAAATTTCATTTTTTGGTTGAAATCACAACTGTATAGTTGAAAATTAATTATTTTTGGTTGTAAATTCAACTATTTTGTTGACAATTCAACTATTTGGTTGAAAAATAATTTTTTGGTTGAAAAATAACTTTTTGATTGAAAATTCGATTGTTTTGTAGAAAATTCGTCTTTTTGGGTAAAAATATGACTATTTGGTTATAAATGCTACTGTTTAATTGAAATATTTTTTTTTAAATTCAACTATTTACGTAGTTGAATATTGGTCTTTCTTTGTTAAAAAGAACTTTATTGTTGAAAATTAAACCGCCTTCTAAAAAAATTTTAATTTGGCTTAAAACTTCAACTATTTGGTTGAAAATACAACTGTTTTTGGTTGAAAACTATTTTTTTTTTAATTAAACGCTTTTGTTCAAAATTCATCTTTCTAGGTTGAAAATTCAACCATTTTATTACAAATTCAACTATTTGGTTGAAAATTTATTTCTTTTGCTTGAAGGTTCGACTATTTAGTTTTAAATTTAATTTAATTGAATTTATTTTAATTTAGTTCCTGTTTATTTACTCAAAATGCAACTGTTTAGATAAAAATAATTCTTTCTTTTAAATTAAACTTTTTTGTACAAATTTCGTCTTTTTCGGTTAACAATTTATTTTCTGTGCTAGAAAAATCAATTTTATTCATGAAAATGTAACTATTTCTTTAAAAATTCAACAAATTTTTCAAAATGCAACTATTTGGTTGAAAAATAACTTTTTGATTGAAAAATTAATTGCTTTGTAGAAAATTCGTCATTTTATCTTGAAAATTTACCTATTAGACTGTCAATTCAATTAAATTCAGTTCACTTTCTTATTCACTCTCAATGCAACTGTTTGTTATAAAATAATTTTTTTCTTAATTTAACTTTTTTGTTAAAAATTTGTCTTTTGCATTAAAATTGATTTCTTTTGGCAGAAATTTCATTTTTTGGGTTGAAAACACAACTGTTTCATTGAAAATTATTCATTTTTGGTTCAAATTGCAATTATTCAGTTGAAAATTAACTTTTTGGTTGAAAAATTTCAACCAAAAAAGACGAATTTTCAACAAAATAGTTAAATTTTCAACCAGAGACATGAATCTTCTGCCGAAAAAATTAATTTAAAAAAAAAAGTAGTTCAACTTTCAACTAAGTAGTTGAATTTTTATTTAAAAAATATGACTTTTTAACGAAATAGTTACATTTTCAAAAAAACAATCAGTAGAACCCAGGTAGATGATTTTTTTTCAATTTATAGTTGAAAAATCTACAATTTTATTTTTGGTTCGGAATTCTTCTTGTTTGGTTAAATATCCTAATATTGAGAAATAAAATTTAAATCATTTGAATGAAAATGTAATTATTTTGTTGAAAAGTAATTTTTTTATCAAAAATTCAACTATTTGGTTGAAAGTTGAACTATTTTGTTGAAAATGTATTTTTTTGGTTGCAGATTCATAATTTTATTTGAAAATTCAACTATTTGATTAAAAATTGAACTATTCCGATGAAAATTAATTTTTTGTTTTTCTGTTCAGGATTAATTTTTTTAGCTGAAACTGTTTAGTTGAAAATTAACTTGTTTTTGTTGAGGATTCAACTATTTTTTTTAAACTTTGTCTTTTTTTGTTACAATTTTCTTGTTTGAAGATTCATCATTTTAGTTAAAAATTCATATTTTCTGATTTAAAATTGAACTATTTTGTGGATAATTAACTTTTTGTTGAAAAATCATATTTTCGGGTTCAAAATTCCACTTTTTTGTAGATAAATCGTCTTTTTACCTTTTTTGGCTTCAAAATCCACTAATTCTGTTACAAATTGATGTATTTCGTTAAAAATTCGTCTTTTTTGGAAAAACATTAATCTTTTTGGTGTAAAATTGATCTGATTTGTTAAAAATTTAACTACTTGGTCAAAAATTTATATTTTTTGGTTCAAAATTTATCTTTCTTGGTTGAAAATTAAAATGTTTGGTTGAAAATTCCGATTTTTTTGTCGTTAAAAATTAACTCCTTTTTTTTGGTTAGAAAATTAATCTTGTTTGTTCAAAATTTATCATTTTGGTTGAGGATTCAACTATTTAGTTAAAAATTCGTCTTTATTTTGATACGAATGGTTAAAAATTAATTTTTCTGTTGTTGAAAATTCGTTGTTTTATGTTGAAAATTCCTTTTAGATTTAAAATTCGTGTAAACTTGTTAAAAAGATTGAAAATTCGTATAAAGTTGTTAAAAATTAATTTTGACTCCAAAATTTTCAACAAGTCGATTGAAATCAGCTAGTTGAAAATTTGTTGTTTTTTCGTTGTTAAAAATGAGTTTTAAGCGGGAAATTAGACGATTCTAACTTTGGTTCGAAAGCTATATTTTTTTAGTTGAAAATTCAGCTATTTGGTTTAAAAATTACCTTTCTTGATTAAAAATTTGTCGATTTGGTTAAAAATTCAACTATTTTGTTAAAAATTTGTTTATTTGTCGTTTAATTTAACTGGTTGAGTCTTATGTTAGAAAATTCATCTTTTATTGTAGAAAAGTCATCTTTCTAGTTGAAAATTAACTTTTTTGTTGAAAATTTTTGTTGTTGTCGAAAATTCAACTTTTTTGTTAAAAATTATTCCTTTTGGATTGAAAATTTATCAACTTGTTAGAATGTTCTCTATCTATATGGTCCCTCCATAACTTGATACTTCCATTGTATGAACTATCAATTGTCCTGTATTAGGATTTAAGGGAGGGTCGTACCTATCAGATAAACCGGTTCATACTGGATAAATCTCGATAAATGATCATTTTTTATAGTAGGAATTCAACCGAAAAAGAGATATTTTTTTTAACCAAAAATGGAATAGTTAAATTTTTAGTTGAAAACATGAATTTTCAAGAAAACAAAAAAAAAAGAATTTTCAACCAGAAAAAAAAAGAATTTCCAACAAAATAGTTAAATTTTGGAACAAAAAAAAAAAAATTTTCAAGCTAGAAAATTAATTTTTCACCAAAAAGGGTGCGTTTTCAACAAAATACATGAATTTTCAGTCAAAAAAGATATACTTTTACCCAAAAATGGAATAGTTCAATTTTTAATATAAAAAATTAATTTTCAACCGAAAAAGATACATTTTCAACCAAACATGGAATAGTCGAATTTTGAGTTTAACAAATTATTTTTCAATCAAGAAAAACGAATTTTCAACAAAATAGTTACATTTTCAACAAAAAATATTTTTTCAATAAAATAGTTAAATTTTAAATCAAAGAAGAGAATTTTCAAGCAAGAAGATAATTGAATTTTCAGTTTTAAACATTAATTTTCAACAACAAAAAAAAGGAATTTTCAACAAAATATTTAAATTTTCAACCAAAGAATTGAATTTTTAAGCAATAAGATTAATTTTTCACTAGAACGACGAATTTTTACCAAATATCAGAATTTTCAACAAAATAATTAAATTTTCAACTAAAAAAGATAAATTTTCACGAAATGTTGAATGGTTACATTTGTAGTTAAAAACATTAATTTTTAAAAACAAATCAATTTTTTTTTAAATAATTCTTCAACCAAATAAATAAATTTTCAACCAAAAATGAAATACTTGAATTTTCAGTTAAGAAAATTAATTTTGAACAAAAAGAAAAGAACTTTAAACAAAATATTGAAATTTTCAACCAAAGAATTGAATTTTTAAGCAAGAAGATAATTGAATTTTCAGTTTAAAAAATTAATTTTCAACAACAAAAAAACGAATTTTCAACAAAGAATTTAAATTTTCAGCCAAAGAATTGACTTTTTAAGCAAGAAGATTAATTTTTCACTAGAAAAAACGAATTTTGACCAAAATATTAGAATTTTTAACACAATATAAGAATTTTCAGCATAATAATTAAATTTCCAACTAAAAAATATAAATTTTCACCAAAAAGTTGAATGGTTAAATTTGTAGTTAAAAAACATTAATTTTCAACAACAAAGCAAATTAAAAAAAAATAATTCTTCAACGAAATAAATAAATTTTCAACCAAAAATGAAATACTTGAATTTTCAGTTACGAAAATTAATTTTCAACAACAAAAAAAGGCATTTTTAACAAAATATTCAAATTTTCAACCAAAGAATTGGATTTTCAAGCAAGAAGATTAATTTTCCGCCAGAAAGGACGAATTTTTACCAAAATATAAGAATTTTCAACTTAATAATTAAATGTTCAACTAAAAAAAACTTTTTCTGCTAAAAAAATTAATTTAAAAAAAAAACGAATTTTCAACAAAACAGTTCAATTTTTGACAAAAAAAAATTACTTTTAAACCAAATAGTTCAACTTGTAACAAACTACTTAAATTTTCAACAAAAGGATTTTAAGTCTAAATTAAAAATAGTTGAATTCAATTAAAAAAGACGTAATTTCGAAAAAATAGTTGAATCCCCACCAAAAACAGATTAATTATCAACAAAACAATTAATTTTCAAATTGCTGGATTTTATATTAGTGAGATTTAATTTTTAAAAAAAATTAATTTTCAACCATAAACAAAATTAAAAAAAATAGTTAAATCATCAACTGATAAAATGAATGTTTAACAATAGTTTGACTTTCAACCAAGTAGTTGAATTTTCAATAGAAAATGATTAATTCTCAACGAAAAATATAATAGTTGATATTTCAAACAAAAAATATTTTAATGTTAAATAAAAAATAGTGGAATTTAACTAAAAAAGATTTTAATTTTATATAAAAAACAGCTGACAAAACAGATTACTTTTTAAACAAATTATGAATTTTCCAGGACAAAATTAATTTTAACCAAATAATTTAATTCTTTATCAATCAGTTTAATTTCTTCCAGAAAAATACAAATTTAAAACAAAATATATGAATTTTTAACCAAATAGTTTAATTCTCAACTAAAAACGATTCAACCGAAAATGGAAATGTTACATTTTCGGTTAAAAAAATAATAAGAAAAAAAAAGCGAATTCTCAACCAAAAAATTCAATTTTCAACTAAAAAAGATTAATTTAAAAAAATAGTTGAATTTGTAACGATTTATTCCAATTTTGAACTGAAATGATGAATCTTTTTACAAAAAAAAATAATTTTTGAAGAATAGGTTCAGCTTTCAATCAACTAGTAGAATTTTCAATAAAAAACTATTTTTTTCAACAAAAACTATGCCTAATAGTTGCTATTTAAAAAAAAAAGATTTTCATTTAAAACAGACAGTTGAAGTCTACGAAAAAAGAGGAAATTTCTAAATAGTTGAATTTTCTACCAAAATAATTGAATTTTTAATTCAAAAAGCCGAACTTTCAACAAAAAAGTTTAATTTTCAAGTCAAAAAGATCAAAAATGAAATAATTAAATTTTCATTTGAAAAAAAATTTTCAACAATAGAAACAGAATTTTTAAGAAAACAGTTCAATCTTTTACTAATGGCATACATTTTTAACAATAGTTTAACTTTTAACCAAGTAGATAAATTATCAACCAGAAAAATTTAACTTTTAAAAAAATAGTTCTATCTTAAACCAAATAGTAGAATTTTTAACCAAAAGACATTAATTTTCAATTAAAAATTTAATAGTCGAATTTTCAGCTAAGAACGATCAATTTTCAACTAAAAAAAAATAAATTTCAAGAAAATAGTTCAATCTTCAGCTAATAAAATGAATGTTTTTGAATTAGTTGAATTTTATTTAGTTGAATTTCAAACATAAAATATGAATTTTATAGTGAAAAATTTAATAGTTGAATTTTCATTATCAACAATTTTTTGCCATGAAAAATGGACTATATATACTATACAGAAACAACCAATATTGTTTATAACTTTTTATTTTTTTTTCAATTTTTATTTTAAAAAATTTTTTTTTTCATAGAATCTGATTGGCTTTGAAGAAAATTTACTTTAAATATCGGAAATCGAGGAAAAGCCATTTCCTTGCAGGTAATGGGGTCTATCTGATAGTCGAGACATGACATCTAACTTTTCTTCTTTGTGCATTTCTATTTCCTATTTCTTTGATAAGTCACGAACATTGCTCTCTTTCTGCAGAGCTCTCTTTATTGAAAATCCTGACGTTTAAAATGTCAAGAGACAATTTTTCGTTTTATCACGCTTGAATAATCTTAAGTGAAGTTGGAACCTTTTGAAGATGCCCTGCATAGTACAGTTCAATAATAACTTAATAAATAATTACATGTTAATTTATTTTTGGCTACTGGTCTGATATCAATATTTTTTAAATATTAATTTCATTCCTAGATTGTGAAAAAATGACTAACTCTGCCGGGAACCGAACCCAAACCCATGTCTTCAGATTGCCGGTTCGACGTTCTTATGGTTTTTGACCAGATGTATTGAATAAATATTTTGACGTTATTTTTATTTGTCTGCTGGTCTTATATAAATATTTTTTTATAATGAGTTTATGCATAAGTTGTAACAAAAATTAATATTATTTCGTGTTCAAAGAAATTAGAATCCTCAAAGTATAAGAATTACGTTGGAATTCGCTTGGAGGGAAGAAATGAAGAAATGAAGAAGAAATGTGAAGTAATGAATCTCGCACTCTCCGTAGCTTAGTGGGTAAGAGCATCGAACCTGCAATCTGACGTTCTGGGTTCGGTTCCCGGCGGAGCTAGGGTAATTTTTTCACAATTCAAGAATGAAATCAATATTAAAAAAATATTGATATTAGACCAGTAGACAAAAAAGAATTAAAATGAAATTATTTACTTATTATATTTCAGACTTCAAACTGTTTCCCCTTTTCTAAAGTATTCTTTCTTGTTCCCCTATTCGAAATTCATTTCGTTTGGTTGAAAATTTAATTCTTTCGTTTCAAAAATTGAAATTAAACTATATTTAAACAACATTCGCTTCACAAGTAGCTATAAAATCATACCCCCATAAGTTCGTTTTATGGGGTCCCAAAGAAACCCCATAAGTGAAAAATTGGATTTTACGAGTTTCTGTCGCTAATTATGATTTCTTTGCTGTTTTTTAAATACACATTGTTTCTAATATAATATACTAATTTGTTTAAATAATGTATTATTACTTATAATAATATTCTCTTCGAATAATGCTAGAAAGTTAGTTTTTTTCAAAATTTTTCAACTAATTTTTAACGTTTCAGTTAAAGCGAGACAATATTCAATTAAATTCAACAGAATAAATTGTTTTAACAATTTATCATTATTTATAATAATACTCCCTTAAAATAATTCTAGAAAGTTGCAGTTTTTTCTCAAATTTTCCATTTTTGGCAAAAATGTAAATAAGGTAAAAATAATTGTTTAAACAAATTATAATTATTTGTTATAACTACTATTTTATCTTATAGTAATGCTGAATAGTTACAGTTTTTTTCTGAAATTTCATACTTTTTTTCAACTTTTCACTTAAAGTGTGGTTACAATTAATGCAATTGAAAAAATAATCTAATTATTTAAACAAATTATTGTTATTTATAATTATCTTCATAATTAATAATAATATATTTATAATAATTAATGCAAGTTGAGAAATATAATTGTTTAAACAATTTATTCTGCTTTTATTTCACTTTTTTTCACATTTTAGTTATGAAGAAATAATAATAATAATTTTGACTTAAAAAAGGGCTCTCGGTAACTACTTCAAGGAAAATTTACATTTAATATAATCCATAGAGAAAATTTGAAGAATATTTCAAATATTTTTTTTATTTCACAAAAATATATTCGCAAAAGAGAAAGAGATTGTTTAAAAAATGATTTCCTCTATTGTTTATTTATTATTTGTTCATAAATAAAAAGCCAAAGCAAAGTGAAATATTTCAGAAAAAAAAGTAACTTTCTAGCAATTATCTGAGAAAAGATAGTTATAAACAATAATCAATTATTTAAACAATTGCGTTTCTTAACTTGCACTAATTATTATCTCACTAAGTGAAAAGTTGACAAAAAGTGAAAAATTTCAGAAAAAAATAGCAACTATCTAGAATTACTATAGGAGAAGATATTTGTAAACAATAATAATTTGTTTAAGCAATTATGTTTGTTAAATTTCAATAATTTTTACCTCGCTCTAACTGAAAAGTTGACAAAAAGTGGAATATATCAGAAAAACTCCAACTTTCTAGCATTATTCTAATATAAGAGAATATTGTTATAAATAATAATGAATTATTTTAATAATTATTATTTTTGTAAAATTAAATTCATAATTGCCTCGTTATAACTAAAAAGTTGAAAATAGGTTGAAAAATTCGAAAAGTCTTCTAGCATAATTATAGAAGAAGATAATTATTACCCATAGTAAATTGTTTAAACAATTATATTTGGTAACTTGCATTAATTATTATTTTACTAAGTAAAAAGTGGACAAAAAAGTAAAAAATTTCAGGAAAAACCATCAAATTTTTAGCAATTATTTAAGAGAAGGTGGTTATAAACAATAATAAATTGTTTAAACTATGTTCCTTAAATTGCACTAAGTATTACCTTGCTAAGTGAAAAGTTGAGAAAAAGTGGAAAATTTTACAAAAAACAGCAACTTTCTAGCATTACTTTAGGAGAAGATAGTTATAAACAATAATAAATTTATTTAAACAATAATATTTTTCGACTTGAATTTATTATAATTTTACCCTAATTTAAAAGCAGACCACAATTGAAAAATTGTAGAAAAACTGCAACTTTCTAGTATTATTCTAAGAAGAAATTATAATAAATAATAATAAATTGTTTAAACAATTATATTTGTTAACTTGCATTAATTATTATCTCACTAAATAAAAAGTGGACAAAAAAGTTAAAAATTCCAGGAAAAACCCGCAACTTTTTAGCAATTATTTAAGAGAAGGTGGTTATAAACAATAATAAATTGTTTAAACTATGTTTCTCAAATTGCACTAATTATTACCTTACTAAGTCAAAAGTTGACAAAAAGTGAAAATATTTAGAAAAAACCGCAACTTTCTAGCATTTCTTCAGGAGAAAATAATTATAAACATTTATAAATTAATTAAACAATAATTTTTGTTAACTTTAAATAATTAAAATTTCACCCTTATTTAAAAGTGGACCATAAGTGGAAAATTTTAGAAAAAACTGCAACTTTCTATTATTATTCTAAGAAAAAATTATTATATATAATAGTAAATTGTTTAAACAATTATATTTGTTAATTTGCATTAATTATTATCTCACTAAGTAAAAAGTGGACCAAAAAGTTAAAAATTTCAGGAAAAACCTGCAACTTTTTAGCAATTATTTAAGAGAAGGTGGTTATAACAAATGATAAATTGTTTAAACAACTATGTTTGTTAACTTACATTATTTATCAATTACTTAGTAAAAAGTGGTTTAAAGGTTAAACATTTCAGAAGAAACCGCAACTATATATCTTTAATAAAGTAGAAGATAGTTATAAACAATAATAATTTGTTTAAATAATTATCTTCGCTCGATCGAATTAATTATTAAATCACCCCAATTGGAAAGTAGACAAATAGTTACAAATTTCAGAAAAAGCCGCAACTTTCTAGCATTATTCAAATTGAATATTATTAATAATAATAATAAATTGTTTAAACAATTATTATTGTTAACTTCAAATAATTATTTAACCCACTTTAATTGAGGACTAGACAAAAAGTAGAATTTTTTTTTCTGCAACTTTCTAGCATTACTTTAGGAGAAGATAGCTATAAACAATAATAAATTATTTAAACAATAATGTTTGTTAACGCGAATTAATTTTAATTTCAACCTAATTTAAAAGTGGACCACAAGTGGAAAATTTTAGAAAAAATTACAACTTTCTATTATTATTCTAAGAGGAAATTATTATAAATAATAATAAATTGTTTAAACAATTATTTTTTTGAATTTAATTCAGTATTGCCTCGCTCTAATCGAAAAGTTGAAAACAAGTTGAAAAATTCAGAACAAATCGCGACTTTCCAAATCTATTCTAAGAGAAAATTGCTAAAAACAATAATAAATTATTTAAACAATTTGTGTAAACATCTAATTATTAGTAGAAAGTAGTATTTCATGTATTAGAAAAATAGTTATTAAAAAAAAACTAAAAAAAAATCATAAATAGCGCCAAAAACTCGCAAAACTCATTTTTTCACTTATGGGGTTTTTTTGGATCCCTATAAAACAGACTTATGGGGGTGATATTTAAAAATTAATTAATCATTTGTATTCTATGGCTAATTATGAAGAGAAATGTCAAGTTTAAAGTAGATTCGCCTAATATTGACGATTCTCAATAAAATTTACAAAAACGTCCTTTTTCTTATGGGATTTTACGGAAACTCTACACATAATTACAAAAAAAAAAAAAAAAAAAAAAAAAAAAAAAAATTTATATTTTTGGACCACCTTATTGATTACACCTCACGAGTGCTATTATCGCTCTCATATTAGAGTCATTCTGTGATGAGAAAATCAGGTCGCAGCGCCCACTTGAGTGATCGATTACCGTTAATTAACTGAGATTCGACGGGAACCATTGTTAGAGTGTAAACAATCGACTTCCGAGCTAAAATGCTGATTTACTAATTTCCTCATTTTTGAAACCCGAAATTATTACAATTATAAATATTTATTGAAATAAAATAATAATTATAAATAAATAAATAAAAAATGGAAAGAGGAAAGAGGAAGAGAAGCAGGAAACGCGTGTGGACTCGTCCTCTTCCCATGCAAGGTTGCGGGGGTAAGGTGGGGTTCGTTGAGGTTAGGTCGTGCCGCAGGCCGCAAATGTAGGGCTGTGGGTCGCGCCCGGCCGAGCTCAGCTGCGCCCCAATAGAGAAGGCATGTTTCTTTTTATTCCAAATTTTCCAAGATTCTTTACAATTTTAAATCCTTCTTTCACATCTTTCTTCTTTTCATCCTGGGATTTAGGATACTAAATTTATTGTACTTACTCTCTTCCCTCCTATACTCAACCTTATCATTTCCGGTTAAATAGAAAATTTTGATTCTAATTCCTGACACTTTCAAAAATATTGTGATTAATCGCCAAATTCGTCTTTAAGGTAGACCTCGAAGATTTGTCACGTTATCCACTCTGGACTGTACCCCAACACTGAAGGGTTGCAGCTTCATTTTTTTATTCAAATTTTTCGAAATTCTTTGGAATTTTATTTATTTTTCATTCCTTTCACTTTTGAAACGTTTTTGATTGACCGCAAAATTCGTCTTTAAGGTAGACCTCGAAGATTTGTCACGTTATCCACTCTGGACTGCACTCTAACACTGAAGGGTTGCAGCTTCGTATTTTTATTCAAATTTTTCAAAATTCTTTGGAATTTTATTTATTTTTTATTCCTTTCACTTTTGAAACGTTTTTGATTGACCGCAAAATTCGTCTTTAAGGTAGACCTCGAAGATTTGTCACGTTTATTAACTTGAAAATATTTCAGGAAATTTAAAATGAAAAATAGATTTTTTAGTATTCAGGCAAAAAATTTAGAAGCTTTTTGAAAAATTTGAAAGTGTTCAAGAGAACAACAAAATTTCTTAAGACTTCTGGGAAAATTTAAATGATTTTTTATTTTACAAAATATTTCCGAAATTGTCAAAAAAGAATCTGGAAGATTTTAAGGAAATTCTTTTAATTTTTCAGAATTTTCCAAAAATTTAGGAAAAATTCGAATAATTAAAAAAAAAAATTAGAACTTTCGAAAAAATATTGCAAAATATTTTTAAACTTTTCAAATGATTTCCAAAACGTTGAAAAATGCATCTAGAATATTTTAAGCCAATTTTAGGAATAATTCGAGTCAGTTGAAAAGATATTGAGGAATTTTAGAAGTGTTTAATAGATTAAAAATATTGTAAAACTTTGAAAGATTTGCGAAAATTGAGAAAATATTTTTAAAAATTTTCCAAGCTAAATTATCTTTCAAACTAACTCAAATTTTTCCTAAAATTGTGTAAACTCTTGTAAAATAAACCAATTTTATTTAAAATTGCCTAGATTCTTTTTTGACATCTGAAATCTTCCAAAATATGTTTCAATTTTCTCGAGAAATTTAGAAAAATTATATTTATATAATCTTAAAGCAAAGAAATAAAAAAAAACTTCAAAAATAAGTAGTTATTCAAAATTTTTATTTTGTATTAAAAATTATTTTCCCCCATAAATCGTAATGTGCCTAAAAAATTTGTTTGTTTATTTGAAAATTCATATTTTTTGGTAGAAATTTAATCTTTTTTTTATTAAAATTACAGCTGTATGATTTAAAATTAAAATCTTTTTTGGCTAAGGATTTAACTATTTAGTTGAAAATTTGTCTCTTTCGATGAATTCAACCCTTTATGATTTAAAATAAAAATATTTTTTAGTTTTCATATCAACTATTATATTTTTCGTTAAGAATAATATTTTTTCATTGAAAATTCTACTGCAAGGTTAAAACTTGAACTACTTCGTTAAAAATTCACTTGTTCGGTTAAAACTTTATCTCTTTGGGTAAAGGTGTAACTATTTTGTTGAAAATTTGTCTTTTTTGGCAGAAAATTAATTTCTTTGGCTGAAAATTCATATTTTTGGTTAAGGATTTAACTATTTTGTTGAAAATTCAGTTTTTTAAATATGAATTAAACTGTTTTTAATTTAAAATTGAAATCTTTTTGGATTGAAATATGAACTATAACATTTTTCTTCGAGAATTCATCTTTTTTGGATGAAGATTAATAATATTAGTTGAAAATTAACTTTTTTTTTGAAAATCCATATTTTTTGTTTAAAAATTCAACAATCTGGTTAAAGGTGAACTTCTTTGTTGAAACTTCGATTGGTAAAAATGTTAAGTTTTCAAAGAAATTTTTGAATTTTTTTCAAGTGTCTTAGAAAAATTATATTTATATAATATGAAGAGCAAGTAAACCTAAAAAATAAGTAGTTCATCGAAATGTTTATTTTGTATTTGACAAATATTTTTCCCTCAAAATTGTTCTCCAAAACCTGATTGGTGGCTGTTTTTAGTTTGTTTATCTATATTAATAAAGATTACAATTTTTCCCACTATCAATTTTATAAATCAAAATTTCCAAATAAGTAATTTTACTTCATGATAAAATTTTTTCCAACTGTTTTAAAACATTATTGATAAAAAAAAGACAAATTTAATTGAAAATCATACTTTAATACTGGGAAATAATTCTGTTTCTAACATTTTGCTACCACACTATACTTGCAAACTTTTTCACACTTTCAAAGAAATGAGAGAAATGAAATTATGGACAAAAACTTAGAATGTCTTAATTTAAGAAATGTATAATATACTGTCGTTTGCGTTAAAAAATTTCGGTACCGCCAGTAAGATTTCCGGGAAAATTTTAAATGATTTATCTTTTATTTAAAAGGTCAATTTTATGTTTTGAAGATTTCAAAATATTTCAAAGAAGAATCTGGAAGATGTTAAGACAATTCTTTTAATTTGGCAGTATTTTAAAAATCTCTAAGAAAACTGAATTATTTCACAAAATATTACAGTCTTAAAAGTTTTAAAGGTTTTGAAAATATTCCAAAATAATTTTAATCTTGAGAAGATTAAACCATTTTTTTTAACGAAATGTAGATTTTCAAACATTTCGAAAAAAAGAAGCTTTTTCAGAATTTTGAAAGGTTACAACAGAAAAAGAATATTCCTGAGAAAATTTTAAACGATTTTTTGTTTGTTTGAAAAATGAATTTTAAGAGTAAATTGGAAAAGATTTCAAAACATTAAAAATGATTTCCTTAAATTTCTTTAACAAATGTAAAAGATTTTAAAGCAAAGTTTTTCAATTTTGCAAGATAACTATTAAATTTGAGGAAAAAGGAAATGATTAATAATATTTTAAAGAAATTAGTATTTTGATGCAATTACTATTAATTTTGGGGAAATATTAAATAATGAAGGATTTGGTTTTAAGCTAATTTTAAGGCAATTTTTTTAATTTTGAAAGATTTTTCAAAATTTTAGGAATAATTCGAGTCAGCTTAAAAGATGTTTGAAAATTCATCTCTTTTGGTAGAAATTCAATATTTTTATTTAAAAATGCAATTGTTTATTCGAAATTTAATCGATTTTAGTTGAGGATTCAACTGCTTTCTAGAAAATTCTTCTTTTTTGGATGAATTAGACTCTTTTGGATATAAAATATAATATTTTTTAGTTGAAATATCAGTAATTGCTTTCTTTGTTGAGAACTCATATTTTTTGGTTGAAAATGTAACTATTTTGTTGAAAATTCTTGTATTTTGTTGAAACTTCAACTACTACTTGGTTAACAGTTAAGGTACATATTTTGTTTCAAACATTTTTGTAAATTTACTTAAGAATCTTTGGAAAATTATATTTATATTACCTTCAAAACAAATAAACAAATAAACTTAAAAAATAAATGTTTTCGATATTTTTATTTTGTACTAAAAATTTTTTCCCCTAAAATCGAAAAACTATACGGGCGAGTAGCGCAATTGATGAATTTAATAAAAATTAAAAAATACAAAAATAATTATTTTATCTTTTAATTTATCCAAATTTCATGGTTAGATTATTAGTATTTCCCCCAAGAATTTCGTAGTTAAATTTGAATGTTATTTGTTAAAGAGGAATTTAACTTTGAATTGAATTTCTTAAATTTTAATTTAATTTTCGTTATTTTCAGGAGTGGAAGCCACCTTTGCCGAAGCTTTGATCACAGGATGGCTGACAATGTGGCAAAGAAAAAATCCGAACAACAAAATAGAAATGCTCTTATTTTCCAGTCCAAAGCAACTTCACTCCGATCAATTTAATTCTATAAAATTAGACAACATAAAGATTTCCGATTTTTATTCCATAAAAGCAAACGAAACCGACTCAATACCAGAAAAGTTGCAAAAATACCTCACAACTCTCCCACAAAACTCTATCGTTATAATAAATTGCTTGAGCACTCTCTGTTTATCAGTAGGACTCGAAAAAACAATATCCTTTGTCGAGAAACTGAAGGAAAAGGCAGGCCAATTAATCGGAATCTCTCGAAGAGATTTTGGTAATCTTAACGTTCCCAAAATCGAAACTTATGGAACGACTTATTTAAAATTGCAGCAGCATTTCAGAATTGCACAGAACAATAGTATCGCTTACGAAGGGAGGTATACTCACAGAAAACCTGGAGGAGGTATTTTGAGGCAGTCGGAATTTGTCACTCAGGATGTAACAACTTACGAAATTACGTCTGTGAAAATATCGAGGGATTCGAGTCGAAAAATAAAGAAAGCTATTTCAGAAAAACCAAAAGAAGTTAAAGCCTCTTTCAGAATAGAAATGAACGAGAAGGAAATGGAACAAAGAAGAAATACTCCTTTGCCTTATACTGCGGCTATAAATCCTCAGAAGACAACTATTTATTACGAGCCTGAAGATGTGGATGATGACGAGGAAGAAGATCTTGATGACGATCTAGATATTTAAGTTTTTATGGATTTGAAAATTTTTACTGTGAGGATTGATTTTTTTAGCAATTTTTAATTATGAAATTTATATTTATCACAATAATAAATAAGTGCAGTAAATAGGAAGAACAACAGAGTATTTATTACAGTTATTTAAATCAGATGATGACTCAAAATTAACTTATTTTATCGTAAGTCCATCTTCTCAAATTATGTAGCACTCATTTTACTTTTATGTAAAAAAGTAAAAAATTCATTCCGAATTTTACATTTTCTAACATTAAAATGTGAAGATAAAAGATTATTAACGAAGAAAGAATTTCCTCACAAACCTCGACTTATAGGGCGTCTTACTTACTTGCAAAACCTGTAATTGTCAGGAAATTTTTGTATACTTGGAAAAACCTAGACATTTTTTCATTTGCTTGTTGAAAATTGTTTTTTTGTTGTTGTTGGAAATTGATTTTTTTAACTGAAAATTTATCTTTTTAGTTGAAAATTCAACTATTTGGTTAAAAATTTATCTTTTTGTTTGAAAATAAAACAGTTTGACTGCATTTTTTTCTCTCGACTGAAAAATCTTTCTAAGTTAAAGAATTAACTCTGGTTGAAAATTCGTATTTTTTGGTTCAATTCAGCTGTTTTTAAGTTAAAAGTAAAATCTTCTTTGGTTGAAATATTTACTATTATATTTTTCTTCGAGGTAAAAATTCATAATTTTAATTGAAATTTCATCCCTTTGGTCAAAAATGGAACTATTATGTTGTAAATTCGTTATTTTTTGGGTTGAAAATTGACATTTTTTAAATCAAAATGTATGTATTTGGTTAAAAATTCATCTTTTTCGTTGAAAAATAATTTGTTTAACTGAAAATTTAACTATTCCAGTTGAAAAATCAACTATTTTGTTGAAATTGCGTTTTCATTTTGGTTGAAAATTAATTTTTAACAAAACTAATTCAATTTTACGTTGAAAATTCCACTATTTTGGTTCAAGATTCATTGCTTTAGTTGCAAATTTATCTTTTTGGTTTAAAACTGACCTATTCCACGTAAACGTTCATAATATGAATTAAATATTCATCACTTCTGTTGAAAATTTATCTTTTTAACTTTTTTCGGTTGAAAATTCATGTATTTTCTTGAAAATTGCTCTTTTTGGTTAAAAAATAATCTAGGTTAAAAATTCATCTTTTCGGACGAAAATTCATCTATTCAAGGAAAAGATTAATCATTTTCACTTCGATTGAAAATTGTACTATTTTGTTGAAAATTAATTTTTATTTTCGTTGAAATTTAACTGTTTCACTTTTGGTTGAAAATTTATCTTTGAATTGTCAGGAAATTTTCGTATACTTGGAAAAACCTGGAAAATTGTGTTAATTTGTTGAAAATTGTTTTTTTTTTGTTGGAAATTATTATTATGTTTTTGAGTTGAAAGTAAAATCTTCTTTGGTTGAAATATTTACTATTAGATTTTTCGTTGAGAATTCATCTTTTTTCAACAATTTTTCAACAATTAGTAGTAGGTTAAAAAATCTAAGAATTAGGAGAAAATAATTGAACTTATTGAAAAAATAGCACAAAAAAAACTTTGTCTACCTTTTTCCTATCAAAATTTGCATTTAAATAATTACAAGTGGTTTAAACAATGAATATACAACTAAAATGAAATAATTCACTCTTCACATTCATAAATTAGGCCAAGGCATTCAAAAATACCATTAATTGGAATATTACTAGATAATAAATTATTTAAACAAATTAAAATAGTTCAAACAATAAGCAAACAATATAAATAAAATAATATACTCTTCACGTTCATTAAATAGACCATATAGTATTAATAAAATACCCTTAATTCGCGATATTTTATGGAAATAAAATTGTTTAAACAATTAAAAATTAATTAACAAGTGCATAAAATCTTGTAATTTATTTTTTTGTGAGGATCTATGAAAAAAAAGAAAAAAGTAATAATTAAAGGCAATATTCCGAAAAAACCTTGTTCCACTTGCATGGGGTAGTTTTTGGTACACCTTGAAATGATGGATTCGTATTCCTTGAAAAGTTTTCATCAGATCATGGATGCCTATACTTTATTCTACATTTTCAGTCAATAAAAATGTATGATTTCTTAAAAAAACTGAATGGGTAATAACGTAAAATCATTGATAAAATACGACATTTATTATAAATTATTAACTGTGATATCGGAATTTGGTGTAATTAATGAACGTTTTATGTACTTTCAGTGAAAAAATGACGTTATATTAAATTTTAATACGTACCCTTAATAAAAATATTTGCCATGATGATTTGCCTAAAAATTGCAATTGTGGCAATGTTAATATGTATTCTTTAATATTTTTCATGACGTAAAATTTTTATTAAAAATTAATATTAACTAGCTTGTTCATTTAATTCATTTGGTTGTAAGTAATATAATCTCGTGCTTAATTGTAACTATTTGGATAACTGTTTATTTTTTGTAACAATAATGATTATCAGCAAAATAAAACAATTTCAAAGTTTACTTCCATTTATGACTAGTTGTCAGAATTTAGTTGTGATTTATTTTCGGATTTTTCTCGCAAATAACGACAGATATGAAAATTTTTTAAGAAAATAGTTTGCAAACTTTGAAAGTTCTACAAAAAGATCTCGTACTCATTGATAATATCTTGCACCACTTACTAGAAAAATTAAAAACTTTAATTTTTATAAACAACAAAATTCTCTTGGCCATAAGAATGGTTTAGCCCTCATAAAACTTATAGGATGTCGTATTATATAAACAAACATTTTTTTTAAATAATAAAGGAAATAAAAAACGTGGGGGGTTTCCCCTTTGACACAAAACATATATAGGCAATTTTTGTGAAAGGGGGAAAACCCCTCTTTTTTATTTTCTCCAATATTTAAAAAAAATTTGTTTATATAAATAAGACATATGATTTTTATACAACCAAAACCATTTTTGTGTTCAAAAGAATTTAGTTGTTCATGAAAATTAAAGTTTTTAAATTTTCTAGTTGATATTCAATCAAGATTTTTAACTAAAAATTGAATTAACACTGGTTATAAACAAATTATTGAATCAAAACGCAAGTGTAAATGTTTTTCTTCAGTAAGTGCTTTTTTTACTCTAACTCTTTAAATTATTATTGTAAATAAGAAACAGTTATATTTTTATGACCAAATTGTTTTGAAAAATTTCAGAAATTTGAAATTTTCAGAAAACAATTGTCATCCGATTTGAAAGTTTAAAAAAATGAGATTCAATAAAATTCCGTATCAAACTTTCATTGCCGATTTTTGAAAAAAAGTTAATTATTTTTTCATTTAATAAAATTTCGGTAACAGTAATGATTGTTAGCAAAATGAAACACTTTGAAAGTTTACTTTATGACTAGTTATTTGAGTTTAGTTGCAGTTTAAAGTTTACTTCAACCGATGCTAAAATTAAAATTTATGGTTTAATTATAATTATAAATAATAAAATTTCAACAGTTTGTTCCCCCGATATTGACCTATTCCACTTAATGTTAAATTATTTTGTAAACTTCAGAATGAAGTTTTTAAGTGCAAAGCATTTCTTACATAAGTTTCCTCTTTCTAATTTTTGTTATGCTGATTAATTCCTGTTTTAACCATGAATTCTTTTTAAAAATTTTATAAATTCCTTAAAATTGTTTAAATCATGCGCAAATTCTTTGAAATTCTTTTGAATTCCATGGATATTTCTATAATTGTTTGAAATCCCTTTAAAACGATTGATCTCCCTTGAAATTTCTTAAAACCTTTTATAAACTGTGAAAATCCTTAAAATTGCTTGCAACCTTCAAAATCGCATAATAACCTCCTATAATCGTTACAAATCTGTGGAAAATCCTTAAAATGCGTGAAAATCGGCTAAGATCCTTGAAATTCAGTGAAATATTTCGAAATATTTGAAATCCCTTGAAAATTCATTAAAATATTAAAAATCCGTGGTAATCTTTAAGAATCTCTTAAAATTCCGTACAATATATTTAAAAAATTGTAAGTCACAAAAATTCTTAGAAATTCTTTAAAATTCATTATATTATTCCTAAATCCTTTGAAATTCCGTTAAATCTTGTAAAATCATACGAAATACTCTAAAATCCGTGAATATAATTTGGAATCTTTTAAAATCTCTTAAAATCCGTTACAATCCTTTTAAATTTCTTTAAATCCCTGCAAATCTTTAAAATCTCACTAAATTCCTCTAATATATATTCTTAAAAAATTGTGAAAATACTTAGGTATCACGCGAAATCCTTTAGAATTCCGTGACTTATTTTTAAATCTTAAAATTTTTTAAAAACTTCTAAAAACTATGAAAATCCTTGAAATCATTTTAAATTTTCAGAATCTCGTAAGAAAACCCTGAAACCATTCAAAATACATGTAAATCCCTTCAAATCTGGCGAAGTCCATGACAATTAGAATTTTCGTGCTTGAATGGGATTTGCGTGTAACTCGGTGTAATCAGTCCACTAGCATCGAAGAAAAACCATAATAAACATTTTTGAAAAATTTCAAAAAATGGCGAAGATATGAGACTGAAATTTTTTGTAACTTTTTTTTGGAAACGTATCTTTGGTTCTAATTAACCGATTCAGCTTTTTCAGGTCTAACATTTTTTGTAATAAGACTTACTTTCATATCAAAAAACTCATAAAAAAATAATATCTCAACATTCGTTAATTGTGCCATTAATTCCAGAAAATAATAACTTTTTACGATTTTAAGGAGGAGAAATTGTTTAAGCAAATGTAAATTGCTTAAATAATTAAAAAATATGTTAAACAAAAAATATTACTCGTGCCATTCGTAAAATGTATCATTTATACCCCGAAAAGAATAATTTTTCACGATTTACAAGAAAAAAGAAATTTGTTAAACAAATAATAATTGCTTAAACAATTATAACTTATTTAAAAAAATACTTGGAAGCTCGTCACTTATCTGTTAAAAATAATGTATGTTGAAAAAATCCAAACAAATACCGCCTTTAGTATGAATTTTATAAAAAAACTACTATTTTGCATTTTTGGGTGCATTTTCCGGGCACAATAACAGGGGTTTTGGGGGGTCAAAATTAAAAGTTATTTAGTGGAAATTATTCCTCAAACAGTCCTTAAGTGGTGACAATACTTTAGTTCATAAAAAGTTTATAATAAGTGATTTCTTTTCTCAATTTTTTTGAAAATCGAGCTTTTCCATTTAAAACCCCATGTTAATTTCAAAGGCCCGGAGCACCCTTTCCCTTAGCCCGATTAAGTTCAAATTTAACACGAATTATTTATACATTAAATGGAACGAAAGTAGGGGGTAGCGTGAAGAAAATTCAATCTTTGAAAATACAGTGAAACCCGGATTTAGCTCCCCTGGATTGTGCCCTTCCGGGAATCGACGCCGCGCCGTGGGGATACGTGAGAGGCGTTTGCGGGGGGATGTGCGGTGTGCACTCAGGCGTGACAAAACAGAGAGAGAATCAGGAGAGAGACAAAATAGTTCCGAGTCTCTGGATTTAACGTCAAGGTCAGCCCCAACACCGGCGCTAAATCCAGGTTCGACTGTAATTTAGTTTCTTAAAAATAGAGAAAAAAAGACGAATTCTTAAAAATTTATTATCAGAAAACGTACTAAATTTGATCAAAGTTCAGAATGCTACTACCACTGCCCCCCCGGGCCCACTTCCAAACGTAGTTTTAGCGTTGCCCCCCCCCCCATTGGTAACGTAGTTTATGGACGATCCCAAAGGCTACTTCTATTCAAGAAAATTTTCATTATAAAGTTCTAAACGAACATTTTCAACTCTTAAATGCAACGCAGCATCTGAATAAACATTTTGCATTCATTACAAAAACAATGCGAGTTTATCTTTCGAAGTTATAAATTTAAAGTAATTGTCGAAAATTACACGACAAAGTACCCGAAGGCTTTACATTAAATGCTTCAGAGTGAATTGTTGCTGCAGTCTTAACATCTCTGCTTCGAAAGTGGAACGACTTTAAAATTAACTTCAAAGAAGGGGGAGGGGGTATTTTTGAATCTGATAATAAAATCTTCTAACTTCAAAGTTTTTAAGTTATAAAAGAACATACAGTTTCGGGGTGTAAAAGAGAAAAGAAAGACTTAAAAACTGCAGGTATGTATTTAAAATCAAAGATAACTATTAAAATTCAAGAGATTCGAAATTGAAAGAACCTAAAATCATTTTCTGTAATTTCAAAGTTTATAAATTTAAAACATTAAACTTTTAAAGCTTTAAACATATATCTAATATAATTAAGCCTTGGAATTTTAAGTTTCTAAAAATTAAAACAATTTAAATTGTTAAAATTTGCTAGTTTCGTATCGAAAAAAGCTTTCTCGATTTGAAAAGTTACAAATTAGATACCATTGAATTTAAAACCTTCCAACATATAAAGTCTCTTGAAATGAATTTAAAAAAATCAAAAATTATCAAAGTAAGAATATTCAAAATTTAAAAAGTTCGTACTTTGGAAAAAATTCTAATTCGAAGGTATCCGTAATTGAAGACCTTCGCTTTTAAAAACTGGAATATTTCAAAATAAAACACGTTCCTAATTAATACCCTCAAATTTAAACAGGCCCGAAATCAAAAATACTTTTAATTTTCCAGATTAAAAAATTTAAAGTGTTTAAATATGGAATAATCACAAATTTAAAAGCATTTAGAAATAAAAATGTTACAAATTAAAAAAATTGAAACCATCGCGTTAGAACGCATCTCAAATGGAAATACGTACTAGAAAAAGATTTCAAATTTGAATACATCAAAAAAGAAAAATGGCCCATTTAGAAAATCGCCAATGAGTCAAAAGCTTTTAAGTAAAGACATATAATTTAAAGGCTTTAAAAATAAAGAATTTAGTGTTTACGATCGTCAAAAATGGATATGGGGGGGGGGCAATATCTATTTAAAAATATTTGCTAAATCTTTCCTATAAACCGGGGTGATAGTGGGACAAAATTACTGCTTCTTTTTCTTTGTTTCGCGCTTTGCCAAAAAATAGAAAACGTGCCAAAATTTGTATGAACCGCTGAAACGACTTGGATGTAGAATAAATTTGAAAGATCAATAAAAAAGCCCATAAAAAATTGTTTTGCTCATAAAGATATAAAGGTTCTAATCTTGTTCAACTTTGATTTAGGGGTAATTATGGAAAAAACTTATTTGTTTGTTACTTAACACAATTTTAATTAATTTTTTCTCAGATAAGAAACCAAGGTGGACGCAAAACTTCATTTTCAAAATTATTTAACTTTTCCATGACTTTTCCTTGGCTAATTCTTCTTTTTCCCTGCGTATTAATATTTAAAAACAAAAATTCTTTTCAGGATAAATACAGAAGACTTAAAAATAATTCAAGTTAAATTCAAAAGAATTCAAATAAATTGAAAAAAAAACAAATTCCACTGATTTAGTAAAATTGTAAGGAAAATGAGAAGAATTCGATGAAATTCATACAAATTCTGAATGAATAAAAAAAAATTCAAGTGAATTGAGAACAATTCAATAAAGTGACTCCAAAAGAATTTGATGAAATCTTAAGATTTCTAGGTGAGTTTAAAAGACTTCAGGATACATTAAACAAACGCTTAATTTTTTCAAAACCACAGAATTGAGTAAATTTAGACGAATTCAAATTAATGCAGACAATTTAAGAGAATTCAAAAAAATTCACAGGAATTCAGAATAAATTATTAAGAATTTATTGTGGATTCCAAATGAATTGCAAAAAATATTTGAAAATATCTTCGGATCTTTGAAACCTTAAGAAATCTCTCACTTCTTGTGAATAAATACTTTGAAATCCATTAAAATATTATAAAATCCCGTGATATTCTATGAAATCTGATGATATTTCTTGAAATTCTGGAAAACATGTTAAATACCTTGAGAGCTTTTAAAAGCCCTTAAAATCACTTAAATCCTCGAAAATCTGATAAAATCGCTTGAAATATTTTTAAATACTTTAAAACATTATAGGTCCTGTAAAATCTTTCAATCTTTCGAAATTCTACGAAATTCTTAAGCACCGCATGAAAATTTGTTTAAATGCATTAAAATAATTGAAATCCTTGGAATAATTAAAACACGATAGAATATTTAAAATCCTTTAAAATCTTTTGAAATAAAAAATTCTTTGGAATCTTTTAAAAATACTTAACATATTTAAAATTCAATTAAATCACTGAAATCAAGTGAACATTCCTTGGAATCTTTTGAAATACCCTAAAATATTTCAAATCCTTTAAAACCTTTTAAAATCCCTTGATATTCTTTAAAGCTCTTGAAAATTCCTTGCAATTATTAAAAATATACTAAAATATTTCAAATCCTTTGAAATCCCTAGAAACATTTTAAATCTTTTGAAAATTCCTTGGAAATTTTTAAAATATCCTAAAATCTTTAAAAACCTTTGAAACCATTTCAAGTTATTGAAATATATTAAAAATATCCTAAGATATTTTAAATCCTATAAAATCATTTGAAATCCCTTGAAACTTCTTAAAGCTCTTAAAAATGCCTTGAAATATTTTAAAATAGCCTAGAATATTTTAAATCCTTTGAAGTTCCATTAAATTACTGAAATCAATTCAAAAAGGCTTAGAATCTTGTCAAATATTCTAAATTCTTTCAAATCCTTTAAAATCTTTGGAAATACTTTCAAATACTTGAGAATATTTGATACCCTACTACGAAATCCATCAACTCTTGTCAATAAATTCTTTTAAAAATTAAAAAATTTAAAAACTTTAAATCCCTAATAATCATTGAAACTTGCGGAAATCGTTTGAAATTTTTTAAATCTCTGGAAATACCCTAAAATATTTCAAATCCTTTTTTTCAATAAATTACTGAATTCAACTGAAAATTCATTCGAATCTTTTAAAATGCCTGAAATCCCTTGACATTGTTTAAAGCTCTTGAAACTGCCTTGGAATAAATGTTAAAAAATACCCTAATATATTGCAAATCCATTTCAAACCTTTTGAAATCCCTTGAAACTTCTTAAAACTCTTAAAAATGCCTTTGGTATCTTTTAAAATACCCTAAAATATATTAAACCCTTTAAAGTCCCATTGAATTACGAGAATTAGTTGAACATGCCTTGGGATCTTTTAAAATACCCTAAAATGTCTTAAATCTTTTGAAATCAATTGAAAAAGCCTTGAAATCTTTTTAAATACCCCACAATATTTTTAGTCCTTTGAAATCGCATTAAGTTACTAAAACCAATTGAAAATGCCTTGGAATCTTTTAAAATATCCTACATTCTTTACAATATTTGGAAATACCTTCAAATATTTAAAAATCTTTGAAAACCTACGAAATCCCCCAATTATTTTTAATAAATTCTTTGTAAGTTCATTAAAATATTTCAGGAGCTTTCAAATTCCTAAGAATCGTTGGAATCCTTGAAAATCTGATAAAATCCCTTGGAGTATTTTAAACTATCCTAAAAGGTTTACAAAATCGTTCCATATCTTCCGGAATTTTAGGAAATTATTAAAAATCCCATGAGAATGGTTCAATCCCTGAAAATCATTCAAATCATTAAAAATCCCTTAATATCTTTTGAACTCCCCTGAAAACTTTTAATTCTCTTGATAATTCCTTGGAATTATTACAGAAGCATTAAAATCTCTTAAATCCTTTGGAATGCCATCAAATTATTGAAATCTATTTTAAATTCCTTGGAATTTTTTTAATTACCCTGAAATATTACAAATTTTTTTTAATATTTTGAAATTCCTTGAAACTTTTTAAATCTCTTTAGAATGACTTGGAAGTTTACAACAAAATACCCTAAAATCTTTCAAAGCCTTTGGAATCCCTTCAACATTATTGAAATCTATTAAACATTTCTTGCAAACTTGAAAAATGCTCTAAAATATTCTAAAATAATTCAAGAAAATTCAGAAATAGAATTCAGAATTCAATAGTGGTTAACCCATGGGTTAATTTATTGAAATAAAGGTGATCTTTTTTTTTAAAAAGTGACTTTATCTTTAAAAAAGTGACTGACAAAATTCTCCCACTTTTCCCTGATTGCCTGGTCTTCTCTGACCTGTGGCCACCCCGATTTTTAATACCTTTAGAGTCTACGAATCAGCATTCTCATATAAAAAATAAAACAGATCCGCAGTCTCCAAATATCTACTTTTGCCCCGACAATCCACCGTAACCATATTTTAAGCTTATGGTAAAATATAGTTTTTATTAACAATTTTAAGAATTGCAGAACAAGCTAAGAATTTCTTCAAATGTCAACAAAATGTTGTTTGCAAAGCCTGAAATAAGAAAATTCTCATTTGCCCAAAAATTACCCCGTTCAAGGGTTAACACGCTTTTCCCTGGAAAGTCTTCATTTAGAATGATGAATGAATTTATAAAAAGGAAAATTTGATGTATCCTAGGGATTCTTCTTCAGGATCTTCTCCAAGGACCTGAAATTTGGAATGAATAAAAAAATGAAGAGAAAATGGAAGCTTACCCGGCAACTGCGGCGTATCCTGCGACTGGTTGTGCTGCAGCTGCAGCTGCACCGTAAGCGGCACGTGCTGCAACTGCTGTATATGTTGCTGCAGCTGCGTAGCTAGCCTGCTGGGCCGTCGAGAGTGGAGTCTTCAGTAATGGGGATGCTGCAGCTGCTGCGGCTGCGGCCTGAAACAACCATAACCCGCCATGCAAGCTCAAGCAAGCTGATAGAACTAATCGCACCAGTACTGTGGTCGGCGAAAAGTTCTCTTTACGCGCATACAAGTACTGATAATAATTAACATACTGCGTGATACTATCTGAACTACAGTTTCACTTTTGTAATAGCGTCTGCTAGCACGTCCAGGAAGAAACCCCGTGTTATGAAGGTCTGATAAAGAGGATTTCAAGAGCATGATATTGTCAACTTGGGAATAGGATCATTAAACGAGGAATCTACCAGAACCAAAAGAGTCATTCTCTCAATTGTAAGATTAAATAACATTTGACGAATAAAAAATTACTCCATTTTCCTACGCTACCGATGGATGCTTTCGGACCATTAACCCGGTGACCTATTGAATATTAGTTGTCCAAAATATAGATAAAATATTTTGAAAGAACCATTGGAAAGCTGATTAAATTCTGCGTTAAATTAGCCCTAGTTGAAGTAATTTGGCTTTGTGGGTTGAAGTTGAAGTACAAAATTTCTTAAAAATCGGAATTTTATTTTTATCTTTCTCACGTGATAATTCAATAACCACCAGGCTAAATTACTTAAACTAAGGCTCATTTTATGTAAAATATAATAAGCTTTGTAATATTTTAAAAACATATTTGTATGTACATTCTGGACGGTGCTATCACCTTACAACGTCAAGGCTAATTTTTTAATTGTCACCCGATTAGCGGTCCGGTACTATCCGCCGGTAGTGTATATTACATTAAATGTGTAATTTCACAAGAAAAGGTACCAGGTCACTTCCGGGACACTGCGATCAACAAAATAGTACCTTTTCTATTTGAATGTCACATATTATCTTTATTCTTACATTTTCTAAGTGATGAAAAATTACTCCAAGGATTTTTTATATTAAATTTAATATTGAATTCTGGTTTGTACACTTTTTTTAAATTCAAAAAGCTCAGACGATGTCAAAATATAAAATTATTGGAACTTAAAAGCTTTTGAAATTGATGTAAAGCTTCACTTTTGGCATTAGAAAACTTTTTAGGCCTAGTGCAAAAAATTTTTACATTTGTTTTTTGAAAAAATGGTCCCAAACTTTTTGTGGAAAAGCTTTGAAAATCAAGATATTTAACTTTATTTTTCTGATTCTGGTGAGTGATTTACACACTCTTTCGAAATCCGCTCGAAATTTTGGTGAAACAAGTTTACAGAGCAAAGTTGTTTCTTTTTAAACCCTTTACGAAAATCAGATTTTGATATTTCGCACCGTTTTCAAAATATTTGCATGAATTAAAAATTTTTTCAAAAAAATTACTATTATACAGGTGAGGTGTTTTTTTTTAATTTTTCAACGATAAGAACAATAGATATAGACATTGCTCTAATCGTGGCCATTTCATAAGAAAATGATATCCAACACGTACGAAATTGGGACATGAACTTTTTGTAGAGCGTTTAAAGAGGAACAACTTAACTGTGAAAACTTTTTTAGTATCTCTCGTTTTTTTTAAAATAATTTTTGTTTATACAGAAAAACCGCCGCTTTTTTTCAATTTTAAACTTTTTCCAAACTTTCCTGTGGATTTCGAAAACAATCCCTTACCAGAATCAGAAAAGCAAAAGTTAAATATCTTGATTAGCTGACAACATACAGCTTTTCCAACAATATTTGACAACGTTTTTTTCAACAGAGAAAAAAATCAAATATTGACATCCTGTAAATTGAAATAAGTGGAAAACCCAAAATATGCAAATTTAGAAGCATTGAAATTGAAGTCCTTGATATCAAAAAACCTTTTTAATTTGTAACCTTTTAATTTAGCATGAATTTTAACTTTGAGGGCCTTTGATTTTGTATCCTTTCAAATTAAAAAGTCTTCGATAAATTTAGAAAATGTAAAACTCTGGATAATTAATTCTGAACCTCATCACAAATTTAAAGCTTGTGAAATTCGAAAACATTTTAATTTAAAAGAACCTCAAATGAAAAGCTTTCCAAATTGAAAGAACATTTAAAATAAAAAACGTTCAAACATAAATATCTAATTATTTGTAAATAAAAACATAAAAATTGAAAAGCTCTTAATTTAAAATTGACTATCTGAATTAAAGATTTCATATTTACAAAGAAATATTGCTTCGTAATTTTTTTTTGATCATAATCCTTCCAGTAATACGTCATTAGCAAACTTGTAATATGCCAAATTAATAAGATCTTTCAACTCTCGCTTAGATCAGTCGCTGTAACCAGAAAGGCCGGGCGCGATTCCTGCTGCCGGCATTTTTTGTCAATTTTATTTTATTGCAATTGACTATGACATTCATGTAAAAGAATCCAAAATATTAATTTTTAACTAACTTTTTATATGAAAATACTGTTTTTTTCTTCAACCTTTACCATTTCCGAAGCGAATATTTCAAGGATAAGTCAGTGTCTCGACACCCTGAAAAAATTCTGACTCCTGATGCAATTTTTTGTTATAAACATCACTCATTACTCTAATTTCAAAATATGAATATCATAATAATAATAGAACAAATTTTAATTTGTATTCTACTTTTATATCACTTTTCTGTACTATTTCTTTATATTTTAACTTATTTGATTCTTAATATATGAAAATAATGAAATCCAAAATATAAATGTTCAACTGAATGAAAAAAATAAGAGTTTTCTATTGAAAAAACGTTTCTTGAAGTAAAAGTTGTCAATTGCAATAAAAACAGAAATAATCAAAAAATTCCGGCAGCAGGAATCGAGCCCGAACTTTTCAGTCAGAAACACGGAGCGTTACCGCCTGATCTAACCGGGAGTTAAAAGACTCTCGCATTGCGGACCATGTAACGTGTGGATTTTTTAAAGCCGTTTTACTTAAGAATAGTTGAAGAGTGCATCTTCTTACTTTAGCATATTACAAGTTTGGTAATCACCTATTCAGACTTCAATAGAGTTGCCACTTTAATTCCAAAAACGAAAATGTTATCGATCTGAATTTTCAGGAACTGTTCTAAAGTTTCTCACTTTACGGAAAATGAAAGGAGGTTCTTCCAGAGCGTGAATCTAGCCTACGAATACAATGGAGCAGGTGAATGAATAAATTTAAGGCGGGATCAAAGATATTATACATATATGTGGCCACTCTACATGGACAAATAAAAATTGTTACGAACAATTTTTTACTCAATTTTTTATTCTATTTTTCAGTTTATTTCTGCCGCATTTATGTATAATATTTTTGTCGGAATAACGACGGTCAGTAAAGAGAACGAGTGCTCGGTAAGTATTGTGAAAATATCATGCATAAAGAGACATCTGAATATAAAACGAGGTGCAGGTACAATTTTTTGAACTCAAGGAAGGAAATGTCTGTGAGACAAAATCGAATGCAAGAACGGAAGTATCAGGAGAAAGATAAAGGTCAAAACACAGAAATTTTCGAGTACGATGTGCATTAAAGCAACATTTTGCATTCGCTGATCTGTTGAATGTCTTCAGTGAATTGTAAAGAGTTAAAAAAAGCTTTCTCTAATCCTAGCGTCACTAACTCTAATTGTATTAAGTGTTAAATCTAAAAAAAAATGCAGATCAAACGGTCTTTCATCAATCTCCATAATTTTCATAAACCGAAAAATATTTGATTCAAATTCATTTCTAACTTTAATTATGAATTGAACTGCTTTTTCAAAGACCTTGGATACTTATGGGCCCGAGTGGAGAGCTTTACATGGTGACTTTGTGAAGCTCTTCGAATGGGGTGATTGCTAGAGAGATTGATCAGCGACTTGGGTCGGAGCAGTATTGCGAAACGAACAATATTTTCACGGACATTTAAATACAAAATTTTGACACAAATAAAACGAAATCTTTTAAAACTTTTAAATTTAACAATTCTAAATTAAATGCCGTTAAACTGCAAAACTTCAAAATTTTAACATTTCTAAATCGAACAGTTTCAAAATTTCTGGTTAAAAAGTATGAATCCACGATATCATTTTCAATGCTCTAATTTGAAGAATGAATTCATAAATTGATGCATTTTCAAAATTATATCATTTAAGGTAATTTTAAGTTAGAAACATTAAAAACTGAACAATGAAAAATTTTTAATGGACACTTTTTAAATTAGAAGTTAATTTTTTTTTATCTCAAGTCGTTTTAAATTAATAATTGTTCAATTGTTATTTATACATCGAAATGCCACACTTTCATTTAAAAATTAAAAATGGAACAATTAAGATTGTAATGTTCAAAGTTTAAATTAACACACTGAAATTTTAACAGTGCAAGGTTATTTCAAACAATTTAGTTTCAAATTGTACAGTTTTTCATATTTGATTTCTAATTAATCATTTCCAATGAACATTAAAAAATGTCTGTATATTAAAAATCGTTCTTTTTTCAACTAAAAAATTTCAAATCGAGTGTATAAAAAATGAAACATTTTAGACTGAAGAGATCATCTCCTTGTTAGTCTTCAAAACTGAGTTTTAAATTCTCTAAATCGAAAATGCACGCTTGAAAATTAAGACCCAAAAAGGAAATTTTGAAAGTAAAAGAGTTTGAAATTACGCATTGTACTAAATTTGAAATGATAAATTAAATTATTTCATAATTGAAAAAGTTAACAGCTAAACCTAAAATTTGAAAAAAAAAGCTAAAATCAAACTTATTTTTGCATTATACAATGTGATTGGATGGATTTTTTTCTAAAAATTTATAAAATTCCAGATAAAAAAATAAATTCACTGTATTTCCCGGTTTTTTCGATTTCCCAATCCAGCAGCCTCCCTGCATACATAAAAAATGATGGGATTTGAGGGGATAGACTCTATCTTTGAAACTTCTACAAATTACTTGCAAGAAACGAAGCATCTAATTCGAATAATTATTTTCACATAAAAGTTAAATGAACTTTAGGAGCTTTAGGCAGTGCTTAAGCCAAAAGCGATTCGAGTTCGCTAGTTTCTGTCGAATTCGGTGTTCTGCGCTCTCGGCAATTTACCCTCGCTTCGTTTTTTTTCCACCCAATTCTACATGGTAATTCCTCTAGAGTTAATTTGCAATATTCGATTGCTTTGCTTTTTTCATCTGCGTAGGAAAAACTCGACGAAATTGTTAAAAGCTCTCGCCAATTTGTGTCATTTGTAAGTTGCTTTACTTTCCTTTTAATTAGGTGAGTATGAATTATTTAAAAAATAGGATTTTAAAATTTACTTTTTCTTGGTTTAGCTTCGAGGCGACATTGATATTTATCTTATGGCCGCTGGGAAACAAGCATTTTATACTAAATCTTCGTTTTCGAGTACATGAAGATAAATCGGAGATTCACTTTTTATTGGCGATAATCTTGGATCTTTCGAGCTTGCATCTCAAAGCGATTTGTTTTCATTTGCAGCTAAAAGGGTTTGAGATCATCGTGACATTTTGATACGACAGCTTTTTCATCTATCATTGAAAAAAGCCACTGACATTTATATGGGACATCGATCGTTCGTTGCTGTCGTCAATTAAAATTAAGTCCTCTTCCCTTTTTCCAATACCGTATGGAGTTCAATAAACTTCAGGATATATCAAAGTTATTTATTAAAAAGACTTTACATTTTTATTTCAATTTAAGATTAAATTTAAATTTTAATATTTGATAATAATTATTAAAAATGTGTCCAAGTAAAGTTTGTCATAAAGGGATTAAATAACTTTTATTATAAAATTAAAACAAATTCTGGATGAATAAATCATTTCTGCCAAAAAATTACTTTTACGTAAAATAGCTCTACAGGAGAGATTTTCAAGTACATTGGCGAGCCTAAATTGAAAGCTAGATTTACATAACAGAGTGAATTTCCATAAAATTATTAAACTTTATTTCCATGCACAGGATATTTTCGGTGTTACTAAAATCTCCCAAAATCATGAAATATGAATCTAGAATTCACAGTTTCAATTTCTATAGCAGTATAAAATATTTCATTATTGTTAATTTTCGATTAAAAATTAATTTTCTGTTGCTTTTAATAATTTATGAATGTTTTATTTTTCAAACAAAATTTTGAAACTTGAATTTCAGGATTACCTACCATTGAAAAACTTTCACTTACAAATCGTTCAACTTTAAAAGCTTCTTAATTTTAAAGTTTCATATTTGAAATTCTCAAAAATTTACATATTTAAAACTCAAATCATTTATACTTTTGAAGCGTGAATGATAAAACTTTTAACATTTGGGAGTCAAAAATTCAAATAATTTTAATTTTATAAGATCCTACATTTAAATTCTTGGAACTGTAAGCTCTTTATTTTAATCCGACGCTTTATATTAAATTCCATCCAAATGAAAAACTGGTAATATTTTTAAATCCTTTTAGTATAAAAGCTTTCGAATTTCTCATTTTCATGAAAACTACGTATCAAACAAATAAAATAGAAATTTCTGAAGTTACTGTACTAGAATTCTCAAGTCTTCAAATTTGAAAGACTAAAATTCAACATTTATTTTCTATATTAATATTTCTTGACCAGCGACAGATAAACGTTAAAGAATAAAATTAAAAATGTCAAATTTGACAGCGATTTTGGAAAATCTCTTCATTGCAAAGCTACTTATAACGAGACAAAACAACAAAGTTTATATTTAAAAATCGTCGAGAACTAAAATTGTTCAAATTTGCCAGAATTCAAAATAAAAAGCCTTCAAATTTAGCAGATACAAAAAACAATGGCTTTCAAACTAAGAAGTTTCAAAAATTGAAGGCAAACCAAACCTAATTTTAATTGGAAATGCCTCAGATTGATGCCATGAAAACCGAGATGAACACTACAAGTTGGAAATTAAAAACTTTATAAATTACAAATCTTTAAAAGCCTTTGGTTTCAACGAGTTTTAAGACAACAAATTTGAGAAAATTTAAATTTGAGAGAAAGCGAAAATTTTCAGTTTTCAAATTAAAAGCTTCGAATGTCGAAGAAAATCCCAAACCTTCCAATTTTAAATCTGCCACATTCAGACAACTTGAGTCGTATTTCGAGAACCCGTGAAGATTTTTTAACTTTTATTGGCTTTAATTAAAGACAAGACTTCAAAGACTGGATGGTATGAGCTTCAGATTGTTGCTGTAATTTTCCTAGATTATAATTCAAAAAATCCTAGGCGTTTTTTTCAAACTACTCACGGGGTCTATTCTCCTCAAAAAATCAAAAATATCTCTGTTAGGGGTCATTCGACACGGAATTGAATAAGCTTTTTGATCGAGTAATCATGTTCTAAAGTCAGCAGTGATTTTTAATATTAGGTCTACAAATTAATTCGGTGCCTTCACTTTGATGTCTTGTAACTCTTGGTCAAACTTGCATTTTTTTCCGTCCTAAGGTAGTTTTAAAGGGCGAACCTTAATCTTCAAAACACAATCTAATAGGTGGCGGTCCTGCGGACTTGACTCAAAAATGAGTAAATACAATGGCGTCCGACAAGGAGTATTTAAGACACTGCATTCTTTTTGTCTTCTAGTTCAAAAATCACTATTGTAAAATCTCTGGAACCACTTTTTACATGCTTTATGTGTTACCGGACCTTCTTTTAAGGCTGAAAAAATCATTTAGGTCGCCTCAGCTGCATTTAAAAAAAAATTGGAATGCAAAAAGAATGCAGTGTCCCAAATGTTCCTTGTCGGACACCATTGTATTTACAAATGATTTTTAAGGTAAGGTCCGCAGGGCCACCACCTATTATATTGTGTTTTAAAGCCTAATGTTCCCCCTTAAAACTACCTCAGGGCGGGAAAAAATTCAAGTTTAATCAATAGTTACAAGACGTCAAAGTAAACGCACCGAATTAATTTGTATACCTAATAGTACTCGGGCTAATCGTACCAACAATGGTACCTATGTAACCCCTTAAAAAGCATCGATTTTAGAATCTTTGAAAAGTTGAAATTCCCAACTAAAAAACTTTTACGAAGCGTTGAACGAAGTTGAGTGAACTTATTTCCTTTAGAAAAAGAACTAGGATACCGTTACAAAAATAGAACTTGCGATGTCAAGCCAGGGGGAGTAGAAAATCGACATTTCAGTAACCACCCCCTGAGAGAGTGTCTCTGGTAGTCTAAGGTCTAAGAAATATAATTCAGATGACAACGAAAGATCGATAAGTCGACCCTTTGAGTTTACAATCGGTCTTGGATCGACAGTGGAAGCGGAAATGAGAATCGCGAAGCGCTGAAGGGGTCGGATAACAGCACTCGTATGGACGTGGGCCAAGTATTATCAACTGAACGTCCAATAATTTCACATCCATGGTTCTGTAAATATCGAGCGAGACAGGTCATGGCTTGGTCGTTGGTCGTCCAAAACACGCTTTCAGCGGCGCCAGAAAGTTTTCATCCCTCCAAATCGCCACAGTCTGGTGAAAACTTTGCCTTGTTATTTTCCCTGTTTTCCACCAAGATGCGACAACCCGTTACCGGAGACCCACTTTCATCAATCTCAAGTATCGCCTTGTCCCGAAAGTACAAGCCAAACTTTCACACAAAACAAAATTTCCAAGGACGAACAAAGTCTTCCCCGATTTCCATCTTGAAAATAAAATTCTTCGTCGTGAAATACTGACTTAAGATTGGGCTTCTCATTTACAGATTGGAGGCCATCCATAAATTCCGTAACATTTGAGAAAGTTAAAATTGTGTCGATATACAGTAGCATACATTTTCAAAAACGCTAGCAAAATAATGTCATAATTTTTTTTTAAACAATAAGTCGGGGAACTCACTATTTTTCAATCTGGTATACAATATACATTTATCATAAAATCGCGTGAAATCCTTATGAATCTTTTAAAATTCCATAAAAACTTTAAAGCTGTTAAAAAACTTTAAGAACCCTTAAATCTGTTGAGATCCTCTGAAATACCTGGACAACTTTCCAATCTTCTTAAATCTCTCAAAATCTTTGAAATCCCTTGAAAAATTCTAATTTCTTTTAAACTCCTATGAAATCCATAAAAATCCCTAGAAGCCCCTTGAAATTAAATTTATTCCCCTCTAAAGTTCTCTAGAAATTCGATGGATTTCCATTGTAAACTTTTAAATATCACTGATATCCTGGATACCTTTTTAAAATCTTTTGAAATTTTTTGAAATTCTACTCGAAAGCTTATTATTGAAAATCTTTATTCAACAAGTTTAAAAAAAAGTCTGCCATTATATTAGAAAGTTGTTGAAAAGACGATAATTTGAAACGTGGTAATTAGAATCGGAGAGAAATTGGAGAAAACCGAGGCTATCTCCTTTTCCAACAAAAAGTGGCTTTGCTCAGAATCGCTCCTTTTCAGCAACGAACACGCGATCATCCTCTAACGCTCGCTGAGAGTTTAACCCCGACTTTTTACTCGCGAAATCTATCCCGAGGTGGCCAAGGACCTGGGATTTTTTTTGCTTCTTGGCTAATTTACTTTTTACTCAAAAGCCTTTAGTCTAGAACTCTAAAGCCTCGGAAACCGAAGTTGGGTCGGGGCATCTGCCTCCGGTCATTTCTCTTTTTTCCCTCATTTTCGAATCGCACCGGTGTTTATTCCTGACCGCAAGTATCTACAACTGTAGTTTATGTCAACTTTTTCTTTTTTGTTTCTTCAAAATTATGGATTGAGATCCAAATTAAAAATCCTTCCAATTTAGACGTTTTTAAAATTACCCAATTCTAGGGCAAAGTTTACTCTGAATTTCCAACTCATGGTGGCCGCAAAACTTCGCTTTCAACATTCTCGAACTTTTCCCAGATTTTATCCTGACTAATTTTACATTTTCTCTGACCATTATTATTTAAAGACCGAAATTCTAATCTGGTAACATTTTACATTTAAATTTAGACATTTGTTATTTATTATTCTCGCGAAAGCTCTCAAAATTGACTAATTTCTAACACTAAAAGTGACCTTTCTGACATAATTTTAAAATATTTTTCACATCATGAATCATGAGTGAAAATTTCAAAATTCGAAATGATGGATCCAATATGGCGGCCAAAGAATTAAAAAACTGGTCCCGTGGTTTCAAAATGGTCCTCAGGGGTTTTTTGGGTCCTGATTACGAATCTGAAGTCAAAATTCAAAATGGAGAATCCAATATGGCGGACAAAATTTGAAGTCATTATTTTATCCGCGATTTTGGAGTTTTGGAATTTTTACTTCAGATTCGTAATCAGTGACCCCAAAAACCTTCCGTGCACAAAGTTTGAAGCAATTCTTAATTAAGGAAAAGTGTATGCTTCAAAGGGTTATAATAATTCGACTAAATTAATTAACAATTCAAGTTAAATTCAAAGAATTCAAATGAATTGCAAAAAATATTACAGCATCTCTTCAAATCTTTGAAACATTACGAAATCCCTTACTTCTCGTGAATAAATTTGGTAAAATCCGTTAAAATATTATAAAATCCCGTGAAATTCTATGAAATCTGATATTTTCTGACTAAATATTGATTTTAGAAACAAAGGGATTACAAGTGAGAGGCCTGATTATGCTTGACAATTACTTGAAGTGCTTCTTACAGAAATTCCCTGACTTTTCCCATTTTTTTTAAATTCCCTGACTTTTCTCTGATTTTCCCTCACCTGCAGCCACCCTGAAATTATATAAAATTAAAACCCTTCAATTTGGAAGCTAACACTGATTTCTATATTAAACCGAGACGTTTTAAATAAGAAATCTCTGAATTTTTAAATATGAACATCTAAAATTGATCCCGAGTCAAGAGTTCGGGACGAAATTCAGGTTCCCTCATCAAAAAAACATAGCAAATATCGAGCTGCCATCGCGAGAATAAAAAAAACTACGCTTGCTTTTTATGTCTAACTAGCAATGTAATCTAGTTAGTGGTCGCGAGTCATGTAATAAAATTTATCGATCTTATGATTGACACGACATTTTGCCTTGCGAAGCAATCAGGGGAGATACTTCCGATTCCAGGCTATCGGCATCAAAAAATTGTCGATGAAGCTTTTACTTGACCATGTCCTCCAACAAAATGACGAATTGGATGAATTATGACCAGCTTACATAGCACAAGCATCGGATTCAGTTGGCAAGGAATCGCTCGTAAATTTATCATTCCGTGGGACTGGAAGCAAAACCCAGAGGCTACCCCAAACTCACAAAATTGAAGAATTTATAACCGATAAATTGGAAAATTATACCAATGAAAGCCTCGAATATCGATAAAGTCAGAATTTTAAATTCACAATCTAAGGTATTTAAATTTTCAAACCATCCAACTGGAGATTTGGAAAATTAGTGAATACAAATTTACAATTGGGTCATTTCCAAAATAGATCGTATAGACGCGGTAGCGAAGAAATTTGAAACAAAATCAGGGTGGGGGTTTTAATCGAAGAAAAAAATTCCCAGTCATTTCCTGGTTCGTCTTTTAAAATTATGTTTTCAAAATATAAAATCACTAAATTTCCGCAGGAATCTGAAACAAATCTTGAAACCTTTTAAAATCGTAAATAAACTTCAAAATCTTCAAAAATCTACATTTTCTTTTGAATGTAAATATTTTTTTCAAACTTCTTAAAATTGTTATAAATGAGTCGAATTTTTCCTACATTTTTTTAAATTCTGAACATTCAAGGATTTTTTCTAGTTCAAATAATGCAGTTTCAAATTGTTTTATATATATATATTTGATTTATAATTTCTCATTTTAAATGAACAGTAAAATATTTCTAAATATTAAAAATGGTTCATTTTCTTAATTAAAAAATTGTAAGCTGAATGGGTCTTTAACGTTAAATTCTGTCAATCGTTTAATCTTTAGTACTCAACTATAGTTCAGTTAAAAAAACACTAATTAATGTATATTTAGAGATGATTAAAATAAATCGTTTTTTATCAAAAGTTGTCAATTTGAAACGCTTCTAATAGTTCAATACATTGAATCCTCAAAACTGGATTTTAAAATTCTTTAAATTGAAAACGTACGCTTAAAAATCATGACCTAAAATCGGAAATTTTTTGAGTAAAAACTTTTGGTTTTACTCATTGTAAACTTAATGATTTCATAATTTCTAAACTTTTAAGACTTTGTCAAATTCCCGGTTTCAAAAAGTTCCCGGTCATTTCCCGGTCCAGTGCCACCCATAAAAATTTACATTGGCATATATATCACAAAATGCTGTTATTTCAGGCGAATATATAAAATAATTAATTTAAACCAAAATTATATTATCATTAACAGAATTAAACTTTCATTTTTTTAAAATATATTTTAATTAAAGTACAAATGTCAACACAAAAAGAAGACAAGAAATACTGCTTTGAAATGTCAAATTTTGAGGTTTTCATCTTGATATTTCTGGGTCATTATTTTATAATACTTTAAGAATCGCAGGAGGATAATCGATTTTTATTCGTCTGGAAACGATAAGACAATATTGGACTGAAATTATCTCATTAAATTCTATTGATTTAGTTTTCAAATTTAATAATTTTGTAAAATTGAAGTTTTCTTAAAAATTAAGTCCTGTTTTTGTTCATTCTTGCTTGGAAAAATAAATGTAGTTAATGTTAAATTTTACGTTAACTAATAATCAAGAATTAAAAATGTACTTAATTTTTAAGAAGTTTTCAATTTTATAAAATTATTTGATTGGAAAACTGAAGCAATCGTATTTAATGAGCTAACTTCATTCTTATCGTTATATTTACTTATTGTATTGAAATTTGTATTTGAATAAAAATGTATTCTTACCAAACGGAAGTTTAATTCTATAAATAATAATATATAATTTTAGTTGGAATACATTATTTTACTCCACGAACATTGAGTAACATTATATATTAATATCAATTTTTTTAATTACGTCGCAACCACGTCGAGACGATCTATTCTGGAATGGCCCAATTGATAAATTTGAAAGCTTTCCAAATTGAAGATCTTATTATTTGAGTTTCTCCAAATTGATATTACCCAAAATGTAAATGTTTCCAATTTGAAAGCGTCTAAAATCGAAAGAATTCGAATTTGAAAATCTGGGTTTAGCCGTCTAAACTCTCCAATCTCGTTTTCTACTGGCCCGCAGCGCCACGTACGAGTAGCGGCGTTAGATGCCAAAACAAAACAAGATTGGAGAGTTTAGACTGCTAACCCCAAATTGGAGAGTATAACATGGAGGTACTGAAATATGATTTTAAATTTAATTCAAGATAGCGTTCGACAATATAGATACAAAGAATATGATACAAAGAAAAAAATACTTTTAAGAATGATTTAATTAAATAAAGAGAAGTTTTAAAATGAAAAATATGGTTCTTGTTTTTCCAGGACCTTTGAAGCTGACAATTTCCCATTTACTTTCCTCTCGGTTGAAATATGTTCAACCCTCGTCACAGAAAACTTTTCACGACTTTCGCGGAGCTTCTTGCACGTTTGTGAGGCGACAGAAGACATGCCACATCTTTATTTGAAATTCCGCCGTCCCTCAAGACGATAATTACATCGTTTTAATTAGCTGGAAGTGTTGGGTACTCTATTTGTCACTATTTTAAAGTCAAACTAAATTAGGATGTTTCAGTGGGTTCAGATCCTTATTTAAGACTAAAATGCACCCACTAAAGAGGTAATCTTCGCACTAATAAAGGAACATGCCTGATACATTGGAACCTGGATTTACGTAAACTGGATTTGTGCGTTCCTAGAACTGATGTCCTCCGCAGTTTCGTGATGAAGGGAGATGCGAGATTGAGAGAGAGAGAGGCGGTGCTCAGTCAAGCGTGACAAACAGCACGAGGACCGCACTCTCAGCGCGTTAGTTGCATCGGGTTGCGTCATGCGTCCAAATCCAACAGAAATGATTCATGTGGCCCTGCATGTTTACGTTCCGAGTCCCTGGATTTGTCACGAAAGCTACATAATCTCGGACCATGTCCGAAACCGTGCACAAATTCAGGTTCCAGTGTAATCTGTGGATGGCCGCTAATTACAAACCGAGACCTATGCTATATTAAAACACATCGTATTTCGCAACTGATACTTTCTAGCAGCAATCACAGCCCTCATAAAGTATCTGTGGCGTAAAACGTTTTATACAAATACAGTTCAACGAGTCAACAAGGAAAGCACACTAAATTTTCAGTCTGAAAATTATTTACAGAAAATAGGTAAACGATCCGCAAAAACCAAAGCTACCCCCGTTCGAAGGCCGAAATTTGAATCCCAGTATTAAGCCAACATGAAAAAAAATTCTAATCTTCATTGAAATCGGTATTCGATGAAATTTGAGTTTCAAATTTTGAAAAATTAGAGACACATGAAGTGGAACTTTGAATCTAATTAGAAAGAAATATTCATTAAATATTCGTCTTCAATATTCATTTTGGCAGAAAATTGTAATCAGGGAATTTATTAAATGATATATTTCAATGTATTGGATTGCATTACGTAGAAAACAAATTTGAAAGCATTCGAAAATTAATTTTTGGAAACAGAATTAAAAATAGTAAAAATGTCGATACACACGTTTTTTCAACCATATATAATAGCGCCCGGATTTAGAATCCCATAAAATCCAAAGCACTCAAATTTTGGAAGCGACAAAAATATAAGTTTTCCAATTTAGAAAAACCTGAAATTTGAAAGAATCCAAAGCTTCAGAATTTGAAAGAGAATTAAATTGATGATGATCTTCAATTTAAAAAATACTTTAAGGTTTAAATCATCTAAATTTTGCAAGCAGTAACTTAAGAATATAAATTTATGTGCAGCACAATTTATAAGAATTCATAAGGATTCCAAAACGGTAAATATTCCAATCCGAAAATATTCAAATTTGAAAACCCTTCAATTTGAGAAGATACAAATAAAAAATCGACAATAAAACTTTTTTTTAAATTCAGAAGTCACAAAATAATAATTCAAAGTTTTCAATACTTGTTAAAATACAATTCTTTCAATTAGAAACTTCAAAATTAGAACTAATTAGAAAAGCTTTTGAATTTTGAAACAACCAAACGAAAATATTATTATCAGAATTTTAAAGTCTTTAATTTTGAAAACTTAACATTTTTAATTTTATAAATTTGCAAATTAAAAAAAAAATTAACAACTGTTTTACTTAAAAATTTTAGAATTTAAAAGAATTTCAAATTTGTAACTACTTAATTTACCAGAATTCGAGTTTGAAATAATAATAAAGAAACTTCATGAAAAATCGTGTGAAAGAAGTGAAAATAAATCCACAAAAAATTGCAAAGCATTTCATTTTGAAAAGGTCCCAATCCTCAAGATTTCTAAATTTTATTTCAGTTTTGAAAAGAAATTAAATATAAAAATTTAGAAGGAATCTATATTTCAAAACTTTCCGAATCTGAAGACTAAAATCTAATATTCCAAATTTGAAGGTTTTCAACATTCCGAAAACCTGGAATCTGAATTTGAAAGTTAATTTTTTTAAATGAAGTTTAAATGAAGACATTTTCCTAAGATTATATGGTAAATATTGGTTAAGATTTTTTTTTATCAGATGTTGTCTATTACCCCACGAATATTTTAAGATGAAGATGAAAATAATCGGAGGAATTTTTTTGAAATAACTCTATTTTTGTATTTAATTACTAAGAAATTCAGAAACTATGATAAGATTATGTTATAAATGTCGGTTAACATTTTTTTATGGATTTCTTTTCTTATTGAATATGATTCTCACCCCAATAATATTTCAAGATAAAAATGAAAATCATCGGAGGGGCGTTTTCTGAAAAGATTAGGTTTGTGTCTTTAATAATTAATATAGAATAACAAAATTTTAGCAAGACAAACTATTTTATTGTGGTACTGTGAAATTGTATTGCGACTCGCAATGAAACGTTAGGTATAACAATTAAAATTAATATACTTTTCAAAATGCCCGTAAACAAACTATTCTTCGTTGATATTTATATTTAATAAATAAAATGCTATTATGATATCAAAAATATGCCAATAAAACAGCTATCAATTAGATGTGCAGAATGGTTTCATTTTCATTAAATACAAAAATCAACTTTTTCAAAAACATCCTCTGTAACTGTTTTTATTTTCATCTTAAAATTTTCGCGGGGTTACAATCACAATCTATAAGAAAATCTGTAAAAGAATGTTAATCAATATCTACCATATAATCATATGAAAATTACTTCATTTCTAAGTAATTAAATACAAAAATCGACTTTTTTCAAAAAGCGCCCAACCGATTATTTTCATTTTCATGTTAAAATGTTCGTGAGATGCTATATTGCTATCAAAAATGAAAACATCCTATTTACTTGGAACTTCTATTTAAACTTAGTTCAGCCCCGTGTCAAATTTTCAGGCACTTTTTTGAAAGCATACCAATTCCAAACGGTTTTCCAATTGGAAGAAAGCTAAATCCTTAGAAAACAAGCAAATGAAACAACAAAATACAAAAAATACAAATAGTTGCAGATGATTTTGAACAAAACTGATTAAATCTCATCGAACACCGATTGCTATTTCGGTAATGCGCTAGCTACTAGAAACTCCCGTGCAAAACGTGAAGAGAAACCCCATTGGTAAAGCTACTAACTTGGATCCGTGATGAATCCAGTAGAAGAGGAAAAAAAATGTAATACAAGCTAGCCAAAGGGCAATAACGCATCGTGGTAGAGCGTTAGTGTCGACTATTTGAAAAATATCTATATAAATACTCTCGGGTGATGCGAACAAATACAGGTTGTTTACTTTTAAGGAAAAGTTATCAAAGAAAAAACAAGGTAATAATGTAAAGAGATTAAAAACAGAGAAGGAAAGTAATACAGGCAGACCGTAATTCCTACCTCCAGAGTGGGCGTTTTTGTCTGAAACACAAATGGAATTCCTGAAAAAAGTCAGCCCACCTACTTCGCGGGGCTCTTTTAACCTTGTAGGGCATTCTTGATCAAATCGATCAAAGTTACGAGGGGGTAGTTTCATTTCATTTTTTTAGACTATACTTTCAATTACACAAAATGGGTCTCAGTCATTTTTCTCTTTCTTTGCTTAGAGTCCTTTCTCTCGTCCATTTACTTATTTTTTAATTAAACCAAAAAAGGGTGGAATTTAAGGAAAGAAAATACATCGAGGGGTTGGTTCTCTTTTTCCAAAGCGTCTTTTCTTATGTCTTAAAATATTTTAAGGTGAGAGCAGTTAAAGCCTCAAGCAACCTTATGGAATTAAAGATTTAGTAGATATAATATTAAAATAAAATCATATGTAGATATCAAAACAAACTCGATAAAATTGGTTGAGGATTAAATTATATTTTCAGTAGATCAGAGAGAAAATGTTTCGTAAAATTTCTTTTTTATTCTTTTTTTTATTCTCTTTGAACTTCTTGGGTTTGTCGTGTATGTGCTTGAGGATGAATATTTTAATCCGTGCGATTTGACAATCTAGGATGTCAATAGAAGAACCGAGCATGCTTGGCGCGACGAAAGTTTTTTTTCAATTATGAAAAGAAAAAAAAAACAGAACCGTACATGGAACAAATCGGAAAATGCTTTCACTATCTAGAATTCAAAATTTGATGGGATTTTATGGTCTTTCCAGAAGAAAGAATAGAAGTTGATTTTATTTAAGAGACGTACTTTCGAATAGTCCAAAAATAAAGACCCTTGAATTTTGCAGAGCCCAAATTTAAAGGCCTTCGAATTTAAGAGTCCGAAATTAAATCATTTAATATTGATGAATTTAGAGTCAACATTAAAAAATTGAATACTTTCCAATTAACAAAGCTTCAAAAGAATTGAATACATTCGAATTTGGATGGCTGCAAGAATTAATAGCATCCAAAATTTAAAAACTTTTAATTCTGTTACTAAAAAATTTAAGTGCCTTGAATTTCGAAATTTAAAAAATTATTAACTTTCCAATCTGCAGGAACCCAAAATGGAAGATCTATGAATTTGGTAGCGTAGAAATTGATAGATTTAAATCAAATGTGAAAGCTTAAAAAAGGAAAGATTTCCAATCTTTAAAATTGAACAAAATTAAAATTTCAAAAGAATCCTGTGTTTAAAATTTTTTAATTTAGAACAGTTGAGAATTGACAGTTGTAAGATTTTTAAGTTTTCAAAATTTAAGGTAACAAAATTGACCAATTTAGATTATTCAAATATTGAATGCCTTAGAATTTAAAACCTTAAAGTTCGAAAATGAAATGTTGAGCGCTTTTAAGTTCGAAAAAAGAAAATTCAAAAGGCTTTCAATCTTATCCTTAACTAGAATCGTTCAATATTGAAGAGTTGAAAATTGAACACCATAGAATTTACATAAGTGCTAATTATTAAAAATCTCTGAATTGGGAAGAGATGAAAATTGAAAGATGTCATATTGAAAAGAGATTAAAACTTTGAAAGTGTCCAAATTAGAAAAGTTATGAATTTAAAAGCTTTGAAAATTTAAATTCTTTGACTTTAAAATCTTTCTAATTTGACGACATAAAAACTGTAAGTCCTTAGAATTTAAATACGTTCAAAATATTAAGCGTCTGATTTTGAAAATATTTTAGGGATTGAATTAGAATACATTATTATTTTTTTAAATGCTTGAAATTTTCCATTTAAATCCATCAAATTTTAAAACATCCAAAACTGAAAGTACTGGAATCTGAAAATATTCTAAATTGAAAACTTAAGACCCCTGGAAATCATCGGTAAATCGGACTTCATACTACCGGTAAAGGCCGTTTTTCCCGAAGAAGATTCTATTTTTTATCTAACAATCGAAAGAAAAAAATGCGCCCTATTAGCGGCTCCACGATAACACCACTATTTTACTGTTCATCTAAAAAGGGAGTAGATAAAACAGTTCTCCACATCGGTTTTTGCTTTCGTGAATCACTATTAGGGTGGTCCAAAAATTGTTTTCGAATTTTTATGGGGACACCCCAGAAATTTGTTCGAATCCACACAAAAATAAATCAACTTCTTTTTTTGACACAAATTATATTCAGGGGTGCCGCAAGCCCCATGAAGTTTAACATGTATTTCCCATAAGAAAAAAAGACGTTTTTGTAAATCTTATTCAGAATCCTCAATATTATCTCAATCAAGCTGAAACTCAACATTTCTTTTCACAATTAGCCATAGAATACGAATAAAATATGTTTTCTGAGTTTTTCGCGCTAATTATGACTTTTTTTGTGCGTTTTTCAATAAAAATTGTTTCTGGCACATAAAAGACCACTTCATACTGATAATTAGATGTTCACATACATTTTTTAAATAATTTATCATTGTTTTTAGCAATTTTCTCATAGAATGGAGTTAGAAAGACGCGGTTTTTTCACAAATTTCCCACTTGTTGTCCAATTTTCAATTATAGGCAAGTGATAGTTCATCAATGTTAACAGGTGTGATTGTTTAAACAATTTATTATTATTTCTAATAATATTCTCTTAGAAAAATGCTACAAAATTGCAGTTTAAACAAAAAAATTCACTTCTAGTCAAATTTTCAATTTAGATAAGTTGAATAATTAACTACAGTCAAGAAAATGAATTGTTTAAACAATTTTTCATTACTATTATCAATATTATATAATAATAATGGTAGAAATATGCGGTTTTTCTGAAATTTCTGGCTTTTTGTCCAATTTTCAATAGGAGTGAAGTAATAATGAATTCAAATTAACAAAATAATTGTTTAAACGATTTATTATCATTGTTAATAATATTCTTCTTGCTTAATTCGTAGAATGTGGCAGTTTTTTCTGAAATTTTCAACTGTTCGTCTATTTTTCATTAGGCGTGACTTAATAATTAATTAGATTTAGCAAAAATAATTGTTTAAACAAATTATTATTCTTTATGACTATCTTCATCTATATAAGTGCCTGATAGTTGCGGTTTTTCAGCAATTTTTACCTTCCTGTCCATTTTTTCACTTAGTGAGGTAGTAATTAATTAAACTTAACAAAAAGTTGTTTAAACAATTGAATATTGTTTATAACTATCTTTTCTTAGATAAGTGCTAGAAAGTGGCCATTTTTTCTGAAATCTTTGACTTTGCATTGCCTTTTTATTTATGAACAAATAATAAGTCAACCACAACAAAAATGATTTTTCGAATGGTATTTTTTTATGCGAATTATTTTAGCTCTTTTCCCAATGCTTGAAAAAATTAATTTAAAGAAAAAAAGCTATTTTACACAAGAGGCAGAAATAAAGAATATAATAATCATTAATAGGTGGAAGGACTAGGTCTTTAAATGACTTGTAAAAGTTTTTTTTTTATTACAACTAGAAGCTTATTGCAAAGCGTAAAAGAAAAACTTGGAATTGCAAATATTGTAATATCAGCAACTGCCCCCCTCATATTTTTTTTCCGAAAAATGTATTTACGAAAAGGAAAGAGATTATTTAAAATATAGTTTTATCTAATGTTTCTCGAAAAAATTTGAAATACAGTAGGTGTGTGCACGCGTTCTGACGGGCAGCAGCTTTTTATGCTTGTGATTGCGGTCTTGTGATTTGATAAAGGCTGTGAGTTGGTGATAAGTGTGGAGCAGTGTGGGGCGAAGGTCTGTGGATAATAGTTTCGTGTCGGGGTGCAGTGATTGTTTTGATACGGGTATCTGAAAATCTTAGTGAAAATCTTAGTGAAATTGAGGTTAAATGAAGATGGATGAAAAGGCTGCGGAAAGGGCGGAAGCGGTGACATCAGAGACATCTGACGACAGCAGAATCGTTGAGGAGGGCAACGCAGTTAACCCGACGAGCATAGGCGGTAAGAAAGGGAGAGGCAGACCTCGCAAGGAGACAGTACCGGGCGACGTTGCCAAATGTACGTCACGGGGAAGAAAAGCGGCGATAAACACACTAGATAAATGCTGGAAATTAGATTCATCAACAGACAAACAGGCAGAAACAGCTGATCCGGATTTCGGTACCGAGCACCTAAGCGGAAATCGAATGAGCCCGGACAAGAGCACAGAGTTTTTTAGAGCAAGATGGAAACTTGCAAGATCTCCTGTAAGAGGCAAGGACAGCGAAACGGAGGTAGAAGGGGCACTGGAAATACACAGAGAGAACGAAACAGTAGAAAGTCCGTCGGGAAGAACAGAAAGCGGTACAGAGGTGAGTGATGTGTCAGAAAGCGGCAACACGGATAAAGAAGAGTCAGAAGGTGATAAGATGGAAGGCCAGATAGACAGGACTGAGACAATCTTAATTAATTTGAGCGATAATGCTACAGAGGCTTTGCCTGCCAGATCTGAGAATTTAAAGGACATTCTGTCAACAAATACTGAAACTGAAGTCAGTGAGATAAAAGAGTTAGAAAGAGAAGGTGGAAAGCGAGGAATCCCCTCTCCTCTGGACTGGCTAAGCGAATGGGAAAAGAAAGAAGATAGAAAATGGGATGGCAGAATGGCAGAATTTGAAAGCATGATAAGAAGAGAACTGCAATCGATGCGAATCTCATGTCAAACCTATAACAGGAACATCAAAGAGAAGGAGGAAAAAGACCAAGAAATAGAAAATTTAAGAAGAGAGACTGGAGAATGGAGGCTGGAGTGTAGCAGGCTAAAAGAAAATCTGGCGAGACTGCAGGTGAGTCTGGGTATTGCTTTAATTGATTTTGAAAAGGAAAAAGAGAAGTGTGGCAAGTGGAAAAGCATAGCAATAGGTAATATTGGGGAGGGAACGAAGAACAATGAGATAGAAAGGGGCCAAGTAGATATGCGAAACCAAGGTGGGCTGGCCGAGGTGACACGCGCCACTGGAAGCCCCCCGTCGACTGCGGGGATGACCCTAGCACATGTCGCGGATGCGACAGGAGGGTTGGGGGTCTCTAATGGGGGCGGTGGGACTTCAGAGGCGTCACCGGCAAACCCACCACCTAGAAAATTGAACAAGGCCGATTGGGAGTCTGAACTGAAGGAGAGGCGTGAGAGGAAAAAGAATGTAGTGGTAAAAGGTCTAACGCTACTGTCTCGAGAGAAGAAAGAGGAACTGGAGAAGTGGGTAGGGCACAATTTACGGTTAAAAATCAGGGTAGAAAAGATGAAGAGATTAAATCCAGATGCTGGATGGCTAGTGAGACTAGAAGAGTGGAACCATAAATTGGATCTAATGAAAAGAAAGGCGGAACTAACTGAGGCAGGGTGGGGTGTCCTGATCCTGGACGATCTAACGCCCAGACAAGAAGAAGTACAAAAATGGCTAGAAAGGGAAGCGGAGGCATGGAGGGATAAAGGCAAAATAGCAAAAGTAGGTTACCAAAGAATATTAATTGATGGCACGTGGTTAGTTTGGGAGGAACTCGAAGGAGAGTTGCGTTTGAAAAGAGACACAGGGATGGGGGAGGCAAATGCATTTCGGAACGGAAGAAGAGAAAGAACAGACAGCTGGTGAACTAGGTGTGATACAGTGGAACGTGCAGGGTATGTCAAACGTATTCAAGAATCGTAGTCTATGGAAGGGGGCTGAAGTAGTGGTGTTCCAAGAAACGTTTATAGAGGAAAAAAGAATCAAAAAAACTTTGGATAGCCTAGATAAAAATTTTATTTGGTACGGCAAAGCAGCTATCAAAGAACACAACAAAGGGAGAGGGGCTGGCGGACAGATATTAGGCGTAAATAAAGATCTGGAGGCGACTTGGAATGTGCAGGAGTGGGAATACGGGCTTCTCCTGGAAATAACTAGGAAGAATAGTGAGGATAACTACATAATTATTACGGGATACAACAATAAACCATCAAAATTGAAATATTTTTTAGAGAAGTTAGGTGATAGACTCGAAAAATTGGAGGGATCTCCCGCTAAAGTGATAGTGGCTGGTGACCTGAATGCAAAAATTGGAGTAGAACAGGGAGTGGCGGATTGTGGCTTAGACGATGATTTGGAAATACGAGAAAGGAAATCTGAGGATAAAGAACTGAGGAGTGAGGGCAAATTTTTAATACGCTGGTGTGAGGAGAGAGCAATGTTAGTTATGAATGGTAGAGGAGTAGGAGATGAAGAAGGGAAAGTAACCTGTATAAGCCATGGTGGCGGCCTTGGTGGAGTGCTGGACCTGATAGTTGTGAAAATGGAGGAGATAAAGGCTGTGCCTGATTGGTTCATTGGCTTGCGTGTAACGGCACAAGAAGGTTCAGATCACCTACCTATATTCTACAGACTAAGATGGGGACAAAAAAATGTGGCAGTAACGAAAAACAGAAGAGGCGTGCAGAAGCTGAAATGGAGGGGAAACGACGCAGAGCAATTTAGAGAAGAGTGGCTGAGGCTATGGAATGAACGGAGTGGAATAAGTCAAGATCCAGAACAGAGATGGGAGGATTTAACGGAAGCAATCAACAAAGCAGCCAAAGCAACAGGCATGATAGCAAAAGTGGGAGTGTAATGAATTTAGTAAACATATAGGAAATTTAATATGCCCGTGTATACTAAAATTGCAAAGATTTCTAACAGTGTATAGGATTAGGATTAATTAACTATGGGATTCATTTGACTGTAACAAAAAGTACGCCAGACAATATTTTTTATGCATAAACTGATAATAGAGACGGTAAATTCATACATTGGACTGTCATAACTATTAACTTATCCCTAAAATCAATGTCTTAATTTCAAGATACGGAAGAAGAAGCGTTGATATCACATGTAGCATCAATATCTCATTTCAATTCCTTCTGATAAATATTTCTACCCAGATGAGGTATTTTCCCCGACTGGTGCCGAACAAATGGTGCAATTGTCAGTAACCTTCAGATTTGATGTCCTAGCGGCCTATTTGGTGTTTGATGATAGAATTAAGATTAATTGACTATGAGATTTATTCGACTGTGACAAAAACTACATCAGACAATATTTTTTGTGCATAAACTGATAATACAGACGCTAAACTCATACATTTAATGTCCTTGTGGTTTATTGGGGCTTGATGATAGGATTAAGATTAATTGACTATGAGATTCATTTGACTGTAACAAAAACTACATCAGACAATATTTTGTATGCATAAACTGATAATAGAGACGGTAAATTCATACATTGGACTGCCATAACTATTAACTTATCCCTAAAGTCAATGTCTTAATTTCAAGATACGGAAGAAGACGCGTTAATATCACTTGAAGCATCAATATCTCATTTCAATTCCTTCCGGTAAATATATGTCTGGCCAGATGAGGTATTTTCCCAGATTGGTGCCGAACAAACGGTGCAAGGGAAGGACGTTGAGCAAATTGATTCGCATAAACACTCTAGTCGATCGATCGAGTTGTTTGGATTGGATGTTTACGTGCTTCAATTCGCTTTCAATGTCCATTCACGTGCCTGTTGATCGGCACAGATTAAACTGTGGTATCCGATACTCTTGACAATGGCTTGGTGCACTTGGAGCATGTCGTATGTCGCATATATGCACTTGACCATTTTCATACTTGACTAACAGGAATCACTGACTTGTGGTTCAGTAATTCAATTTTAAGAAAAATAGACGGACAAATTTAAAAACTAGGGATTAACAAAAAGAGCGAAAATGGATGGGTGTGCTTGGAGCATGTTGCATGTCGTATGATTAATCCATTCTAGATGATTCATCAATTATTAGACAAATGCTGTATCTCAAAGACACCAGAGATATAAGAAAAATTCAAGTATGTCTGATTATACAACATTGTCAAATTGTTGAACCCATGAACACTTTAGTAGAAAATAAAACAAAGTCCTAAAAATGCTAAAATCATGCGTAACTCATTTTTTCGAAGAAATGGATAGAGATTATATTTCAACTAAAAACAGTTGCATATTTGACAAAATAGTTCAATCTTCAAGCCAACAAAAAAATAATTTTTTTTAGAAGACAGTGGAATCTTCAATCAAGAAAGATGACTGCAACCAAACAGTTCAATTTTTTACATCAAAGATGATTTTTTAACAAAATAGTTGAATTTTCTACAAAATGCTTAAATTTTAAACCAAACAGTTAAATTTTAAACCTACAAAGATATATCTTCAACCAAATAATTGGACTTTCAAATAAAAAAGATAAATTTTCAACCAAACAGTTGAATTTTAAAATAAAAAAGATACATTTTTTACAAAAAAAAAAAAAAAAATTTTCATCCAAATAGGTAAATTTACAACAAAAAAGATGAATCTCCAAAAAAAATGAATTTTTAACAAAGGTGTTTAACTTTTAACCAAGTAGATGAAGTTCCGATAATAAAAAGATGAATGCTCCACCAAAAAAATGTCTTCAACCAAAAATATTTTAAATTTAAATAAAAAACAGTGGAATTCAATCAAAGATTATTATTTTAGTTTAAAGTAAAGAGAAAAAGTTATATTTCTAGCAAAAAAAAATTCAGTTAACAAAGGAAAATTATTGAACCTTAAAGCCAAAAGATACAATTTCTGAAAAATAATTGAATTTACCCTTCTAAAAATATGAATTTTCAACTAAAATTATGAATCTTAAAAAAAATGAATTTTGAACAAAAAAGATCAATTTTCAACCAGAGGGATGACTCACTAAATAATGAAAAGAATTTTTAATAAAGTAGTTCAACTGTCAACAATACAGTAGAATTTTCAATCAAGAAGATTAATTGTGTACCAAAAAAGATGAAGTTTCAACCAGAAATAATTAATTTTGAACCAAAATTGTAAAAGTTAAGTTTTTAGTTGAAAAAATTTAACTTTCAATTTAAAAAAAAAACGTATTTTGAACCAAATAGTTTAATTCTCAAATGTATAAGATAAATTTTCGACAAAAACAAACTAATTAAAACAACAACCAAGTAAAAGGATTTTCGACCAAAAAAGCGGACTTTTAAACGAAGTAGTAGCATTTTCAACCCTTAAAAAAAGGAAAGATACCATTAAAAAGGAAAGATGCCTTCAAAAAAGCTAACCTTAAAAAAAGGAAAGAAACCCTTAAAAAAGGAAAGATGCCCCTAAAAAAAGGAAACATGGCCTTGAAAAAAGGAAAGATACCGTTAAAAAGGAAAGATACGCTTAAAAAAGAAAAGTTACCCTTAAAAAGGAAAGATACCCTTAAAAAGGAAAGATACCTTCAAAAGGGAAAGATACCCTTAGAAATGAAAGATCCTCTTAAAAAGGAAAGATACCCTCAAAGAAAGGAAAGATACCCTTAGATAAAGGAAATACACCCTTTAAAAAAAAAGAAAAGATAGATGAAATAAAACAGAGGAGAAAAACTGACGAAGCGAACCAAGGTGAGGTTGGAAATTGTAGTTCAAGTAGTTCAAAGTAGTTCAACTTTCAACCAAGTAATTGCATTTTTATCCAAAAAAGAGGACTTTTAAACGAAATAGTAGCATTTTTAACCGAATATTTGAATTTTTAACCAAAAATATAATATAAGGAAAAAAAGGAAGTTTCTTGAAAACAGGGGAAAAAAGAGGAATTCTTTGAAGAAGGGGAAAAGGGGGGAATAGGGGAAAGAGTGTGAAGTCTTTACACCTATCTTAACTCTTCAGTTATAACATACTTTGAATAAAAAAAGGAAAGATACCCTTAGAAATGGAAAGATGCCCTTAAACAAGGAAAGATACCTTTAAAAAAAGGAAATATACCCTTAAAGAAAGGCAAGATACCCCTAGAAAAAGGAAAGATACTCTTTAAAAAATTTAGAAAGTTGTGATGGGATGAAATAAAACAGAGGAGAAAAACTGACAAAGCGAGCCAAGGTGCGGTTGGACAAAGTAGTTCAATTAGTTCAAAGTAGTTCAACTTTCAATCAAGTAATTGAATTTTCAACCAAAAAAGAGGACATTTAAACGAAATAGTAGAATTTTCAACCGAATATTTGAATTTTCAACCAAAAATATAATATAAGGAAAAAGGGGAAGTTTCTTCAAAACCGGGAAAAATGAAGAATCCTTTAAAAAGGGGGAAAAGAGGAGAACAGGGGAAAGAGTGTGAAGTCTTTACATCTATCTTGACTCTTCAGTTACAACATACTTCGAATAAAAAAAGGAAAGATACATTTAAAAAAAGGAAAGATGCCCTTAAGAAAAGGAAAGATACCCGTAAAAAAGGAAAGATACCCTTGAAAAAAGAAAAGATACCCTTAGAAAAAGGAAAGATACCCTTAAAAAAGGAAAGATACGCTTAAAAAAAGGAAAGATACGCTTAAAAAAGGAAAGATACGCTTAAAAAAAGGAAAGATACCCTTGAAAAAAATTGAAAAAGGTGTGATGGGATGAAATAAAACAGAGGAGAAAACCTGACGAAGCGAGCCAAGGTGAGGTTGGACCTGCCTGCAATTATCCGGTCTAATGAACAAACAGTCTGGTCTACCTCTCCCATTCCTGTGCTCTGGATAGACCAATGACTCCACAATTTTTCCACTTTAAACGAAGTGGTTAGCAAAATTTATTGAATTAGCACCAGTTCTCAGTCATTTTTGCACATGATTTATAGCACAAGCGCACCAACACACTTAAAAATCGTTGCAGATAAATGTATGTATATCCGGATCAAAGAGGATTTGCGAAAGTACGTCGGTGATATTTACAAAAAAAAAATAGTGCCATTTGCAAAATAGAATTTTGCACAGGTGTCCGACTTTCTTCAGTGAGTTTCTATTTATCCTAAATGATGAAGCTGAAGATGATGAGATAATTTCATTAGTCTCGTATTCAAGAGGTAAGCATTCGTCTCGCCTAATCATCGTTTCTCCAAGTGGTTCGCAAAAAATACATATTTTTATTGACACCTCCGAGAGAACGAGGAATCATGGTCGTTGACCTTAATTTCGCGAATTTAGAAATAGAGATGATTCGGCAGAATTTTTTAAACCTAAAAAGTTGAGCGATCTGACTTTCGCCGAAGCAGAGATCTGACAGCGGACAATTGATTAAAATTCAAAAAGATGCGGTTCTGTCCGATGACCTAAATTTTCCCTGGCAGATTTTACAATAAAAAAAATCCATTTTTAAGATAAAAGTTAAACTTTCAACCAAATAGATGAATTTTCATCCATATAGTTGAATTTTTAACTAAAATATATAAATTTTCAACCAAAAATGGAATCTTTTGATTTTCAATTTAAAAAATTAATTTTGTAACCAAACCAACGAATTTTCAACATAATAGTTAAATTTTACACTAAAATTATGCATTTCGGGTAAAAAAAATTAACAAAGTAGCTCTATTTTCAACAAAATAATTGAACTTTCAGCCGAAAACATAAATTTTCAACCGAGAAGAATAATTTACTACCGAAAGAAACGAATTTTTAACAAAATACATAAATTTTCAACTAAAACATATAAATTTTCAACCAAAAATGGGATAGTTTGATTTTCAATTTAAAAAAAAAAATAATGTTTTAACCAAAGCAACGAATTTTCAACAAAAAAGTTCAATTTTCAACTAAAATATATAAATTTTCAACCAAAAATGTAATAGTTACATTTTCAATCAAAAATTAATTTGTTACACAGACCAACGAATTTACAACAAAATAGTTAAATATTCCACTAAAAGTATGCATTTTCAATTAAAAAATTATTTTTTACCAAAGAAGATCCATTTTCAACAAAATAGTTGCATTTTCAACAAAAAAAAAAATAAATTTTTCACCCAGAATGGATCAGTTAAATATTCAGTTAAAAATAAAAAAATTTCAACAAGAAGAAAAAGGAATTTTCAACATAATACTTGAATGTAACTAACTCGGAATCGATAAGATAAATTTTTTACCAAAAAGGGAATAGCTAAAATTTTGGATGGAAAAATTAATTTTCGACCAAAAAAAAAACAAAAAATTTTTAACAAAATAGTTACATTTTTAACCTAAAAGATCATTTTTTAAGCAAGAAGATTCATTTTCTACCAAAAAAATGAGTTTTCGACAAAATAAGTGAATTTTTTAACCAACCGGTTAATTTTTCAACTAGAAAAGACAATTTTTCACCAAAAATTTAATAGTTAAATTTTCAGTTAAAAAAATTTTGAAAAAAAAAAAATAATTTTGAACAAAATGCATCAATATTCATTAATAATAATAATAATATTGTGCATCAATATTTAAAAAAAAAACTGTTTTTCAACAAAATAGTTATATTTTCAACCAAAAAAAATTAAGTTTTAACTCAAAATTTGTATCTTTAACAAAGCAAATTAATTTTCTACAGAAAAAAAAAAACAAATTTTCACCAAACATAGAATAGTTAAATTGTCGGATACAAAAATTAATTTTCAACAACAACAAATTTCAACAACGTGGTTAAATCTTCAACCAACAAAATAAATTTTTATTCGAATAGTTAAATTTTCAAAAAAATAAATATTTTAATAAAGAAAATTCATTTTTTATCAAAAAGGCGAATTTTCAACAAAATATATTAATTTTCAACAAGGTAGTTAAATTTTCAACTAAAAAGATACATTTTCAACAAAATACTTGAATTTTCAACTAAAAAATACAAATTTCTCTCCAACAATGCAACAGTTAAATATTCAGTAAAAAAAAAATTTCAACAAAAAAAATGAATTTTTAACATAATACTTAAATCTAACTAACCTGGAATCGAGAGTAATCTATATAATTCGGAGTCATTTGCATAATTAATCCAAAAAGTTTTCAACTATTTCGTTGACAATTTATGGGTTTTTTCCTTGAGAATTTATGGTGTTTTTTTGTTGAAAATTAATTTCCTCAATTTAAAAATTAGCTATTCCATTTTCTATTAACACCTTTTTTTAATTCAAGATTCATATATCTTATTAAAAAATGTATCTTTTTCGGTAGAAAATTAATCTTTATTGTTCAAAATTTATATTTTTAGTCGAAAATTTAACTATTTGTGAAGAATTATCTACTTTGTTAAGAAGTTTTTTGTTGTGACAAATTAATTTTTTAAACTGAAAGTTGAACTATTCCATTTTTAGTTGAAAATTATTTGGTTGAAAATTCAATTATTTTGTTGAAAAATAGTTTTTTCAATTAAAAATTATATTCTTTTGAATAAAAATTTCATTAAGATACTTGCTTTATTTTTTATTTTTTTGCTTTGTTTAAAATTGAACTATGTTCTTAAAAATTCAACTATTTCCTCGACAATTCATGCGTTTTGTTAAAAATTCGTCTTTTTGGTAGAAAATTATTCTTTTTCTTTGAAAATTATTGTATTCAGTTGAAAATTGAACTATTGCCGTGAAAAATGAAACTATTTTTTTTTATTCATTATTTTTTAGTAAAAAATTAATTTTTCAAGTTGAAACTGTAACTATTCCACTGTAGGTTGAAAACTGATATGTTTTAGTTGTAAAATTCAACTATTTGCTGGAAAATTCATAAGGTTTGGTAAAAATTTGTCTTTTTTGTAGAAAATTAATCTTATTGTACAAAAAATCATATTTTTGGTTCAAAATTCAAGTATTTGATTGCAAATAAATTTTTTTTATCAAAAAATCGTTTTTTGGGCTGAAAATTCGGAATTTTAGTTATCTAAAAACTATGTTGTATATGTTAATTAAACAATTTTATTTTTCACCGAAAAAGACAATTTTTCAACCGGAGAGATGAAGTTTCAACTAAGATGATGAATCTTCAACTGAAATAGTAAAATCTTCAGTTAAAACATCAATTTTAAAACAAAACGTAAAAAAAACATTTTCAGCAAAATAATTAGATTTTCAACAAAAAACATAAATTTCCAAAAGATAAGATTAACTTTCTACTGTAAAAGACAAATTTTCAACGAGATACATGAAATTTCAACTAAGAAAGACAAATTTTCATCAAAAATGAAATAGTTAAATTTATAATTAAGAAAATATATTTTTCCACAAAATAGTTAAATTTTCCGTCAAAATTTAACTATTTTGTTGAAAAATTAAAAATTTTAATATTTCATTTTTGTTGAAATTTTTCTTTCTTAGTTGAAAAATCATGTATTTTATTTAAATTTTGTTTTTTCCATCGAAAATTAAGATTCTTGCTTGAAAATTTTCCTTTTGTTTAAAACTGAACTGTGCTCTTAAAAATTCTACTATTTCATTGAAAATTCATGTATTTTGTTAAAAATTTGTCTTTTTGGTAAAAAAAAATTCTTTTTTCTTGAAAATTTAACTACTGTCGTACAAAATTTAACTGTTAATTTTTAATTCATCATTTTTTGGTAAAAATTATTTTTCGAAATTAAAAATGTAACTATTCCATTTTAGGATGATAACTTATATTTTTCAGTTGTAGAATTCAACTATTTTTTTCAAATTCATGTAGTTTGGTGAAAATTCGTCTTTTTGGTAGAAAACTAATCTTATTGTTTAAAAATTCATATTTTTTGGTTGAAAATTCAAGGATTTGATTGAAAATAAATTTTTGTTGTTAAAAAAATCGTTGTTTTTGCTGAATGTTCATAATTTCAGTTGATAATTCAACTATGCCAGATGAAGACTCATTATTGTTGAATTAAGCAAAGAAAAAACATAAATTTTCAACAAAATAGTTGAATTAAAAAAAAGGACGAATTTTCAACCATAGAGATGAAGTCAAATTTTCATCAAAAATGAAATAGTTAAGTTAATAATTGGAAAATGAATTTTTCAACAAAATAGTTCAATTTTCGACCAAAATTTAACTATTTTGTTTCAAAATATTTTTTTTTTTTTTTTAAATTTAAATATTTCATTTTTGGTGAAATATGTCTTTCTTGGTTGAAAAATCATGTATTTTATTGAAATTTTGTTTTTTTCATTGAAAATTAAAATTCTTCCTTGAAAATTTTTGGTTTCAATAAAGCTGAAGTGTTCTTAAAAATTTAACTATTTCGTTGAAAATTCATGTATTTTGTTAAAAAGTCGTCTTTTTGGTATAAAATTCATTTCTATAGGTTGAAAATTTAACATTCGGGTTGAAAATTATTTTTTGTTGTTTAAAGATTCATTATTTTATTTAAAAATTAATTTCTCTCCTTAACTTTTTAACTATTTTGGTTGAAAATTTAACTGTTTGATTGAAAGTTGAACCATTTTGTCGAAAATTAGTTTTTTTTTGTCAAAAAATAAATTTTTTTAATTGATAATGTAACATTTCCATGTTTGTTTGAAAATTTTTCTTTTTAAGTTGAAAATTCAACTATTCGGATCAAAATTTATCTTTTTTAGTTGAATTATCAACTATTACATTTTTTGTTGAGAATTAATTTTTATTGTTGAAAATTAATTCTTTTGGTTGAGAACTGAACTATTTTTTTGCAAATTCAACTATTTGGTTAAAAATGCTTTCTTTTTGTTAGAAAATTAATCTTTTTTGTCGAAAATTTAACTATTTTTGTGAAAAATTTTACTATTTGGTTGAAAAATCTTTTTAGGGGGGGGGGGGGAATTAATATTTTTAACTTAAAATTTAAATAATTTATTTTTGATTGTATGTTTACTATTTTCAGTTAAAAATTCAACTATGTAGTTGAAAATCTATGCATTTTTTTTAAATTGATCTTTTTTATAGAAAATTAATATTCTTGGTTGAAAATTTAACTATTTGATTGAAAGCTGAATTATTTTCTCGAAAATTCGTTTCTTGTTTTTTGGTCAAAAAATTAATTTTTTGAATTGAAAATGTAACTTTTCCATGTTTGATTGAAAATGTATCTTTTTTAGCTGAAAAATCAACTATTTGGTTTACAATTCCCGTCTTTTGTTGAAAATTCATGTATTTCGTTGAAGATTCGTTTTTTCCGGTGAAAGAGTCAAAATTTAATTGATTGAAATAAATAAAATTGAAAATTTTAAAGTTCAATCTAAAATTGTCTTATTCCTTTTATAACAGATTGTATGTTAAAAATGGTATAATATTAAAATGCCGGTCAATGAATAATAATGGTCAGGAAAAATGAGAAATTGGTCAGGAAAAAATCAGGAAATTTTGCTACTGATATTGTTTGGCCACCCTGTTTCCTCCACGTACTCGACATCTTCGATAGTGAATATTGCAGTAAAAAAAAACATTATCTCAAATAAAATTTGAATTTAAACCTTTTTTTTGTCAATACAATTTGTTTTTCGTTCCTTTTCATAACTGTATTTGCTTCCACATTTCAGATTTTTATGCTCGAAAGTTCTGACAGAGATCCGCCCTCATCCGCCAGTTGCATGTAAATTAACAAGACAGTAACAAGACAAGTAACAAGGCAGTTGCTGTCACAGACAAGTTTTTTGTTAATCCATTTAAATACAGGCCAAGCGCATTCTTTCAAGACTTTATTGCTTATTTCGATATTCTGAAGACCTTGGCGATTTCGAGAGTTATAATATCCCCCGGGAGTTTGCCGAAAAATCTGTAATTTTATGCTAATCATACCGTACAGTAATGAGTATTACATGCGTGTGATTCACGATCTTTATAAAAAAAATCGTATTTTTTCCACGCGAAATATTTTCTATTATTTATAACAATTATAATATAAAAATTTCGGAAAACGGCGTCCAACGCAAGTGGATTACCCTGGATTACCTAAGTTACGTCAGATTACATAGGATTACTTTGACTTACAATAAATTATGGTGGATTAATCCGCCTAAACTAGACTAGCGCAAATTTTCAATAAAAAAATTACTTCTAAAAGAAAGTTAAATTTTCAACCGACTAGATGAATTTTCATCCATATAGTTGAATTTTTAACTAAAATATCTCAATTTTCAACCAAAAATTGAATAGTTTGATTTTCAGTCTGAAAAAATTAATTTTTTAACCAAACCAACCATTTTTTCTTTGAAAATTCAACTGCTTGGTTGAAAATTCACGTATTTTATTAAAGATTCGTCTCTTTCACTAGAAAACTAATTATTTTTGGTTAAAAATTCATGTTTTTGGTTGAAAATTCACCTGTTTTGTTGAAAATTCATTTTTTCTTTTGATAAAAAAATTAATTAATTTAATTGAAAATGTAACTATTCCATTTTTGGTTGAAAATTTATCTTTTTTAGTTGAAAATTCAACTATTTCGCTCAAAATTGAACTTTTTTATTTGAAAATTCCAATACTAGGTTGAAAATTCACATGTTCATGTTTTCGGTTGAAAATACAATTATTTGATTCAAAATTAATCTACGTTCTATAAAATTGAACAGTTTTGTGAAAAAATATTTTTGTTATTGAAAATTCACTTGTTTTGTTGAAAATGTCTTGTTTTTTGGTAAAAATGAATTTTTTGAAGTGAAAATGTAACTATTGTATTTTTGGTTGAAAATTTATCTTTTTTAGTTGAAAATTCAACTATTCGGCTCAAAATTGTGTAACTTTTTAGGTTGAAAATTCAACTACTTGGTTTAAAATGTATGTATTTTGTTTGTGAAAATTCGTCTTTTTCAGTAGAAAATTAATCATCTTTGTTAAAGTTCATGTTTTGGGTTGAAAATTCACGTGTTTTGTTGAAAACTAGATTTTTCTTTTGATAAAAAAATAAATTAATTCAATTGAAAATGTAACTATTCCATTTTGGTTGAAAATTTATCTTTTTAAGTTGAAAATTCAACTATTTGGCTAAAAATTGATCTTTTTTATTTGAAGATTCTACTACTTGGTTGAAAATTCACATGTTTTGTTGAAAATTTGTTTTTTCTTATGGTAGAAAAATTAATTTTTTTGATTGAAAATATAACTTCCATTTGTTGTTGAAAATTTATCTTTTTTAGTTGAAAATGCAACTATTTGTTAAATTTGCCACTAAAATTATGCATTAAAATTTTTTTTAAACAAACAAAGAACCTCCAGTTTTCACAAAATAATTGAATTCGAAACTAAAAACATAAAATTTCAACCGAGCAGATTAAATTTCTACCGAAAAAGATGAATTGTCAACAAAATACATAAATTTTCAATTGTAAAATTAATTTTTTACACAAACCAACGAATTTTTAACGAAAAATTTCAATTTTCAACTAAAATATATAAATTTTGAACCAAAAATTGAATAGTTACATTTTCAATTAAAAAATTAATTGTTTACACAAAGCAACAAATTTTCAACAAAACAGTTAAATTTTTAACTAAAATTATGCATTTCTAGTAAAAAAATTTTTTTTTAACAAAGTCGTTCCGCTTGCAAGCAAACAATTGAATTTTTAACAAAAAACATGAATTTTCAGGCGAGAAGATTAATTTTATACCAAAAAAGACGAATTTTTAACAAAGTACATTAATTTTCAATCAATTAGTTAAATTTTTAACTAGAGAAGATAAATTTTCAACAAAATGGTTGAATTTTCAACTACAAAAGATAGGTTTTCCAATAAAAATGGAATAGTTAAATTTTCAATTAAAAAATTATTTTTCACACAAATTAATGAATTTTCAAGGAACAAGTTTAATTTTCAACTAAAATATATCAATTTTCAACCAACAATAAAATAGTTGCATTCGCAATTGAAAAATTAATTTTTTACACAAACCAGCGAATTTATTACATAAACATTACATTTTTAATTAAAATTATGCATTCTCAATCGAAAAATAAATTTTTAACACATTTTCCACTGAAAAAGATATATTTTCAACCAAATAGTTGAATTTTCAACTAAAAATATAAATTTATCATTCACAATGGAACAGTTAAATATTCAGTTAAAAAATTAATATTCAAACAATCAAACAAAAAAATGTCAAAATAATATTTAAATGTTTAACTAAAAAATATAATTTTTCAGTAAAAAAAATTCATTTCCAACCAAAAAAACGATCTTTTAAGAAAATAGTTAAATTTTCAACGATAAAAAAATGAATTTTCAACTATAACGATGAAACCTCAACAAAAAACAACGAATTTTTAACTAAAATATATAAATTTACAACAAAAAATGGAATAGTTACATTTTCAAGAAAAGAATATTTTTCAGTGAAACAAGATAAAAAAGTTCATCCAAATTTTTGAACTTTTAAGCAAAAAGACGAATTTTCTTGTAAAAGAGTTGAATTTTCAACTAAAAAAGATCAATTTTCAACCAAAAATGTAGCAATTACATTTTCAGTTTAAAAAATTATTTGAAATAAAAAAAATAGGTTTCCTGAAAATAGTAAACTTTTCAACCAAAGAGATAAATTTTCAACTAAAATGATGAATCTTCAATAGTTCAAAATAATTCTCAACCAAAGCAAAAGCAAATTTTCAACAACAAAAAATGAATTATAAAATAAAATTATGAATTGAAAAAATATATATTTTTTCGAACTAAGTGGTTTAGCCTTGAACCAAGTAGTTCAATTTGAAACCAACAAGGGTGAATTTTCAACGAATAATGTAAGAGTAGATATTTCAGCCAAAATAGTTTTTATTTTAAATCAAAAACCATTAAATTAGGCCAAAAAGCATCAATTTTCAACAAAATAGTTGAATCCTCAAACAAAGAGATTAATTTTCAAACAGAAAGTTGCATTTTTATCAACAAAAAAATCAACTTTCTACTAAAACAGATAACTTTTTAAGCCAAAAATACGAATTTCAAACCAACGAAGATTTGACTTTAATTTTGAACAAAAAATGTGAATTTTCAACAAAAATTTAAGTTTCTAGAAAAAGGTTGAATTTTCAATTAAAAAAAAAATCAACAAAAGAGTTGAATTAAACAAAAAGGATGACTTTTTACCAAATTGTTGAATTTTCAAGCAAATCATAAAATGTTTCACAAAAATATAATCGTCAGGGGGAAGCAACCGCAAAAAAAGAAAGATAAATAAATTAATTAATAATAAAAAATAGATAAAAGTAAATACAATAAATAATTAAAAGATAAAAAAAGGAAAATAAATTACTAACAAGAATATTATATCAGGATGGCCGTGAAACTTCATTTTAAAAATTACGTAATTATTCCCTGACTAATTTTTCCTTTGCCCTGGCCATTAATATTCAAAGACTAGAGTCCTAATCTTGTAATATTTTTAATATAGAATCTTCTATGAACGAAATAAAATAATCACAAGTTAAAATTTAAAAATTCGAAATTTATTGTCCTCGACTTTTCTCTGATTTTTCCTGACTTTTCCATGATTTTTCCACTCATAGCGCCAGAAAGTTATAACCGGTTCTTTAATCCGGGCCCTCAATAACTCTCTGGCGCTTAGAGTGAGAAACCCCTGAAAGTCACCTAAATTCAAGCGGCAATGGTCTCTCCGCACTTGGCGCCAGAAAGTTATTGAGCGACCGGATCAAAAAATCCGTTATAACTTTATGGCACCCAGAGTGGCGGGAGGCGTGAACGTCGCCTAAACTTAAGCAGTAAGGGGTCCTCAACTCTTAGCGTCAGAAAGTTATTTAGCGCCTTGATAATAGTACCGGTTATAACTTTCTGGCACCCAGAGTGGGAGGACCCCTGAACGTTGCCTAAACTCAAGCGATTAGGGGTCTCTCCACTCTTCGGGGCAGAAAGTTATTGAGGGCCCAGATAATAGAACCGGTTAAAACATTCTGGCGTCTAGAGTAGGAGAACCCCTGATATAAGTTCATGTAGTAAGGGGTCTTTCCACCTGTAGCGCCAGAAAGTTATAAACGCTTCTTTGATCCGGGCCCACAATAACTATCTGGCGCTAAGAGTCGAGGACTCCTTACCACTTGAGTTTAGGCGACTTTCACGGGTCATCCCACTCTGGGCGCCAGAAAGTTGTAACCGGTTCTATTATCCGGGCCCTCAATAACTTTCTGGCGCTAAGAGTCGAGGACTCCTTACCGCTTGAGTTTAGGCGACATTCAGGGGTCCTCCCACTCTGGGCGCCAGAAAGATGTAACCGGTTCTATTATCCGGGCCCTCAATAACTTTCTGGCGCTAAGAGTGGAGAGACCCCTAACGTCTAGAGTTTACTTCGCTTTTACTTTCGTAACCTTTTATTGAAATCCAGGCTTCTTGTAAATACTGTTGCATTACGTGTGGGAAAAGTACAGAAGATTAGTTGAACTTTCGGCCCCTGATCATGATCAGAGAAGTGATTGTAATTTAGGGAATTGCCGATTGCAGAGTTATGATTAACTAGCGGTGTAAAATTAGAAGCCGGTCGGCGCCATTTACCGATTTGCGGTGAGGTAGCCAGCCAGTCACACAAGCAGTCAGCATTTTATCGGTGTAGGAGAGGCTCTTTGTTCTTTGGCGACTCGTGGTAACGATTATATCGCATCGCTCGCTTTCAAGGTCGCAATCATACTTACGACTTCATATGCGAACCCCGGCTAAAGTAAAGTTCATCGGGCGTGGCGAACAGGCCACGAGCAGTTGAACACCGACGAAAGTGTTTTTGCTTGAGTAACAAGTGGCGTTGTGCTGAGTTTTAAAAGTCACAATCATGCGACTGTGAATAAGAGTAATATACCAACCTTAAGTATTGTACGCTATATCTGACAATTTTCTACTAAAATCTCACCAGTGATGGATTCAAGACGATTTCGAGAAATTTCGATACGATTTCGAGAATTATCGAGACGATTTCGAGAACTTTCGAGACAATTTCGAGATAATTTCGAGATGACTTTGAGAATTTTCGAGACGATTTCGAGACGATTTCGAGAACTTTCGAGATTTTCTTGAAACATGATCAGGTAAACTCAAAACTTCATGGAGATCAAAAATCTTGAGTAAAAAATTTCGAGAGTCTCGAATCGAGATCTCGATTTTTTTTAAATTTTCTATCATTATGAAGTTTTGAGTTTACCTGAACATGTTTCAACAACATCTCGAATTTTTTTGAAATCGTCTCGAATGCATCACTAAAGCTCACCCAGAATTAAGGATTGAATCATGAAGCTACGGTACCGTCTAGGAGTATCAACAATTTTTTTTTTTAATTTTACATTTTCAACCAGAGAAATGAATTTTCAACTAAAATGAATCTGCAACCAAAAAAATGGTATTTGATCAAAATTGTGGAATTTTCCACAAAGTAGATGAATTTTCAACCAAAACAGATGAATTATGAAAGAAGAATTTAGTGTTTGATATGTAATCTAAAAGAATTTTAATTTTAAATAAAAAACAGTTGAAGTCGTCGAAAAAAAGGCGAATTGTCAACAACAAACAGATAGGTGAATCCTCAACCAAAAAGACGAATTTTCAACAACAAAAATATTTGACCTTTCAACCAAAAAGGATACTTCTTGACATAATTATTTAATTTTCAACACAGTAGATTTTCAATCAAATTATTGAATTTTCAACCAACAACATAAATCTTTAACAACGAAAAACATATTTTTATTAAAAAGACGTATTTTCAACAAAATACATGAATTTTCAACCATGCACTTGAATTTTCAAATTATAAAGATAGATTTTCAACCGAAATTGGAATAGTTAAATTTTCAGTTGAAAACCAAAATTTCAACAAACAAAAAAAAAAGAAGTTTCAACCAAAAAGAATAATTTTCGACCAAAAAATAAGATACATTTTTAGTTTAAAAAATTAATATTTTACCAGCAGAAAAAGCAATTTTTTAAACAGAATAGCTTCATTTTCAACCAAGAAGATGAATTTTTAACTAAAATGATGCATTTACAAGCAAAAAATAAATTTGTAGCAGGTTATTTAAACATTCAAACAAGTAGTTAAATTTTCAACAACAAAAGAATAAAAGAATTTTTAACAAAATACATGAATTTGTAACAAGAAATGTTAATTGTCAACCAAATAGTTCAATTTTCTACAAAATAGATCATTTTAAACAAAATAATTCAATTTCGAACCAAATGATTGAATTTGTAACCAAGTAATTCAATTTTCAATCAAAAATATGAATTTTCAACTAGAAAAGATAAATTTTCAATCAAAAATGGAATAGTTCAATTTGCAGTTGAAAAACAAAATTTCAACCCAGCAAAAAAAGAATTTTCAAAAAAATAATTAAACTTTTAACCAAAAAGATGAATTTTCAACTAAAAGCATGTATCTTCAGTTATAATAATTAAATTTCTAGTTTAAATATAAATTTTTTACAAAAATAAATACGAATTCTTAATCAAAAAGATGAGTTTTCCAGCAAAGACGTTAACATGCCACCAAAAAAGATGAATTTTTAACAAAATATGTGATTTTACAATAAAATATATAAGTATTCAACCACAATTGGAATAGTTACATTTTTAATTTCAAAAATTTATTTTTTACGAAAAAAAAAACAATTTTCAACAAAATAGTTGAATTGTCAACCGAAGAGATGAATTTTAAACTCAAATGAAATAGTTAAATTTTCGGATATAAAAAAAAAATTATTTTTAACCAAAACAACTAATTTTCAAGAAACTAGTTAAATTAGCAACTAAACAATTTTCAAATTAAATCAACAATTTTTAACCAGAAAATTGTATTTCTCACAAAATGGTTTATTTTTTAAGCAAGCAGTTGAATTTTCAACTAAAAAATATAAATTTTCGACTAAAAATGGAAGAGTTAAATTTTTCGTTAAAAAATTCATTTTTCATTTTGACTGTTCTCGAATTGAATAAAATGGACAATTCGAGGACCAGTAAATATTCATAGCGCTTCTCGGGCTAATTTTTAATTTTTAATTTTTACCAATATTTTTCTAGATTTTTTCAGTAGTTGAAATTGAATCTTGAAATTGAAAAAAATCGGAAATTAGACCAGTATTTCTCACTCACTAACTCAGTCTCTACTTATCGAAAACACCTCAAATAGGGTTCGTTTTTGCGGAATTTAATGACCATTCCAATCTTTTTTTAATTCTATCTTATCTTGTTCCGAAAGCAGAATTCCTCTTTTCCGTTTGGAGAAGGTAATATCTTGGATTTATTATAATTCTTATTACACTGGAACCTGGATTTAATGACGGTTTCAGGAATGGATGACAGTGGCCTTGTTACTATTTCCGGGACATCCAAACGTAAACAGTCTGGGCCACATTTCTGTCACGCTTGACTGAGCAAGCCTCTCTTTTAGCCCCGCGACTCCTCTCATCACGCAACTGCATGGGCCATCAGTTCTAGGAATATAGTAAATCCGAGGTACCTAATTCCAGGTTCCAGTGTAGTTCGATCTGCCCTTTGCCGAAATGAGCGTTTCGTTTTGTCCCGACTAGGATAACTCTTTGGCGAATATTGTTCTTCCTCTCCGCTGAGCCGGAAAGCAGGCAGCTTTACAGCAAGGAGCGGATCCCTTCCTCTCTGTGGCCTCGGTTGAAGGTTTTCTTTTGTCCGGACACTAATTCGATACAATTTGCCGGAACTGGTTTTGATTCCAGTATTTATCGAATGGATCGCCGCCGTTAGCCAAGAGGCAGAAGGTTCGCAATTTTCTGTGGTGGCCGGCCGTCGAAGGTGTAGGTAACCGTACGTCACTGTTGCGTTGGTGAGACCAGCTAGGGACCTGTGAGACCAAGTTGAAGGTGAATGGCGGGCGTGGCACGGAGGTAGACGAGGTGGGGTATCCGCATCCTGCTGTACCGCGCTGATCACCTTCTTCCTTCCCTTCTTTCCAACACCAACTCTTTTCCCAAAGTCACACTTTTACCGTCTTTTCAAAAACCCGCACTCAAATCAGTTCATTTTTCATTCAGTATGTTCAGGATGCACGATTGAATGATGAAACACGTCTCTCAGGATCGAAACAAGTGAGTGGTTAAGTGACCCTTGATCGTTCAAATAATGCTCGTTCCAGGAGCGGAAATACCCGTTGAAACGAGGTGAAGGCTACCAGATGTAGATCTCTGCAGCGAGGAGGCGTTTAGTGTTCAAGCAGAAACTAAAAGAAGCTACAGACATACCGAAGAGAAGAGTTAAGTAGCTATCAATCACTCGAAAAATTCTATTAGCCTGGACACGATCAAATTCCTACATTCAGAATCGAACGACTGCGCTCAGTTTCGGTTTTCTGCAGATTCCCTCTCCCCTGACCAAATATTCGAGCGCTTCTAATAAAAATCCGGCTGCAACCGGTAGGGGATTTTAGAGATTAAAACCCCCACGAGATTAAGTAGGTCAGGCATCAGCTGATGCTGATACATGGAAAGAATAAGTAAATAAACTAACCTATCATGTCAATGACTTCTATCCGCGTGCCAGCAGATACATGATTTCTAATGTGACATTAATCTGAGGTTCACTTTGAGCTAGACGATTTCGAGTCGGATTAATTGAGATGATGGATTAGATCCTCGACCACTTAACTCAACTTATTTCGTGCGTAGACCATTAATCTTGTCGTGTCGGTATCCCAAAAGCGTCTAATATAATTTATCGAGTAGCTAGGCATGACTCAGATTACGATTGTCATGAAATAGCGATTAGCATTCGAAAACGAGGTATTACGAGTATGAAGACTAGACCTGTCTGATAAACTCTAACGGATTTAGAACTGTTGAGCTTAGAGATAATAATGCAGTTAAGAGTGACAACTACTGCAGTGTCCTAACAAAAGACTCAAGTACTCTGAAAATAGACTTATCGCAGAATCAATGACCTGGATTCATCACTGTATTTTGTGAATAAAAAAATGGTATTGTAAAAGTATGAAGCAAGGTTTCACGAAGAAAAATTGAGAGTCAAATTTGGAGTGTTGAAATTTAGGTGGTCAGTTCGATTTTTTAGAATCTAGATAATACCAAGTATTATCCATCAGTTTTTCTTCATAGTCAGGCAGACCATCATTCTATAGTCTAGTTGAATGTCTTCAGAGTGTCGGGTTTAGTGTTTGAATTTTCAACTAGAAAAAGATATATTTTCAACCAAATAGTTGAATTCAATCAAAAACATGAAGTTTCAACCCAGAAGATTATTTTTCTGCCAAAAAAGAAGAATTTTTAAGGAAATACATGGAATTTTAACCATCTAGTTAAATTTTTAACAAAAAAAGATTAATTTTTAACTAAAAATGCAATAGTTACATTTTTAATTGAAACAATTTTTATTTTGCCAAAAAAACAACAAATTTTCAACAAAATAGTTATACTTTCAACTGAAATAATGAATCCAACTATAATATTTGAATTTATACTAAAATAAGAAATTTTTAACAAAAATGAAAAGGAATTTTTAACCAGAAAGATATTTTTAAAGACATAAAATTAATATTCACCAACAAACAATTTTTCAACAAAATAGTTTTATTTTTAACTAAAGAGATGAATTTTTAAATAAAATGATGAATCTTTAACCAGAATAGTTAATTTTTCAATTAAAAAATGAATTTTAAATAAAAATAGAAACAAATTTTCGAACAAAAAGATGAGTTTTCAAAAACAAAAACATTAACTTTATTAAAAAAAAAAAAAAATTTAACAAAATACATTCATTTCCGAATAAATAGGCGAATTTTCAAGCAAAAAGATGAATTTTGGGACAATAATATTTAAATTCTGCACCTAAAAATAGTTGTTTTTAACAGAATATATGAATTTTCAACCAAATACTTAAATTTTCAAAAAAAAAATGGTTTAGTTTTGGACCAAAGAGATAAATTTTCGAACAAGAAACTGAATTTTTACCAATAGAAAAAAATTTTAACAAAATACGTGAATTTTCATTTAAAAAAGATAACTTTTCAACTAAAAATAGAATAGTGAAATTTTCAACTAAAAATGGAATAGTTAAATTTTCAATTAGAAAATTGATTTTCAACTAATATCATGAATTTTCAACAAAAGCAGACATTATAAATTTCGACCGAAAAAGACAAATTTTCAACCAAATGAATGAATTTTCAATCAAAAAAGATCAATTTTTATCAAAAAATGTAACAGTTACATTTTCAATTGAAAAAATTGATTTTTGACCCAAAAAAAAAACGAATATTTAACAAAATAGACCGATTTTTAAAAGAATACATGAATTTCCAACCATGTAGTTAAATTGTGATCTAAACAAGATGAGCTTTTAATTAAAACTGGAAAAGTCACATTTTTAATTCAAAAAATTATTATTTGACTAAAAAACCACAAATATTCAAAAAAAAAGTTATATGTTCAACCAAAGAGATGATTTTTCAACTAAAATAATAAATCCAACTATAATAGTTGAATGTGTACTAAAAAATAAATTTTTAACGAAAATAAAAAGGAATTTTTACCAGAAAGATATTTTTAAAGCAAAAAAATTAATATTCATCGTAAAAAAAATTTAACAAAATAGTTTTTTTTCAACCAAAGAGATGAATTTTTAACTAAAATGAATCATTAACTAGAATAGTTAAACTTTGAATTCGAAAATAAATTTATAACTGAAATAAAAACGAATTTTCGAACAAAAAAATGAGTTTTCAAGCAATAATATTAATTTTATTCCAAAAAAGACAAAAAATATTTAAATTCTCTACCTGAAAAAGTTTTTAACAGAATACATGAATTTTCAACCAAATACTTAAATTTTCAAAAAATTTGTTTAGTTTTAAACTAAAAAGATGAATTTTCGAACAAGAAACTGAATTTTTACCAAAACAAGAAAATATTAACAAAATGCGTGAATTGTCATTCAAGAAAGATAAATTTTCAAATAAAAATAGAATAGTTAAATTTTCAGATAGAAAATTAATTTTCAACCAACATCATGAATTTTCAACAAAAACAGACATTATAAATTTCTAGCGAAAAAGACAAATTTTCAACCAAATAAATGCATTTTCAACCAGAAAAGATCAATTTTTTATCAGAAATGGAATAGTTAAATTTTCAATTCAGAAAATTAATTTTTAACAAAATAGTTTAACTTTCAACCAAGTAGTTGAATTTTTAACTAAAGAAAAAAATTTTCACCTAAAAAGGAATAGCTCAATTTTCAGTTTGAAAGACAAATTAATTTTCAACCAAAATCGTAAATTTTCAACGACGAAGATTAATTTTATACCGAAAGAGATGAACTTTCGACAAAATAAATTATTTTATTACTAAAAGCAGATCCATTTTTCACCGGAAATAGAATAGTTAAATTTTCAGTAAAGAAAATTAATTTGCAACAAAAAAAACAACAAATATTTAACAAAATAGTTGAATACTATTTGGATTATCTCTGTAAATTATTTCAAATAGCCTGATTACAAGATGACTATCCATTTTTCTCCACATGGACACAAAGCTAAAACCTCGTAAAACTGAGTTTCCGAAAATGCATCGCACTGCAAAAACTATGGTTCCATTTTGATTGAGCATCATTTTTTTAGCGTTCTGTTATAATACCAAATCGTCTTGTTTTGAAGCCATCACTCGTACTATTTTACTTTGCTAACTTCAGATTGAAAACTGGTTTGCACTAGCTAACTAAAATAATGCACAGGGAGTTTTGTTTTAATTGCTTACAACTTCCTGCTTAAAAGAAACAGAAAACATCCGAAACATAACAAATATGATTCCCACTTTGGTCCTCTTTTAATCCAAAAAAGTTGTACTAAAACGTCGTTTAGTGGCATCAAAATGAAGTGGCATTAGAATAGAGCCACCCGAGACTATATTTTTGAAGGACTGTTTCCATACCGAAAACTAGCCTTGAAATAATACTTTTTTTTTGCAGTGAGTCGAATTGAAAAAATTGGCAAAAAATAATAAAAATAAGTGAAATAACTAGACACCCGTTGTGTGGACATTGGACAAACCAGACAGTATCATGCGACACATGAGAAGGGCGTGTCTGTCGCTCAACTGCGCAGTTTGTTGCACGCGTTATAATCGTGTGTACCAAGTTACGGGGTGCAGAGTGCACTTACAAACACGCACGTGCATGAGGATGCACATGAACTTGTGACGAAACTTATCGCAACAGTAGTTACGTGTCGAAACATAGAAATAGATAATAGAGTCGACGCTGTCTCTTGAATATGCTAATTTTGAACTCCATAACCTTGCATCAGACGTCTAGTTTTTCTATTTCCTTACGAACAAATATCACAGGAAAATCAGTATAGGCCTATCATGATTATGAATGATGTAATCAGTAACTGCCACTGATAGATTGAGTCATTTCAAACCATCTTCAGATACTTCAGACCGGAAAAGACCTCGATGATGTAAAGATCCTTTATTGAACAAAACAACAGTCGACATTTCAAGAGACAAATGCTTTCCTCATCAGGAAACAAATTATCTAAATTAGTCGAAAAGAAGTCCTGAATTAAATTAATTTTAAGTTTTATCGATCCTAACCATCAATATGGAGCCGAACACTTGTCCTGACTTCTTTTCCGAAATTAACTGTTTTGTACTACTATTTGGTTAAACAATGTTTAATGTGTCCTTCAGTTATTATGGATGGACTACATTAGCTGTTAACATGTGCAAATTTCAAATTCTAACAATTCAAGAACTAACTTGAGAAGAGAATCTGAGAATATGGTTAAATTTTTACAGATTTAATATTAATAATATTGTAGTAATAATAGTATACGAAATAATTTCATTAAAATTCATTAAAATACTTTGCAATCTCTTTAGATCTGTTAAAATCCGTAGAAATCCTTTAATATCTTTGAACCCCTGTTTACCTGCTTTGAAGTCTTGGAAATACTTAGAAATCTGTATAAATAATTTAAACTCCTCTTAAAATAAAATAAATTGAATTTATTCTCCAAAATTCTCCAGAAATCTGTTCAAGTTTTATGAAAATTCTTTAAAACCACTTGCAATCTGTTAAAATCCGTCGAAATCCTTTGAAACGTTTTGACCTTGACGAATTCCTTTGAAATCTCTAAAATACATGGAAATCTGTAGAATGGACAATGCCCTGATACGTTTGGAAATCTTCGCAATTATTTGAAAACACGTGAAGTTTTTATGAAATTTGACGAAATCGCCTAAAATCCGTAGAAATTCTCTGGAATCCATTTATCAAACTTGACATTCATGCCAAATTCCTTGAGATAATTTGAAATCCTACTGTAAATAAATCATTCTTTTGTAGTTTCTCTATTTGCTCATCAATTCTCTGAATATTCTAACATTGTTTATTGCTATACTGATCCTCTTATGTTGAATTTCCTATAATATTTTTTCGTAACAGCAGCGTGAAATACGGTTAAAAATTAAATTCAAACATTTCACCGTGAGAAACAAAAAACAATAGCGCCTTCAGCCGATCGATCTTCCTCCAGTGGCGAGCAAGTAGTACGGAAATAAATTTCAGAGCACGATAAGATCCTGCACTCATTTTTCATCGGTAACCGCGTGCCAAATTGCTTATGCCTCGAGAATGCATGCAGTTCCAGTTAGGAGGGTGGGATTTTAAAACAGAGTGAGTCTCCGATCGAGAAAGGTGATAAATTTTGTCTGGCGTCTGAAGAAGGAAAGGTGGAGTCAAATACTTTCGTCGTCAAATTGAATGAAAGAGATGAAAGAGAAAAAAGAGCAATTCTCTGATTGGACATCTGAGAACTAGGTAGATAAGGATGTACAACTTTTTGAATGACTGACCTTATAAAAGAAGAAGCACAAGAAGAATCCAATTACGATTTGGTTTTCAATAGAAACAGTCAAGGCTACTCAAGCAAGTATCGTGTCAACGTTGATCAGTCATGGGTTTACCTGATAGAAGAAGACTCCAATTTAATTACGATTTGGTTTTCAATAACAACATTTAAGGATGCTCAAGTAAGTATGGTGTCAACCATATAAGATCTGATAGAAGAAACCTCCAATTCCATTACGATTTGGTTTTCAATAAAAACATTTAAGGCTGCTCAAGAAAGTATCGTGTCAACGTTGATCAGTCATTGACTGACCTAATAGAAGAAGACTCCAATTTAATTACGATTTGGTTTTCAGTAACAACATTTAAGGCTACTGAAGCAAGTATGGTGTCAACCATATAAGACCTGATAGAAGAAGACTCTAATTCAATTACGATTTGGTTTTCTATACAAACAATTAAGGCTGCTCAAGCAAGTATGTTGTAAACGCTGATCAGTCATTAGCTGTCCTAATAGAAGGAGACAGCAATTCAATTACGATTTGGTTTCCAATAACGATATTTAACGATGTTCAAGCTTGTATGTTATCAATATTAATCAGCCATTGGCTGACCTAATAGAAGGAGAATCCAGTTCAAGACGACAGTGCACGCTCTTCGTATATTTATTCTTTTACATCTTGTCTGGTACAGAAAATCCATATATGAGTTATTATTTGGTGGATAATGCTGAAAAAATGTAATTGCATGAGTAAGTGAAACATAGGCGATCTGCGCGATTACATAAGATTGATAAACAACTTTTTGAATGATAAGATTATAAGATGAGTATGTAGAAAAACTAGGAGGTGGTTGCTGATGGAGAAACGAGTTGAGGACCATGGTGCGTGTCGATGGTAGGAGTCCCCCTACTTCCGGCAAACCATATCCGGCAGAACGCCTCGGCCTGGCAGACCGTGCACTCCCAACTGTTTGTACACTGTACAACCTGCACTATCGCAACCCAATTGCCGTGGACAATCACTGCGATTAAGTTCCTTGTTTGGCCTTCGAGATCTAGATTGAGCGTTTCAAAGGCCAATGTAATAATACTCGGCAAATGTATGGGTAATTCTCTATATAGGTATTTCTCCATATAAAGGGCACTTGCTTCCCTGTGTTATATCTTTGCGAATATTTATAAAATTATTTTTAAATTTGGTAACTTTCTTCTTCTTGATGACATTGACCAAAAGCCGAGCCAAAATCATAAGACATATCTAGAGATTATTTTACCTAAAAGCTATATTAAACAAACGAAAAATATCTGTAAAACGACTTGTCCTTGTTCTCCGCTTACAAGTTGCATTGAAAAATGTCGAGCGGACATTCAAAGAGGATCTCGATTTCTGAGACAGCGGCGGCGGCGAGATCTTTTTATAATAGACTGATTGAAGATTTTGTCTGCAGTATTCTATTTTTGATGAACCTTCCCACTATGTTTCAAGCAGCGATTATCATTTATTTTATGAGATTTTAAGTTAACATTAAATAGATAATCGAGGCATAACTGGGAAAACACCTAGTATGTAAGACACTAATTGCTGGAGAGGAGGAGGCTATCGGAAAGTGTTTCCGTCGTGCCCTTTCGGAGCATGTTTCGCTATCGTAATTACGCACTGTAGCAACATCTGGGCATAGGTCGTATTTCTATTTTACATGTGGTATAATAAATTATCGTAATGTTGCACCTTTGAAACTTTTTGAAATCTTCACAAAAATTCTTATTCTGCAGCAGCGTGCAACTTGACAAATTGTAAGATAGATATCATGTTTGTAGATGTATGTTTAATAGGCGGCCACCATCTTCATCTTGATTTATATATCAAAATCGGGTTAGACATTCCCAGTTTTGACCCGCCCAATTTATTGAACAAACATCGATAAACGTCAGTCGAGATAATGTGGGATTGTGAATTTTTGAGTCCAAAGTGCCACATCAGATTGGGTGTGGCACATCCTTTTAGATCCAGACAAAAAAATGGCACGAACAATTTTTGCTGTCTCATTCTTCATTTATAGACTGGAGTATAATTACACACAATTAGGTTGCCTCATTGATTATCTTTATTGTCACGCCCATTATTATTAAATAGACAAAGGGCAGAATTTGCAAATGATGAGATTTTTTTCAAACATGTATTGCCGTTTCATTATTTTTTCTATGTGGACAATGAAAAAGACGAATGGTAAAGTGAATCCCCCGAGGTCACGTAGAGTCGTAATCTGTGCGGTTTTACGAGCGGTAGATTAAACGGTAAATCATCAATTCCCTTGCTACTAGAATCGATATAATCTCAGGTATCGTTGCAGGGAATCGATCCTTTCGTCTTTCGTCGTGAAAGAGAAGACGCGTGCTGTTGACGTTGGAAGAAGCACGGTAAGTTTCAAGAGACACCCACGCCGATGGTGAACGTATACTTGTCTATAAGAATATACGAATACGTTTTACCATCGTAACGGCCTCGTCGGACCGGTCGGTTAATTGTTCCGATGGATTTAAAGTCGGCGCCCGAAATAAATGAATGTCTCTTACGAAAGGCGCGGCGCGATGTGCTCAAATATATGGTCGCCACGGATTGTATTTCTTCGGATCTCCCGATTGCATGTAGTTTGCACATTTGCAAGATCTCGTAATGCCATTTCTCTGACGTAAATAAACTCAGAAAAAAATTGTCTTTATTCAACAAAATCGTTTTGTTGACCGCATTTGGTTGACTTCAGAAAACATTTTGGTTAAATTAGGAACATTTTTGTTAAATTGTCCGAATTCATTTGCTTTAATCAATAAAAGTTTTTTGGTTAAAGCGCTTGTTTGATTTTAGAAAATATTTTGTTTGAAGCATCTAAAAAGCGATAGATGCATACGCATTTAGTACGAACGCGTACTCCAATTCAATTACGATTTGGTTTTCAGTAACAACATTTAAGGCTGCTCAAGCAAGTATGGTATCAACGTTGATCAGTCATCGGCTGACCCAATAGAAGAAGAAGAAGAATCCAATTCAAGGCGACAGTGCACGCGTTTCGTATATTTATTCATTTATGTATTATCTGGTACAGAAAATCTATATTTAAGTTATTATTTTATGAAAAATTTTGCTTAAAATATGTGATTGCATGAATTAAGTAAAAAATGGGCAATCTGCGCGATTACATAAAATTTCGTGATTACTTTTGTGATTAATCAACAAAACTATTTTTTTTTTAATCAAAGAAACAAAGGATCCCGCAAAACTTACATTTCAAGTGGCTTGCCGTAGAATTGTCTCGTCTTAAGATATTTACAGCAAAATAGTTAACACAATATGAGATAATTTCACGGTAAGACATTTACAAGTAACTCTGATAAAATTTGAAATAATTTTGACATTATGCAACATAAGTCAGCGCTATTATATATTTTTATCCTATCGACTAAATTAATAGGAACACGCCCCCATCGTCACAAGATATTCTTACGCACGCGACATGTTATTTTTAATAATCGTTCTATGTGTGAAGGTCACACTATACCGTGTGTTTTGTTACGAAAGTGTATCGCATCAAAATTGTACTTCAATTCACGAAAATTACATTGTATCTTTTTTGATCGAAAGATTTTTTTATCCAATTGACAAAAATTGGCCTCCTTAAGAATCAAATGGGAGAGTGTAGACTCTGATTTACGACATGCCGAGGTTAATAACTAATAAGCGGCCGAAAGCAGGAAGACTCGAGGGTACATTTCGGTTCCATGTTGAAAAGAATTTGCAAAGGAGCAGGGGTACGTGGCAGGCGTTCGGACAACTTCTTCTACCCACACTCCCGGAACAAAATGGCGTCTTTTAATTTACGTATCGTTAATGTCAACGCTTCGAGTGCTAAAGTCGAGAGCGAAGAGTTTAGGGTCGGCGTAAATTTCTATGGTGTTAAGGAGGTGCCAAATTTTTAAATTACCTCGCTAAAAGCTTCGGGCCTCAAGCATTTCGGCCAACGTCAATTGGTTTAATTTTCCACACTACGAATCGTGCACATGATCATTTGTTCCACTTCAACTACCGCAAACTCGAAAGAAGGTATTAAAAGTTCAGTTCACCAATGCCAAGATGAAAATGAAAAATACTTCTTGATATCAAGATGTCTTTTTTCCATTATACCATTAACAATTTATCTACAAATGTTGCAGTGATTTCTAACATAAATAAATTACGAAAAATAAAAATTGTATACACATTAAATGCAGTAAATGGTATAAATCGGATCTCGCGTAAGTGGTCAAACTAGTATCTCTATATATCTTGGTGAGTATCCGAAACCGCCCGATTATGTGAAACGCGTGGAACAAGTTTACAAGTTTGATGGCCTTCGAGTCACTCAATATGTTCCGCTCGATGTTTACTTTATTCAGCATAGAGTGTTCACTTCCCAATTCTGATTTCCAGCCAATATTTCATAAATATTACAGTAGACTTGAATTCAAGTCCTAAAATGTAGTTACATTATTGTATATCATGAAATGAGGTATCGAAGAGTGGATATAAATCATTGTGAAAAAGTTCGTGACATTTGAAAGAAGTGATCAGCGTTAACTGCAAAGCCACTGAGGTTATTACGTTTTCATATTGCGAATTTGGGGTTGACGCTTTTACGATCGCATATTCGGATGCAGCTGCGTCACAACATTTCAGGATGGATAAGTCTCTGCTGTGCCAACGAATATCGGCAATAAACATCATGTTCGTGAACCATTTCCTCGTAAAACCGAGCAAATGTGCTGGCTCACCACTCTTGACACCTATTCTACATTGTAAGAATGCTTTGAAGACTCGGCTTCCAATAAAACTTGAGCACCCGTGTCGAACAACGCCTTTAAATTCCCTCCGCTCCGGTCTTTCGATAAGCGAGATTCTCCTCAAGTTTATCTGCATAACGGGTTCATAATCCTCGCGATTTCGATTAAATCTTGACGGTAATGATCGATTTGCCACTGAATTACGAGCGCGCTTTCAGATCCTTAAATGGACACCTCAGCTACCGATTTTACGTCTGCGGTTATGGGAATGAAGACCAAACTGATCCTGTAAAGGTGGATAATCATGTGAAAAAAGGTGACAATTACCACTCGTCAGTAATAATTCTAATAATTTGTTATTTTTCGAATGATAAAGCGACCTTGTCTATATCGTAAACAGTTATTATTGCCAAAGTGGAAACTGCACCGTTGCGTTGCCGTGAAATTATTACTTAGGTGGACTAAACGTGTATCTAATGGAGAAACAATATCCAAGGAGTCATAACAGGAAACATTAAAACGTACTGCTTCAAGTACTTACTCGAAGTCACGATTGGAGACTGAATGTTCTGTACTGATTGTTAATTTTTTACTACCGCGTTTTTAAAGCGAATACTGATTACAGGATTGGCTTTAATTTAAAGGGCTAATTATACAGCAAGCTACTGTATATTAGTAGAAGAAACGTTGAACGTCTTTTTTCTGTCGTCAAGTCTCCATTACACTCCCGTTTTGTAGCAATGAAAAGCAATCACTTTGCCAATAGAAATAAATAATAGCAACATGTGCAAACATTTGCAATCAAATATTGCGTTGTATTCAGAACGAATTCAGAGTAGGATCTTTGGTTCTTCGAGTGCACGCCCACGAAAAAAAAAAAAAGAAAAAAACAGAAACAATAAAAGCCAGAACTAAAAATGTCGCGAACTCGAGCCGTTGAACATAACTTGAAAGAAAAAAAAAAGAGGCGGAAAACCGGTTTACTACCAAAACCGGAAAGATTTCTTCCGTACGTTGTCGTCCGAAACGGACAAATGGGACGAGGTAGTTGAGCCATTGGTACTTGGATAAAAGAAAAACTTCTGAAAATTGCAGCCAGTTGAATGAAAATGATGAATTATTAAAGACACGACATCGCTGGTGAATTGAAGCAATTGAGTCTCGAGAAAAAAATTAAAACACAATTATAAAAAATTTATCTCTAATTTAAGAATTAGTGACAAAACACCTATGGGGATCATATTTGAATAACCATATGCAATTACATTGCTAAGGGGTTCCACTACCCCTTAGAAACATAATGTGAGTAATTAACGTAGAATAATGATCCAGTTTTGATATGTGGTTTCCTATGCGATTATGCGATTAAGAACCGTGAAAATGTTTAGTTGTATATGCAATTGGACCAGGCGCGATGGGTAATTTATTGCAACGGTTGTCAGGCTGTTCCAAGCTATACGGTTATGACTTTCAATGAGGTTTAAGAACATGATCTCGGTCGCATAACATTCTTTATGCATTATTTGTTTCTTAATCAGAGCGTCGATTACACTCGCATGATCGACCTAGCGATGGACAGTGGCACTTGTATACTTTCTTACGAGCTTCAGGACAAGTAATGAATTGACGTTGATCGATCCGATCTCGTTAGGGCTGTCCTCTCTTTTATTTACGACGCATGCTCGCGAAAAAAATACCACCATACTATTGTTTTTTTTATCCTGGTAATATGTGCACGTCGGTCATATGTTATAATAATTCTTCCTGTTTGCTTTCATAAAAATGTCTAATAATATCCATTTTTCTCTCTTTATATTCATGTTTTCTTTACAGTTACGCAGGTGCTTTTTCTTTGATTGTGAAAACCATACATCTTCTCAAAGAGACATGTTCTCGTTCATAATGCTTTATAATAATTTCTTCAGATTTATCATACGTAGTTATCCATCTATTCATTACAGGCCAATTGATGTGTTGCAGTATTTCGAAAAAGCGTATTAAAACTCTGCTTCGTCAAATACCAACCTAATTAGTAAATAAATACTCTCAGCGCGTAACATCTTTTGAAATATGACGTGCAGTCACAAGACCGTAACGAATTGCTTCAACCAGACGAAAAATCAACCAGAATTAATAATCCGATTTTTGAGGATTTAGTAAAGCCCGGGTAGGCCACAGTCCCGACTTATGGCGCGAGGAATTTCTGATTCGAATCACGGCATTATCAAGACTTTCACCCAATAAGCGCTCCTTTCGATTCTGAATAAAGAAATGTCGTAAACCTTTCTTTGGTAATATTTGTGTCTAATGTTTTACGGCTTGGTAAAGAAGATAGATCTTGATAAGAATGCAAGATTGACATTTACACATGTCAAAGTAGATTTACTGAAATAGAGTTTTAGGATTGGCTCATCAACAGCATTCGTCTTGGGCAAGAAAGCTGAGGTGCCTTTATGGAGACTGACCTTCCGATTGCCTATTTAAACTCAATTTCAATAAAGGATGCGTAATCCGAATGGCATCTGGAATAGCAATGCATCTTCCTACTTTATGAGCTTTGGAGTAGTATGCCGCATCGCCAAAGGCAGATGTCGACATCCATCTCCAATGTCTGATACTAACATTCGAGTTGGATTTTGTGGAAAATGACCACTCGGTCATCTTTTCTATATTTTGTTCACAACTATTCAACCATTTATAATAATCCTGGTTCAGGATTATATCTCCAGAAAAGCTTTCGTACAGATCAAGAGTTTTGCAAAGATTAGTAGTTTCAAGCCTGACTTAGTCCCTCCATTGTTTTACGCTTCGAAATTACCGGGATGTGCTGACAAGTTGCAGCCCTTGATGCTTCCATTGTTGCTGATGCTGCGTTGTCGACACGACGGTTTTGATGATCGCCTCTGGTGCTAAAGCACTGTTGGGTGTAACAGGAGACTCGAGAAGTGCTTGCACATGCAACCAGAAGCGATCAAGAGGGACCAGAACGTTGACCCTGTGTTGGTTGGGATGAGAGGATATAATGAGAATGCTAGTCAATGATACCAGTTATATGAACTATCACTCACTCTGGCGCTTTGACTTTCTGCCACTCCTTACATAAATTATTCTTCAAATCAAATGCATCCTTTCCATAAATACCTATTACCTGTAGATATTTTATTATTATCGTAATATGTAGCTTTACTTTACATATCTCATGTCGACTAATCACTTTTCAAAACAAATCTAAACCTTTGTATACATTTTGAAATGATAAATTCTATCTAAGGTGAATCGCACGTGTTCGCATGATTGCGAATCTTGCGTATTTCAATCGTTAATATTCAGCATGGGCGTAATAACAGATTATATTACACGGAAAATACAGGAGAGAGAGTAAAAGCAAAGCGTGCAATAAATTGTGTCCATTTTCAGTGACAAACACACAACTCTATGACAAGCAGAAACATTCATCGACTTTATATTAATCCAGTCCCCCTCGGGATTCCCCTATTTTTAGCGCAAAAGCTTACGTAATAAATATTTGTAACAAATGATATATCACGTGGTAACATAATCTGAGATAAATTCTCACACGTTTATAGTCGTGTCGAGCAACTAGGATCTAACTCAATCTTGACAAACGATTCAATTATGATCCATTAACAATTAATGTAAACGTCGATAGAGGTCTTTCCGAGTTGGGAATGAAATGAATTGTCTGGGGGAGCAGTTTCTCTTGTCTACGAGTTTCTGTGTGGTCTGGTCTCGGAGCGATGCTCCTTTCGCAGAAAATGTTAATTTTAATGGCAATGTCGCGCACAAACGATGAACGGATATAACGGTTTATGGGGCGAAAAGCAGCCCTTTCAAGTTTTTACTCGACGCCGTTTTGTCATTTTTATAATGCTGCTTCTTCTCTCTTTGGCATCTCGTTGTAATGCCGATTAGGCCTCTTGACGTCACACGATAGGAAATTTTCTTTCACTGGCTAGTACCAACTAGTAGGACAAGAGTTGCCATCTTAGTCTCGTGAACAAGTCATCGAATAATTAACTGATGGTCGCTGAAATAATGAACATCACGTATCATTTGTTTTATTATTATCGTCACTTGTTCTGTTTTCACGCAGGAAGAATACTGATTGAGATTTTTGGAGGAAATCCGATTCAGAGTTTTCGAGGTGGAAAATTGTCGACGTGAGAGATGAATCTCATCGCGCACGTTCGTCGTGCGTGTGCTTATGCGTGAACGAGAATACGGTCCTCGAAGAATGCTCGTGAGCACGAATAAATTACGTCGCCCACGTTTTCTGGCGAAGCGTGAACCGGCCGATAGAGCACTCGACTCGAATAAAACGGTAGCAAATATTGACACTACCTGAGAGAAACACACTATCCCGAATGAAGTACTCGCCGCAAATAAAATCGGAATTTTAACTAAATTTGTTGGTCCCCATTCAGTCTACAATATTCTAAAACATTTCCTATTAATCCTATAGGATTAATACGAAAAGGAACGTTTTAGGAAAACAAAAAATCTGTTACTATTTTAATAATTGATTTAATAATATACTAATAAATAGTAAAGTAGACCTTATGATGACACTTTTTTATTTGTGTTAAATTATTTTATTATATTAGGTGAGAGAGTAGTGTTACGAGCATATTATGCTAGTTCAGTATATTCCAAAAGAACCGTTCTAAGATAATTTAAAACCGTGACATCCTGGAGATAAGATTCGTCTATGAATATTTCGGACGAGGCATCCTTCGAATGAAATCTCCGACTTCATTTACATTCCAAGGCAAATTAATGTAGCTCGCCAGCAAATGCAGCTTCGCGCTCGCACGAGCCGTTGCGATATTAAATTCATGCGGATGCTAAATATGCTGATTTGACTCTGCAGGTGGTGACGAGGGGCATCGACCAACTTCGGTATACCACTCAGATAACAAATTAGCGGCAATAATTTACATAATTGCAATTCAAAAGAAAACTCTCGAGGTATATTTATCAACAGTGAAATCGAATCCTGCCATAAATATCCTCTAAATAAACTTGTACGTTGTTCAGAACTTCATGTGCATAAAAAAGCTACTAAGAATCCTTATCTGGAATAATGATGTATTTTGAACCCTTTTTTTATTATCAGCACAATTATCAACTGATTTCAAATGAAACTCGGCATTTGACTGAATAACCATTGGAAAATAAGTTTAAGTTTTATTTTATGTGAATGTTCAAGCAAAATGATTTTTTAAAATTGCTGGCTATAGGAGATTGATGGTATAATATAATCCCGCCTAGCATATTAGTAATAATCCAATATATGATCCCATTTTCGAAAAGAGTAACTAATGTTCTTTCTCACGGTTAAATCTTTGAATGGGGCTTTAGAAATCTTTGTAAGGACGATTTGAATGAAGTATTGTGATTAGAGACTTTTACCTTTCCCATCTGTACTTGTGTGCCAGATTCCCGGTGGGTGATCCAAACACAACGAGTATTTCGAGAGTCGTGGGGTCGCAGGTCAGTCAGCGGAGGACATTAATAATCGTTTACAATCTTTGGGCAGGGTGTGGCGAGTACATTAAACTCTCGGCGCGTATCGCACTCCCAAAGAAAAAAATGTGCGATGCCGCCTGATAAATTCGTGTATAACCGAGTCGCACACATCGCAAAAATAAAGAATAACAAAGTAGCCACTCACCGGAAATAGCCGTGAATTTTCGGTTTCTTTTGAAAATTTTAATAATAAATTTTAAAAAGTCTTTTACTTGAACATTCAGAACTTCAAGCACATCGCTTTTTTTGTACTTGGAGGCGATTCACTGCCGCGCATCTCGATTACACAATCATTTAATTGAACTGCAGATTTTCTTAATCTTCCAGATATCATATCGAGCAAATTACAAGTTCATTTGAATATAAATTTACGCGTGTTCACGTGCATATAAATATTCATTCAAGTGTGGTAATCCGGTTCTCAAGATCGTGTATACACTTTTCTTGGGCGTTTTTCAACGCCCAAGAAAATAGGAAGAATTTCTCTTGCCAGCGCAGACTTGAGATAATCATCAAAAGTCTAAATTATATGTTACCTTTTTGTTTCGACTTCATCCAGACCATTTTATTAAAAGTTTGTGTATATGGTGTTTCAGAATAGGATTGATTCCCTCATTAGATGTTATTTTAACTAATTACACATTTTTTCTTGACCTTTGAGCACCTAAGGCCATCTTTTATCATTTTCGGCTATTCTAACGACTTCCTACGTAAACTGTCAACGTGATGCTTTATGACAACTCCTCACCAAGCTTTTTGTTCTTTCTTTTATGCTTCGTCATGTTGAAGGCTATCTGACGAGGGAATCGGTCCAATTCCGAAACGTCATACAAAGCTGTTAAATAAAATGGTCTGGATGACATCGAAACAAAAGGGTTTCTTCCTTTTATAATAACATTGTTGTCTCCCGGACGTAAAAACAAAGAATATTTACCATCCCAAAATGCTCTCTCCATATGTAACATACATATAATTCCAGAAAGAAGATCAAGAATGTTGAAATAATTCAATGACTCACCATGAAAACCATGAACCTTGATTACAGGTTGGCGCTCCAGATGTAAGTCAGCTTTTCCAGCCACCGCTCAGCGTGAATGTGAATTTATAATCCTTTCTCCTATTGGATCGTTAACCCGAAGTTTAAACCACTGCACAACCCGTCGCGACGTCGATATTCAACCAGATCGCGTACGATTTCTGTCCAATGTTATACACGATAGAACATAAAATAATTGGTGCGCGATTCGACCTTGTCAGTCACTGTCACCGTCACCGCCACCGCGTCGAGAAAGCGAGAGGGTTAAAATATATATACTATAATTCCCTAGAAACGAATATTGCCTATGAATTATCTAACTAATTGTAAGTAACTTATTAATTGGCTAGCGTTAACGACAGGTACTGGCCGCTGTCTACTGGCATCTGATTGGCATACTGGCATGAATACTGGCCCGTTCGGTCGAGGACACCTGCAACAAATAAAAATCATCGTTCAGTCTTCATTGGCATATGCTGGCTGGATAATTAATCAATCTTAAATTTAAATGATAACGGCTATCTTAATGCATGATTAATGTTAATACTTCGTTGACACTCTTAATGATTGTAAGAGTCACATTGCACTTGTATGTTGTAAGAATAATTGTTGGCTGGACAGTAAAGAACATATAAAGATCTGAAGGTTCAAATGAACGATGAAGAAGTGAAACTTATCTAACGAAATTTTGTAGCCAAAAATATTTACGACTTAAGCATACATTTTTTGGACCAACATACCAATTTTTTTTATATAGGGAGTGGGAAACAACACAGTTGACAAATATTACATGTATTAAGCAAAATAATTATCCCAACCATTGTGAATCATCGGTGGTATGTAACCCGAAAAAAACCGCTAAAAATCTCCCCAAATGATGAATGATGTTTCAGTAATCAGAATATCGTCAAAGAAAGCTTAACGTTTGCAAGTTCTCGCTGACTTTATATCCTGGAAAATCTATTTAATAATCCCTTGAATAATAGTGGAGGGTAAGAAACTGCGGAAAATGATTGAGAAAACTTAAAGAATTCAAGGAAATCAAGAAATTCAGAAAATTCAGGGCATTCCAAATATCCAAGGAATTCAGAATATTCAAGGGTTACAGGAAATTCAGAAAATTTCAGGGATTTCTACGAATTCAAGGAATTCAGGGATTTTTCAGGATTTTAGAGAATTCAAGGAGTACAGGGAATTTATAATATTCAAGGAAATCCGAAAATTAAGAGAATTTCAGGAATTCAGAATATCCCAGGGTTTCAAGGATTTCGAGAATTCAGAATATTCAAGGAATTCATCATTTTCTAGTTAATTAGGATATTCAAGGATTTCAGATAATTTAAGGAATTACAAGATTTAGAAAAATTCGGGGAATTCCTCAAGTTCAAGGTATTCAGAATATTTATGGAATTCAAAGATCTCAGACAATTCAGAGATTTTCAGGGATTCCACAGCATTTAGGGAATTCAAATCAAGAATTTCGGAGAATCCAAGGAATTAAGACATTTTCAGGAATTCAAGGATTTCAGGGAATTTAGAAGAATATCCTGCATTCCCTGAATATTCAAATATTTTAGAAAATACAAGGATTTCAGAGAATTGAAGGAATTTCGAGCTTCTTAGGATATCAGGCAAATCAGAATTTTCAAGAATTTCAGGGAATTTAGAGAAATCAAGGATTTGAGAAAATTCAGGGTATTCAGAATATTCAAGAAATTCAAGGATTTCAGGCAATTCAGAGATTTTCAGGGTTTCCAGAGCATTTAGGGAATTCAAATCAAGAATTTCAGAGAATTCAATGAATTAAGAGATTTTCAGGAATTCAAGGAATTTAGGGAATACAGAATATTCAAGGACTTTGGGAATTCAGAATATTCAAGGATTTTAGGGAATTCAGAGAAATCAAGGATTTCTGAGATTTCAGGGAATTCAGAATAATATCCTGAATTTCCTGAATAATTCAAATAATTCAGCAAATACAAGGATTTCAGAGAATTTAGGGAATTCCTTGCTTTTTAGGATATCAGGAAAAATAGAATATTTAAGGATTTCAGGGAATTTAGAGAATTCAGGGTATACAGAATATTCAAGGAATTCAAGGATTTCAGGTAATTCAGAGATTTTCAGGGATTCCACAGCATTTTGGAAATTCAAATCATGAATTTCAGAGAATTCAAGGAATTAAGAGATTTTCAGGAATTCAAGGAATTTAGGGAATACAGAATATTCAAGGACTTCAGGAATTCAGAATATTCAAGGATTTTAGGGAATTCAGAGAAAAAAAAGATTTCAGGGAATTCAGAATAAAATCCTGAATTCCATGAATAATTCAAATAATTCAGAAAATACAAGGATTTTAGAGAATTTAAGGAATTCCGAGCTTTTTAGGAAGTCAGGAAAATCAGAATATTCTAAGATTTCAGGGAATTTAGAGAAATCAAGGATTTGAGAGAATTCAGGGTATTCCGAATATTCAAGGAATTCAAGGATGTCAGGCAACTCAGAGATTTTCAGGGATTCGAGAGCATTTAGGGAATCCAAATCAAGAATTTCGAAGAATCCAAGGAATTAAGAAATTTTCAGGAATTCAAGGAATTTAGGAAATACAGAATATTCAAGGACTTGAGGAATTCAGAATATTCTAGGATATTAGGGAATTCAGAGAAATCAAGTATTTCTGAGATTTCAGGATATTCAGAATTATTATTATTATTATTATTATATCATTAAGCCGTTTCCCTTTCGGGGTAGGCGTGAATTGCTCGGTGGTAAAGTAGCTGTCATCCTTGGGTCGCTTCGTGTCCTCAAAACACACGAGGGTTTCGCCGGCCTGTCGTTGTGATTTCGTCGTGCCCTGTGACCACCCATTCCACGGTTGTGAGACGTGGCCATGAGTGGGACTTACCGCGGTCCTACTGGGAGCCGGTGTCATCCGCCCTCCCACCGATCAATAACTCAGGGCCCACCCGCTTATTTGTTGACAGTCTCAGGCTTGTGAAAACTACGATTCTTTAAAATTTGCTTAATATTTCTGCCATTTGCTTAATTTTATACTTTTCATCAATTTTTCGTTAAACTTGAAATGGATTCGATCAATACTTAAAAATAAAGCTTACCTAAAGGAAAATTTTGAAGTTTGCTTAGCCCATCACGAGTTTATATTATCCATGTCCAGTGTCCACGTATCCTGGGCAGCAGGTAATGAAACAACAGGCGCGTTATAAATGGAAGTGACAGTCGATTAATTGAACTTCGCCGTGCGATCGATTGTACGCAACGCTCGGACTATGAAATCAGTCTGCTGATTACTCCACTGTAGCAATTGAGTAACTTTTTAGTGGAAAATTGGCACCAATTTACTGTAGCAACCGTAGCTAGTTTTAGGATAGAATAGCACTAATTTGCTGGTAGAAAGTTCTAAAACAGCTTCGCGGGTACTTTAATAGCACACCAAAGTGGAAACGGATGCTCTTCAGATTTGAGAGTGCAGACCATGAAGAATCCTTATCCGTCTCTTTCATATAAAATACTCTTGCATAAGAGCACTTTATATTCATAGGGAAAATAAAGACGCACATTTTTACTCTTATTGTGACGTTCTGAATACCAGAAAAGTCCCTCTCATTTTTTATATTTTTGCTAGCCCAATTCGATGCTCCAGAAAAGTTTTTAAAGAAATACTGATGAGATCAAATTTTGTTCCGATTGAATTACTAGAAGAGTTCCAATCTTTCCTGTCGATCATTAAAATTTGTTGCAAAATTTATTTCATAAAAGAGTTCTGTCAAGATCGCAGAAACAGAGTGCCAAAAAAGTTTAAAATACGTTATATTTCAGTAAAACTGTTTTTAAGAATAAAGTACTAGAAAAATCCCATATAATTTCTTTTTGCAATTTTTACAAGTCCTAAATAAATTTGGGGTAAATTTTCCTTTCTCCTACTTTATCCGGAATCCTAACGCAATCCCTACGGGCCTCTTTATTAACTTGGAAGCATTATAAATTTTGTCTTTTTTGAAAAGCAAAAAATCTGGCTGATACATGCGTGAAAATCTGAAAGTTTGAATAATTATATTTTAAATTGAATGAAAAGAAAGTATTCCAGATAAACATAAAACTTTTTTTCTATTAATATTAATTATAATAAGTGTGCAAATAATGAATTGCGAGATGAAGAAATACGCTGTTATTTTATAATTATAACTTTTCATATTTAATGACAATCTTTTCATATAACCCATTATTGATAAAAATTTCAGTCCTTCAATTTTTTCTCATACAATTAACTAAAAAAATAATTACCATAATTACATTCTATTATATATAATGTGTACAGAAGTGAACTGAGATTTGATATTGTTTCAAAAATTTGAAGGAATTGCAAAGAATTTACTAAACTTTAGCATGGTTTTGAGAGATTTTATAGAAATTATAAGGTTCTAGGATGTTTTTGATGTATTTTACAAAAAGTGAAGAGATTTTTATGGAATTTCACAGGATTTATAAAACTCAATGCAGTTTTGAAGAATTTTTTTGAAATTCGGAAGCTTTGGAAGGATTTTAAGTAGGATTTATAAGATTTTAGGATATTTTAAAAGATTCAAAGGGAGTTTAGATAATTTTCAACATGACCAAATATTTCAAATGTAATTTCATGGTATTTTATGATATTTCAATGGACTTCAAGGAATCTATTCTCAAGAATCGAAGAATTTTGTAGGATTTCAAAGATTTGAAGAGATTTTCAAATATTGTAGGTTATTTCCCAAGATTAAAATTTTGTTAGGGTATTTAAAACGATTTTCCGGAAATTTTAATGGATTTCAATAATTTGAATAAATTTCAAAGGATTTTAAAGATTTTAAGGTATTTTTAAAAAAAAACAGGAATTCTCGAGAGTTTTTGAAATGTTAAGGAATGTTAAAAGATTTTCAAGGATTTGCAATGTTTTAGAGTTTTTAAAAGGATTCTAAGTTTTGAAGAATTTCCTTGAATTTTGGAAGATTTAGGACGATTTTATATGACCTACAAGGTTTCAGGATATTTTTAAAGATTCCGTGGAAGTTCTAAAGGCTCTCAATGTATTTTAATAAGTTTTTCAAGATTTCAGGAAATATCATTAGATTTGATGGAGTTTCCAGGGTGTCACTTATCCTAATTATCCTTATTATCATCATATTTTCACGTTAGAAGTTAATTGTAGTGATTAATTTGAATAAAACATCAATTAGTTTCATATATATTTTTATTTTTTTATTTAGATTACATTTTCAGAAATCATTTTAATGTTACAAAACTTTATAATAAAAGTGAAATATTGAATTAAGTTTATTAAAAATCATTTTGAATTAAAATTTTAGAGGACTGTCAATTATTTTTCGTTTTTCAACTAATTTTATCTGTTGCAAATAACTTTTGTGTCACCGGATAACAAGGTTGTGCAATACCAACTTTATCATTTTAAAGAATATTTTTAGTCGGAATTGATCTACTGATTAAGTGTTTTAGTCGTAAGAAGTAAATGATTTTATTAATATTTTTTTTTGTAAATTTCCCTTGAAAATATGGTTATTTTAATAATAAACATGTGTTACCGAATGACACCGAATTGTTGTACGTTCTTTTTTGGGCTCGTAAATCGGTAATTTTGATCAAATAAAAACACTTTAAGTGTAAATAAATTTGTAGGTAGTGAAGTATATTCAATCGTTTTCAATTATTATTAACCAATTTAAATGTGGAAAAAAGTGTTGAGGCTATAAAATAAATGAAACACTGATTTGTTACCACACAATATAAAAACTCGGGGTAATTTAAAAAGTAAATATACCTGAAACTATAATTGGAAACAAGAACACAGATTTATTGTGTAATTTAGCAATTAAGTCTGAAAAAATACGTGAATTTAATATTTGGATCTTAATCTTTCTTTTAAAAGATACAACACTATAAATTTAAAAAAAGTAGTCAGAAACACGTTACCGTATGACATTTAATCATATTTATCGAATTTATTATGATACGAAGTGAAGTAAAAATAATTAGCAGGTATTATTGGACAACAAACGCTTAATAGAACCCTGTAATCAAGAAAATTATTCCTCCAAGCACAAGCGTACAATATTCCAGGGACACTATATTGTCAGCTTTTTTATTTTCACCCATATCAGATAAATTATTATCACTTGAGAGAATTTTCTGTGATCTGTGCAGCAATCGATAAAAATACACTCGGACCCCGAGTTAAGTACTGTTTTGGTTCTGACCTTTGACTTATAGTAGGGTCTCTGAACGTAAACAGTCAAGGCCGTGTGAACACTAGCAGTGAACTTTTGCAATGTGACGCAACGTTACGCAATTATCGCTAAGCTTTTAAGGACCCAATTTTCGGTAAATATAATGCGGGGTCCGAGTGTAGTATGAACTTCTGTTTAGGTATTCTATATTATATATCTATCTATGCAGTCACATTGGGTAACAAATTTTTCTTCACTAACATTTTCCATATGGCCTACTTCGATCCAGAATTATAGGAATGTAATTTTTTTTCGTAATTTCCACATAGATGATGCGGAAACGCGAGGATAATTACCCCAAATTTATGAATGCAGCGAGAAGAGAAAAAGTGGAGGAATACTGATGGTGCTGACTAACATGAATATATTCCACTGACTGAAATGGATATTGCTCCAAGCAAAAAGTTTTCAAACGTACTCCCGTCGGGTTGTTTCAACATTCACTCTTTTTATACATTTCTTTTAATTATCCTGAATTACTACAATTATATTTTACTAATCCAATTTTATCTGCTTTTTTGCGACTTTACACTAACAGATTGTGTCAGGTTTCACTGAAATTTCATTTAAATAAATCTCGAACAATTTTATTATTGATATTCATCATTTTTATTTCTAAGAACTTTGAAGGGATTAAAACCTTAGATTTTGCATTGATCAGAATTCTGGTCGAGCCAAGTTGACCTCGATTGATTTTTTTCGGAAGTTAGTTTTATATTTCTCTTTCCCTGATGTACTTTCTTCTATTCTCATGTGGTGGAATTGAATTTTATATTTTAAGAAAAGTATCAACATTTGCTTAGTAATGTTATAGAATAAATATTTGTCCATACAAAACTATGGTAACACAATATGTGAGAGTGACGTAAATCAGTAAACACAACTGACTATAGTTAGTTTAACTAGGTATTGTATGATAATCATATGCATTTAGCTGATTATCATACCATTATGTCACGAAGCTGACATAACTTATCAGCTGCTTCCTTTAAACACTAAAATGGCAAAACAGGAACGAGGATTTCCAGAAATATTTGTAACATTTTTATAGCACTTTTATTGTATTTAAAAAAACCGTGGAAAATCCTCTAGCTTCTTAGAACTAATATCAAAGGAGATTGCGTGCTTTGACAGGAATGGTTTGACCTTTTTGATGGATTCTGATTTTTTTAGAAATAAGGTTTCCGGAAAAACAAAAATATCAAATTGAAAAATATTAAATTTTTTATTTTTTTTAAATGTTTTTTTTCGTGAAAAATCTCCTTTTATGAGGAAGCAAATTTATTTTATGCCTAACGAGGGACTTTCAAAAAATGTATGTTTCGAATAATTTTTTGATAGCTGATTGTATAATGGTGGAATTGATGTAAACTATAAGAACAAAAATCATGACTTCCATAATGAAATCTGTCGACGGAGATTTACTTTCAATATTCTTTTATCATATCGCTAGCTTTTGCAGCTATCGCAGAACGGAACATTAGTCTTCTCTCAGATTTTTGATTCCATGAACATGTATCTGGGATCATCGACAGCTTCTGTATCATCTTTGCACCCATTTTGCATGTTCCCCCTTAATGAGTTGATGCATGCGTATGTTGTCTTAGCACACAAATCCAGTATTTATAAGAATTCAACTCAAGTTTATTGTAGGTCTCCAGAGGACTGACATTTTACATGAAACCATTCTTCTTAAATATTGTTGAATGAAATATCAGAAGAATCATTCGAATTGCTGCAAGTATCGCTGCATATATTCCTTACTTTTTGGCCTAAATAGTATCAATATAAAATCAAAATTATTTTTTAGAAGTAGGCATTTTCTGTTCAAGTGTATACACATCAAAATCTGTAGCAGTTTTACTTTATTAATACTTGGTTCGAGCAAAGAGAGTAACAGGACCAAGACATGTTGAGTAAAATAGACCTCTGTGCGTTCCAGATACTATTTTTATTCATTTCTCTATCGACAGGAATCTGTAGTTGTCATTGTTTTTTTCAAGCTGACAAGCAAGACCCGTGAAATGTAGAAGATCATGAAAATTCTTACCCGCTGACAAATTTTTAATGAGGTTAATATCATGCTTTTGAAGCTCATCCATGGGTCCAATTCCAAAGAGCATTAGTAATTTTGTGGAGTTAGCAGCACAACCTAAATCAATCAGTTATTTCTTTGTGATCGCTTCTCTACTTTCAACTGTGATTGTCGATGTAAATTCAACACCTAAAGCTTTTTTTTTTGCTTGTATCGATCAAAATTTTCGTCACGTGAACTAGGGTTTCAATGAATGCATTTGCACTGTTTCGTGATCCGCTATTCGCTGTAGTTTGGAAGATCGTCACTCCAGAATTAATATCCTCATTAATGTAGTAGAGTTTGTGACCACGTTCTTTATAAAAATAACAAAACTGTTGTTCTTGAATTCGTATAATAAAAATATGATATCGATTGATATCCCCCAGTTTGACGATATTGTGGATTGTGAGTTAGAACATGAAAACAGCGTATAATGAATAAATATACATTTTAGGATAAGCTGCATTACTGAGTTAAAATTTTTAAATACAAGTTTAAAAAACAAGAGTGTCCTTTCGTGTAACATTCGTGTGATTTTTTTTTTTTTTTTAGATTTCGCCGAGTTTAAGTCAAGGCAAGTCAAGTTGAGATGTCAGGTTATGATGAATTTATCTTAACTTAAACACTCAAATTAGCTCACGATGAAATGCTCATATAAAATACTAAATTAAGTCAATATTAGTAATATGCTCACATCTTGAACTTTGTTTTTTCCGACTTTTCTAAAATTCATGGTCTATACTACTTCCCAACACATATGAAAATTAAAAATCAATTGAAACTGATTGGTACTTCTCGCTTAAACAACTGTCCTTACTATGTTAATCAGACAGATTTTGAGTATTATTGATAATTATATTATTATTATTATTATTGATATGAATATTAATATTGATATTCATAATATTATAATATCAGTATGAATAATAATATTTTGAGTGACTATTTGTTTTATAAGAAAAATCGTGAATACTAGACAAATTTGGATTGTTTAAATAATTTTATTATATTCAAATCTCTTATTTTGGCCATTTTTCGAGATATGTAATAAATAAAATATTTGAACAAAATTAAACTGTCAAGATAATTTGAATTTTTTAAAGTATTTAGGAATTTCCTCAGAAAAGAAATTAGTTGAACTTGAACAAGCACGTATTATTCACAGAATTGTAAAATTATATCAACACATTTTTAAACAATTGAAAATTAGTTATCAAATTACTGGGTATTCTCAAAATTATCGATTCATGATTATTTAAGTAAACAAAGATTCAAAAAGCGTTAATAAATAGCAATATTATGTGAAATTCAAATTTGTCTTTTCTAAGGTTTTCTTTTTGGATCCATAAGAGTGACTTAAATTAATTCACCCGCATAATTTATGATTGATTATTAATCTCTTACGAAATTTGAGCAATATACTGAAACGTGGAATTATTTGTAACATATGGACATGTCCAAATGAGAAAGTTTCATCTCTGATGGATTCTCCCAATACAAGTAATATGAGATTTTCAAGCTTCGTGAATTCGTCACGCGAGTTAGGACCTTTCCATTTTGTCTCCATTCGTTTGCTTCCTCCGGGATAAAACATTTTCATTTGGACACGTCGATATCATCGCATTTAAATATTGGATTTACAAAAATGTGTCTTTTTCCAATATTAAATCAACGGTTTTGTATAATCGACGTCATGATTATGCAAAACTATAGTTTAAAACAAATATCTGTTAGGAAAAATAAGTTAAATACGAGAAATCTGTTCCGAGAGTTTCACAGAATCAAAGATTTAATTGCAAATTTTATATTATATGTATATGTCTTGGTTTTGTTATTGAATTAATATTTTTTTCAGAAAGCCTCCAACATAGAACTAGAAATAATTTTGTTAATCGAAGTGACTTACCTTCTTCGATCAACGGCAAAAAAAAGTTAAATTGGACATATATGTGACCTAATACTGTGAGTTTTATATTTTGTGTTTTCAAATTGTAACTGTTCAAAATTAAATAATTAAATAATAGAAGAAGTAAAATAATTTTAAGGTTTTGACGTCGCAAAGTCACAATCCTAAGTTTTAAATAGTGTCCAATTTTGAAGCCTTTAGAATAACAAATATTCCAATTAAAAACTTTCAGTTAGTAATAAATTATAGTGATACAAATTTGAGTGTTTTCATTTTTTATTTTCAATGCTTTAAATTTCTTTACAAATATTTTAATTTGTAGTTTATGAACTACAGTTTCTTTGTCTTTCAAATTCTGATTTTTCAATTTTAATGATAGTCAAAAAAGAGTTTCAGAAATTATTATCAAAGATGATAAAAAAAGTGCCAAGAATTATTTTTCTAACATATCAAGAAGTTTCAATAGAAAATATTAGTTGATATCAAATATATTCAGAAATTCACCTAATGCAATTTTTCGATCAGACAAAAATTAAAAAGTAACATCATTTCAATGACATTTCTAGGGACCGTTTAAATCAAGGAAAAAATTTTCCGGGTAATCTGAATTAATTAAAAAAAAATTAAAGTCGCAAAGTTTAAATTTAGCGCGCTAAAATTTTAGCGATTCAAGGCTATTTCGAAAAATTTATTTTCAAATTGTTTATTTCTGAATATTTGAATTATAATTGCTTTTATTTTGAATCTATTAATTTGAAGTTACTTCAAAATGAAAATTAATTTATAAAGTTTCAATCTGACATTCACTGCATTTACATTTGTCTTAATTCTAAGGCTTTTGAATTGAAACAGTTCAATTTTTAACGTTAAAATCGGTAAATTCTTTAATTTCCAACAGATGCATAATCGTCCCGTAAAAACTATTATTGACCAATTTTTAATACTTGAACTACAGTTTAATTTTAAAAATCATTTTCTTAATTTATACTTACAGTCGATCAACCTAAAATGTTGGAAATGTACACCTAAAAATGAAGACCTAAAACTGGCAAACTTTAGAGCAAAACATTTTAGATTTACGCATTATAAACTAAAGATTTCATAATTAAAAAAGTAAATAATTGAAACTAAGACTGAAAAAAGTTAAAATGAAACTTACTTCTAATTGCATTATATTATGTGATATGAAATTCGTGATTATTCGAATGATTGGATAGATTTTTATTATAAAAAATCGTAAAATTCCAGGTCAAAAAATAAAACTGACTTTTCTCGGTTTCCTGGTCCAGCGTTCACCCTGTGCATGGTAAGAAGTTGCATTTTTTAAAATAAAAAGTTCCTAAATCAGAATCGTTTACTTTTTTATGGCTTTACGTTCAATAATCATGAAAAATTTTAATGATTCACATTTAGAGATTGTATAATCTTCGAGACATTGAATTATAATTTATTTCATTTTAAAAGCTACTACCTTGAAATTTGTACAATATTTAATGTTTTTTTTTCAAATAGTCTTTAAATTTGAAGCCTTTAAAATAGAAATGATTAAAAAAATAAAGCATCCAATTGAATTTGTGGTTTAGTTTCGAGTACTTAAATAAAACATTTTTTAAGTTTGAATGTTTGAACGGAGAAATGACTAAGAATTTCTATTTAATTTTTAGTGGCCATACATCAATACAAACTTTTTTCTTTCGAATAATTATTAATATTAATTTTGTAAAATATAATATTTAACATCTTACATTGATTTTAACGTATTGAAATGAAAAGCCATTGAAAAAACTACTTTGTTTGGAGGCTATAACATTATGGAGGAATCAAGCGTACAATATTGCGTGATGTATTTTATGAATAGGTCCTCAATAATTCCATAATAATTTATTTATAATTTTGAACTACTATTTAAAATTATTTTACGCTCAAACAGAAGAAACAGACGCGAGAGAAACTTATTAAATGATATAATTTGGTACTGTTAAATTCATTATGGTAACACGAGGAGATAATTAGATTACATTAAAATAGAAATTTCAATAAATATCAAATACAGAGATATAAGTGATACTCTTACACAATCAATTTTTTCTTTTATCAATAAAATCGATCTGAAAAAATTACTATTAATAAGGTAACTGAAAAAGTTGTTTAAAAAAATGATTATTGTTTAAAAAATTAGGTATAAGTACTGAAATAAAAAAAATATTGAATAATAAGGTACATAATGTAAGAGATACAAAGAAACTAGAATTTTCTTCACCTTTCCTATGAAAAGGCGCAAGTGAATGATGATTAATGGTTTATATAATTGGAAACTTCCTTCAGAATGAATATCACATTCAACATTTATTAACTTTATAAGATTTACAGTAAACAAATTTTTTTGAACAAATGAAAATTGTTAACTAATTGCCAAATATCGTTAAAAAATGTATTACCCTCAACATTCGTAAATTGTGTGATTAATTGCAGAAAATAATAAGTTTTTACGATTTACAGGGGAAAAATTGTTTAAACAAATGAAAGTGCTTCAAATAATTTTTAAATATCGTTTAAAAAATAAAAGCCTCTCAACATTCGTTAATTCTGTAATTAATTCCAGGAAGTAATAAATTTTTGCGATTTACAGGCGCAAATTTTTTAAACGAATGAAAACCCTTCAAGTAATTTTTAAATATCGTTTAAAAAATATAATACTTTCAACATTCGTTAATTGTGTAATTAATTCCAGGAAGTAATACATTTTTACAATTTACGGGGGCAAATTGTTTAAACGAACAAAAATTATTTAAATAATTACCAAATATGTGGAAGAAGAAATATGATTTTCAAAATTTATCAACTGTATAACTTATCTTGAAAAATAATAACTTTTACGCATGAAAAAAAACTGGGAATTTCTTTTTCTGGGAAAATAAAAAATTGGGGGGAGGGTAGATCACTACATACTCGTTTCTAATTTGTAGTGTTTTTTTACGATTCAAATGAAAACCATGCATCTTATTAAAAAATGGTCGACAAAAAATTTCGAGATGTTTTCAAGATAAACAATTTTTTTACGCAATATTTTTTCTCATCTTGCATATTTTGACCGGAAAATGGATTTTCGATATTTTTAATAACCTTTTTCACAATTAAAACTCACCCCTCGCTCCACTTAATAATCTTACATCCTTCTTCTATTTTTGGGTGTGTCTATACGTGTACCGAAAAAATGTGCTGATTCAACCGAAATTTCGGTACAAAAAGCCTATGAATCTTAATAAAAAATCAGTTTGAGAAAATGTATGGACATTTTTGAGATAAACAATCTTCTTTGTTAACATTCTTTCATATCTTACACAGTTTGGCTGGAAAATGGAAGTTTATATTTTTAATAACATACAGGTGCTTCCCATGTTCAAAACGTTTGTTCAGGAAGCAGACACCTGAACAAGAATTCTTGTGATCACATTTCTTCTTTCAACCTTAAAAATGGCCACTGTCCACTGAACTACGACCAGCGGGACTGCAAATATAATAAATATTTCGCAATATATTACACTCTTTGTTTCTCAAATTTAACAAGAAAGATATTCTATAATTTATTTAAGTATAAATTCTCTTATCAACGTTCTTAATTCTAATAATGTTTTGTATTCAACTAGATTGAAGAAAACTCCCGTTAATTAAAGGAAGTTAGAACTGAAATCTAATGAATTCAAGTGAACTAATGAAAATATACTTAATTGCATATCAATTCAATTGAATTACCTTCGGAACTACTTCGCTGAGTTCAAATCAAGTTCTACTGAATTTAAAGTTCATGTAAATTCATTCGTCAATTGAAGTGGAATCTGGCAAGTGTAGATCCTTTTAAAATTGAAAAATTGTTATCAGTAATCTACTAATCTTTGCAGGAATGAAATGTAGAATTTTTAGTTTTTAAAACATTGATATAACCATACATTAAAATCTTCTATAGGAATTTGACATGCTCCTGATCGTAAAGGCAAGTGAATAATACTATTATACCTTTCTGATTATACTATTATACTATAAAATAAAATTTTTTGAAATTCTTCACCCTACTCAAAGAATATTTTGTCCCAATATAATGTGCAGACATTTTTAAAATGATGGGCTGTATGCTGTAACGTTCAAAGATTAAAGTATTTTTAAGGAGGTTCAGGGTGAACAATCAAGTTTAAAATGACTTAATCTTTAACTTGATTTTCAAAATTAAGAAAAAAGGCCCATTGATGATTGTAACACATTTTGGAATAGAAACTTAACCATGAAAAATAAAAAATTAAGTTTTAATGGAAATTATTTAATTAAAAAATAATACGTTTAATTACTTCCAGTTAGTCATTTTTTGAATTAAACAATTTGCTAAATTATATATTTTTTAAACGTGATGAACAAAATTGTAAAGGACCACAAGGAGACAAAGGAGACACAATTGCACGACTTTTTCCTAAAGCGGCTATTTTTTATTATATACATATTTTTTATTATTTAAACATAGATTTCTGTTTTAAAATTTTTTGCAATAATCAATGGGACTTTTTTCAATTTTATAAATCATGTTAAAGATAAAGTAATTTGGATCTTGACGCGGTTCACCTAGAACATCTTTAAACTAAGTTTTTCTTGCAACTGCCCAAAACAAAAATTGAATATTATTTGTTGAGATATTCGTTGTACAAGAATTTATCTCTGTTCACTTCCACTACGAGCTGCTCGAACGATTCATAAAAGTTTATCATCCCCGGAGAACTATTTCGAGAAGGTAATGCTAGAAGCAAAGACCCAGAGGAACAAACTTAAGAGTTTGATCGCCCTTGGGTACTGGGTCTCCACATCTTCTGTTTTTATTGCTTCATTGCGACGCTTGCTGATAATAAATTGCAGACACGCATTTAAATCCTCTTGTTTGTAGCACTTAGATACTTTTTATTTAATTCCAGCACTTATTCAGAGTGGATAAGAATCAGCATAAAATATTCCCTTGATGGTTTTAAAATCTTTGTTTTTGTGTGGAAAATTCTACTTGCAAATCATTAATATTTGAATACATGTGTAGAAGAGGTCTTTCGGTGACATTGGCTTATTAGGATGTTTGAAAAGCATCACGTCAAGCATCATAAACTTGAGCTTTCGCAAAGAATTTGGCCAAAAGGCCTGATCCATACTTTTGTGCGGGGTCCTTTGAAAGGTTTTAAATTCAGCTTCAGGTACCGAGTGCATAAATATCAGACTTTACACACCAAAATTCTCTCAGAACAGCGGCAATAGACAAATTTTTCACGAAACTAGGGAAATAATAATGGAATAAATTGTTTTAAATAAAATTAATGTAGGCACGATGTTGAATTTCATAGAAAACATTTGAAATTACAACGATTTCAAGACTCTCAAGATGAATTTTCAAACCAAAAAGACGAATTTGAAAAAAATTGTGTGTGGCAGTGGAGCCATACGGCAGAAGTGCAACTTTGATGGATTAACTTTGAACGGAGCTATTGTTGACGGCGTCATATGCTTGCTTGTAAAATGGATATTTCCGCCAATTTTCAATGAATCGATCTGAAAATTTTGAAAAATCTCCCTTCAATAGTGAGGAAAAAATGTCTCACTGAAAGTCTGAAAGAGAAAAGATCTGTCTCAATTTGCAATTAAATATTATTAACCAATAGGTGGTTTTTAGTTTTTGGTTCAGCTTTTAGACATTGTTAGGGTATATTTCGTGAGTATCGTAAAGTTTTAAACAGTTGTAATAATATTTTTCTAACGTACGCCGATTTATTTCTCAAAAAGTAATTGAATTTGGGCCCCAATTTTTTCAGTTTTTCATGCTTATTATTAAAAATAGCGTTGCTGTAGTGGGGATCTCGAAGCGAAGTCTTTAGAACAATTGCGAATCGCCGCACAAAAGGCAAAATACGTGATTTTAGCGAGCTTATCGTCGTTGTAAATTTGGGAAAGATAATGTGCGTAGAGTGGGGGGATATCGATTTTGAGGTACCTAGAGTAAGACTCTAATGATCGCTCATTTAATTGTCGTCTTTTGGTCATAGCATTCGAATCCGCGTCATACTTTCCGTACTTTGAGAGAATCGAAAAAGGTACTTTTATATCTATTTGTTCATTAGAAAGTGTGAGAGACAGAAAGATTTCGCGATCCAGATTCTGCTCGGCCGATCGTGCGTTTTTTTTCAATTCACTTCCGTCCCAAAAGAAGTTTCACTTCAAACATTAATTTTTAACGAAGAATTTGCATTAACACCCAGATAGTTCAAGTTTCAAACAAAAGACTCGATTTTTCAGCGAAATAGTTAAGCCTCTAAACAAATATTTGAAATTTTAAGAGTTGAAGACAAATTTTCTCGAAGATAGTTGAATTCAAAAAAAGTTATATTTTGATCATAAAAGACCAATTTTCAATTCAATGGGAAGAATTTTTAACATAACAATTGAATCTTTAAGCAAATAGTTTAAGTTTTAACAAAATCGTTGAATTTCTAACCAAATAGTTAAATTTTCATCAAGGAAAATTAATTGTTCACCAAATAGAGACAAATTATTAATAAAATAGAGGAATTTTGTACCCAATAGTTAAATTTTTAACCTAAATCAAGGATAAGGTTTTAACCAAAAAGGAAATAGTTTAATTTTGAGATAAAAATTAATTTTTAACTAAGGAAAAAGGCGTATTTTTAACATAATAGTTTCATTTATAACCAAAGAGGTGAACCTTGAAAACATTAATTTTTGATAAAGTAGTTCCACTCTTAACCACGTAGTATGATTTTAAACCAAAAAATATTAATTTCCAACAAATTTGTTGAATTTTAAAGCCGAAAAGATGAATTATCTATAAAAACAGTTGAATTTTCAACCTGAAAATATGATTTTTTTGTAGAGAAAAAACTTCATTGTCAATTAAATAGTGCAATTTTTGTTACCAAACTGTTAGTTGTTCAAAACAAAAATACCAATTCTCTACATGAATCTGAAACTGAAACAGATTCTAATTTGAAATAAAAAACAATTGAATTCGGCCGAAAAATACAAATTTTCAACAAAACGGTTAAATCTTTAACCTAAACATATTAATTTTCAAGCAGACAGATACACTTTTGACTAAAAGAATAAACTTCTAACTAAAAAGTTTAATTTTTTACCAAAAAAGATAAGTTTTCAATAAAATACATGAATTTGCAACCATATAGTTAAATTTTCAAATATAAGATGTCAATTTTGAATTAAAAATTTCAATCAAAAAAAGAATAGTCATTTTGAATTGAAAAGATTAATTCCCAACACCAAAAAAAAATTATTTTGATGAAAATTGTTAAATTTTAATTCAAAGAGATGAATTTTGAACTAAAATTATGGGTACGGCCGTTTCCAACATAAAAGTGTTAGGTAGCGGTGATTGAGTGGTGCTAATTGTAGTGAATTTGCAGTGGAATTTGAGGTGAGTTGATGGGAGGAGTTTGTTACAGGGTTTTGTGAATGAGTGTTTGTACGTGAAAAAGATATAAAGTGAAGAGTTATGTGATATTTTAGAAAATCGAGACTATTTTGGTGGGCTGAGAGGTTAGTTTGTTTCGCGTGAGGAGCAGGGTGGGGAGATAGGTGTAGCTGAGTAGTGGCGACAGGGAGGGATAGGAAGAAAGAAGAACGGAGGAAGTTACGGTAGCAGGGTGAGGTAGCCCCGTGGAGACAGAAGCTACGCAATTTACGTAAGGCGATACGGGCAGAGGCTGCTTCGTATCGTTTTGATGGATTCAGACGAGGAAGTGTTCTGTACGCCGAAAACTGAGACAAAAAGGAGGGGACAATATAGAAAAAGGGAATAATAAGAGGAGAGACAAAGGTTAAAGTTAAAAAAGTTTAAAAAATTGCGTGAAATGGGGATAGAGGTAACACAAATGAACGAAAAAAGGCAGAAAGAAAGATGAGAGGAAATACAACAAGAAATTAGAAAAGAAATGCCCGAAAAGCAGGATGAGCATAATGAAAAGGTAGCACAGTTGCTATGTAGGATAGTAAAGATGGAAAAATCAAACCGGGATTTTGGTGAAGGGGAGAGTGGGAATAAGGAGAGGGAAAGGCTAACTTTTATGGAAAGAAGTTTAGACAGGAAAGAAAGAAATGAAAGAAAAAGAAAAATGGTGATAAAGGGCCTAAGATTAGAGGAAAAGGAACTGAAGGAACGAATGAAAAATGTGCTAAAAAGGATAGATGCTAAAGTAGAGATAGAGAAAAGCGAAGTGTAGGAAAGGAAACGTGAGGATGAGAAAAAATGGTACTAGTGACGGAAGATAGGAAAATAAAAAATACTAAGAAACAAAGAGAGACGAGAAACGAAAGTAGGGAAGAATGGAGAATATGTTACTGGAATATAGCAGGGTTGGAGAGAAAGGATAAGGAGCTTATGAGAAATTTGGCGCGATGAGATGTGATAGTAATGATGAAGACGTGGCTAGCTGAAAAGGGATGGGAAAGAGTAAGGGGAAGTTTGCCAAGAGGTCACAAATAGATGAGAAAGAGGACATAAGAAGGGAAGAAATATTCAAGGTGTTAGGAATAATAAAAGATAGAAAGGCACCTGGTATGGATGAGATTTCAAATGAAGTCTGGAAATATGAGGGGACAGAACTAGAGGAATGGGCATAGACAATATATGATAGAGTATGGAGAGGAGCGGGTTGGCTAGATTTATGCAAACAAGGAGTAGTGTTACCCATGGTGAAGAAAGGCAAAGGGGAGGAGGTTAAAGATTATAGGGGTGTGACGCTGATGCAGACATTGTATAAAGTATACGTAACTGTTTTGTCTGAGAGATTAAAGAAAGAAATCGAGGAAAAAAGGATAGAGCCAGCGTATCAGACAGGGTTTAGAAGAGGAATGGGGGTGATGGACAACATTATCTGAATTCTGAATTATCTAATAAATAAAAGGATTAAAGGGGGGAAAGGGACTACGATAGCAATATTCGTGGGCTCAAAGGCGTCGTTTCACTCCCTAAACCGAGTCGAGGTAGAACAAGTACTCGTGAAAAAGGTGATACGAGAGGGCTTAATACAGAGAGTATCGGTAATTTATTTAATATATTAATCTCAGACTTAGAAAAAGAAATAAAGAGAAAATCATGGGGAGGAATTAGGATGGGAGAGAAAAATATATATAAACTGGCATACGCAGACGATATAGTGTTAATGGCCGAGGATGAAGAAGGGATGAACGGCTAAATTACAGGATTGGAGAAATACTTAGATGGGAGAAAGTTGAATTCAAATGTAGAAAAGACAAAGATAATGAGGTCTAAAAAAGGCGGGAGGAGAAAGAAAGAATCGACTGGGAGATGCAAGGGAGTAAAGTTAGAAGGAGTAAAGGAGTTTAAATATTTGGGGTATACCTTGCAAATAAATGAAGGTCATAGGGCTCATATATAAGAAAGGATAAAAAAAGCAGCAGGGGTAATGAAAAAGATATGGGGAATAGGAAAAGTAAGGTCAAAAAGGATCCAGGAAAGAGTGCTAGAGATGTAGGAGAGAGGAATGAAGTGAACTATAAAGAATTGGAGAGAAGGGGCAGAAAATTAATGGAAAGATGAGAAATGATTGAGGAGTCAAAATACAATAAATGATATAAAACAATAAAAAAGGAAGAAGTACCAAAGTATTTAGAAAGAAGATAGGGAAAGATAAGATCGGCCAGAATAGCAAGATTTATATTGGAAAACGAGGCGAAGGAGGGGATGTATTGGGAAAAAAGAGAACGGAAAGTGCAGAATATGTGAGCTGGAGGCGGAAACATGGGTGCATGTATGGGAAGGATGTAGGAGAGGAATAGAAAATAAAGGAAGCTGACAAGAGAATGTGGTAAAGATTCTAGGGGAGGATGGAATGGGTGAGAAGTGGATGGAGCAGTTGGAGGAGGCTAGAGGGGCGAATGAGAAAGAATGGATTTGAAAAAATGGCAAAATAAGAATGAGATAGAAGAGAAGTGAAAGTGAAAGAAAAAGGAAACGGAAGTCACTTAGATTAGAAGCGTATTGTATTTTTAATAATTCATAAAATGGAAAATGTTAATTGTGTGGTCATCCATGTATCAAAGAAGCATCTGTTGCCATCCAAACATCAAAATGTTAATTATTAATGGAATAAAAATTTTTCAATAATAATTTTTAATAATTAAGTAGTGATTATGTAGTAGTATAAGTAGAGTAAGATGCAGATGCGCACTCTCTCTCTCACTCGCTGGCTTTTGATAGCTCGCCAACTCTTTCGACAATAAAATTGCGCTATATATAATAAAGAAGTAAGGCACTTGATATCAGAATTGATGTAAATAGTCGTAAATATTTGTCAATAGTAAGGATAAGATAATAAAAGGTTCATAGATGGTCTTGTAAGAAACGGAGGTCATGTAAACCCTCAGGGGACACAATCAAAAAAGGAATTTTTTAACCAATAAGATGAATTTTATACTTAAAATGAGCAATTCTGATCAAAATTCATAAATACAAAATATACATTTTCATCCAGAAATTAAATAATTAAATTTTCATTTAAAAAAAATAATTTAAAATCGAAAGTAACACTCATTTTCAACAATATAGTAAAATTGTCAACCAGAAATAGGAATTATTTAATTACGTAATTTATGCACGACCTCTTATACTGACCCGTCCCCCTTCATTTTTCAAGTACACTAAATATAAAATTATTTCAACAAAATAATTTGCTCGAGCCTTTTGTTGCTTAGAGTTAGATTCCTAAAGAAAGTGGCAGTGGTGATGATAATTTTCCTTCATTCGACTTTAGATTTTAGCATTATAAAAATATCGGTATCTCCATGCTATACTCTCTAATCTCGTATTGTGTTAGCACCTAACGTCGCTACGCGTACGTGGCGCTACGGGCCAGCATAAAACGAGATTGGAGAGCTTAGACTGCTAACTCCAGATTGGACTGTACAGCATGGAGGTACCGAGATAGCTTCTTTGTTTTGTTTTACAAAAAAATATTCCTTTTGTAAGGAAAAAGCTGGAAGAAGAGAGAGGCTTTGATTTAGTATAAAGCATATAATTTGAGAAGTATTTCCGTTCATTCAAATTTCGTCTATAATCATGGGTTATCCTTATGAAATTTCACTGTTATTGATTGAGAAAATTATTTGCAAATCACACGAATTTTATTAAATGAACTTCTTTTTCTCACTTTACTGTTTTTTCGCATTAACAAGATATTTTATTGAATATGTTAGCCTCCTAACCCAAAAACGCCCAATGGACGTTTAAACCGCACGCAACTAGGAGTGGGCATTTCTAAATGCCTTGAAATAGGTGAGAGCGCTTTCAAGTGCACCAATAATGAAAAATAAAATTAAAAATAATAAAAATGAAGTAAGATTATATAATAATAACATAAGCATTCGTTGCTGGCATGTTCATTTCTTATCAATGTAATATCGCTTCAAATACCATTTTGCGTCCCTAATTCATACAAAAAAGATTCATCAACATTTGTAACAATACCACATTCTGACCTTTGTGGGCTGGCGGCAGAATAGAATTCGAGTGAAGTTACATTTGCGCAGTTTGATCTTCTAATCCACTTTTAGCTGCTTCTCATTCCACATCAATATTTTTTTGATTGCTATATGAGTTTTATGTAACTTTATTTCTGAATCCCTCATCATCCAGGTTAACGGCTTCTCCACAGACTGAATTAATGGCAAGTCCACAGTCAAGGCATGTGTGGGCACGGGTTGTAGGCTCTGTGCATACTGCACACTTTATTCCAATTAGTTCATTTGCATTATCATGAAGTATAGTTTAGTCTGACATGTTCCAAACATTGCTTAATTATATTTATTTTCATCTGTCATCAAAGATATTAGCATATTTCTGAAGTCTTGATTTGATCGTTTTACAGAACCTGGTCTTTGAGAATGACGCGGCTTACCATGAAAATTTGTTAAACCATTCCACATCTCTGTAAGATTCTTGATAATGTTATTCGCAAATTCTCGTCCATTATCACTCTGAAGAATACATGGATCCCCGAACATACAGAAGAAATCGATAAGATTGCATGAGACCTCTTCAACAATTTTTGTCTCCAAAGGTCGTAAAAGAGTATACTTTGTAAGGTGATCTTGCTAATTTAAGATGAATTTGAAATCTCCGTCATATTCATACAACCAGATCTCTTTCAGGTACATTCATTTGTTTTAAGTAAATGGTGTCCTTAACTATAAAAATCATCAAAAGAATTCAGAATAAAAATTATTTTTATGTAGAATTATTTACTTTGAATATATCGTCAATAAATTGAAAGGTTCATCTCCTAGTCCAAATTAACCCTTGCTCGGCACTCTGGAATCTTATACATCCCAGCGACAAATACCGTTATAATAAATCAAGTATTTTATATTTATCTTGATTTTTTGTTTAGTGTTCTCCAAAGTGTACTTCTTAAAGTAGTTAGGGTTATATAGCAGAAAAAATAAAGTAAAGCTGGTTGAAAAAATTGAAATTTCTCCTACTTCCCGGTACTTAAAATTTACCAAATTATGACCGTGGGGTGCAAATAAAACCAGTGTCCCGATTAAGGGTTTAGGACTTCAATTAGTCTTGTACTCTTATTAGCTTCGAAAATTGTATACGAATTTTCTACCCAAAAACATTAAAGTGAAGAAAAAAGCAATTTTGGAAAAGTAACCATTGAAATTAATTTACTTTGAAAATGTGAAATACCTACTCATCTATGTCAAACTTAAAACAAAGATCTAATTTTAAGGAGTATACACTCTCTAAAATATATTATAAATAAGAATTTTCAAGTGCAATGTTTTTTTATGTCGAATTCTAAAGATAATTTTAAAAGAATCATACGTAGATTATTGACGTATATTAATGTACATTATACGTATATGTACTTGTCAGTAATTTTATTCATATGAAAGTTCGCTTTCCATCACACAAAAAAAAACACGAGTTAGGTTCAATTTGCAATAAAAAAATTCACTTTTAACTATATGGCTAATTTTCTAACGAAGGAGAAAGAATTTTTCATCAAAATAGTTGAATTTGTAACCAAAAAAGATAAATAGTTAGAATACAAAAATAAAATGAATTTTCAAGAAATTGTTTACATTTTTAACCGAATAGTTATGTTTTCAACGTACAAAGATGAGTTTAAAACTTAATATTAGAAGTTTTGAACAATAATGATTAAACTATAAACTCAAAAAGTTGAATTTTTACACAAATAGTTGCTGAAAAGACAAATTTTTCAGAAGAAAGTTGAATTTTCTTCATAAATTCAATTTTCAAACACGAAAGATGAGAAATTAATTTTCAACAGAAAAAAAAAGAATTTTCTAATAAAGAAGACGAATGTGCAACAAAACAGTTTAATTTAAGATGAAAAAATATGACTTTCTCACAAAATAGTGAAATATTTATTAGGAAAAGTTAATTATAAAAAAATGCATTTTTAAGCAAATGGTCAAATATTGGAACAAATATGATCAAACTTTAAAAAAGAACGGTTACATTTTTAACCAAATAGTTGAATTTTTAATCCAAAACAGACGAATTTTCTTTCCAAAAACACGAATGTACAACAAAACAGTTTTTGAAAAGGCACTGTGGTATCCTGCTCCCAATAAATAGTCCAAGTCTGGTGTTAATAAGTTGTTTATTTTGAACTCTATAAGAACAAAAAATACTTCACAACAGAGCGATTCATCACATAATTAATAAGCCAAACTTAGTCTGTATTTCGATCTACATTGATCACGAACCAGACGCCCTCAGGGCTGCGGGCCAACTGACCCTCCATCGGATGCTTCCCCCTTCGCCGAATCCATCCCCACTATCACTAACTGTCGGTTTCCACACTCCCTCCTTTCTTATCAATTTCAATGGTTCTATCTTGAAAGGCGCTGACTCCATCCTTGGACGGTTTCCGCCGTCTGCTTCCACCCTTTGTTGGTCATGTTCGGACTGTAAGGCTGGTTGTGGTTGAGACCTTGTTGGAAACTGAGGGGAGTGAGGGTCTTGGGTCTGTTCCGGCTTTAGGTACCTTTTTAACATGCGAGACATAACGCTTAAAAATTTTGTTATCTCTGAACAATGTGAATTCATTTCCTTTTCTTTCTAATACTTCATATTCCTCCTTATCAAATCTTGGTGTCAGCTTGTTGGCTACGATCATGTTTTTAAGAAGGACCTTATCTCCTGTCTGCACATCCTCCTGCTTTGCACCTGTTTTTAAATTATCCTTTTCCTTTCCTTTGTGTTTGTTTAGAATGTCGTTGTCCCTGGCTTCTTCGTTAGTGATTTGAAGACGTTTTAGGATGGATTTGTTCATATTCTCTACTTCATCATTTGCTTGCGGCCAATAAGGCGTAGTATATACCAGCTCGATATTATTTTCTTTACAAAACCTTCCAAATTCCTGACTGGTGAACTGTGGACCATTATTGGCTCTAATAGATTTCGGGAGTCCTAATCTCGAAAACATTTCGGTGAGATGTTGATTTATGACACTAGAGGTGGTTTGCTTTAAAAATTTCATCTCTTGATATCTGGAGTAGTAATCTATTACCACGAACACCATCTGTTGGTTCGGTAGTGAGCCCATAAGATCAATAGCTAAATATTGCCAAGGGCTCTCAGGAAATTCGTGTCTTGATATAGGGAGTGGTTTGTTCGGCTGCGTTACCTTAAGGCAATCTCTGCATTTTTTGACAAAATGCTCGGCTTCTCTGTCGATCAACGGCCACCATACCTTAGCTCTCAGTCTTCTTTTCAGCACTGCTTCACCTGGGAGCCCTTCGTGAGCTAGTTCTAGAGTCTGGGGACGCAAAGTCAGAGGAATCACTAATTTGTTGCCTCCTAACATCATTGGTCCCAATGTTGAAAGCTCCATGCGAAATGGATAATACACATTTTTGTCAGTTGCTTCCCAGGAGTTGTGATTAATTTTGTCGATAGCCTGTACTATCTCAAGGTCCATGTTGCTGGAGTTTGCAATATCAGATATACTCATAGCCTTAGGCACGCTTCTTTCAAGTACGGTGAATACATGTCGATCACTGTCTTGTTCAAATAATTTTTCATTCCCTAGCTTACATAATCTGGATATGGAATCAGCGATATTTTATTTTCCAGATTCGTACACTATTTTGAACTTGAAAGATTGAAGTCTTAGCACCCAACGTTCGATTCGTGCAGGTGGTTTAGAGGTGGGTTTAAAAATGGCTTCGAGAGGCTTATTATCGGCGACTAACTCGAATTCCAACCCTGCTTGATAGAAATAGAATCTTTCAACGCCCAACATTAATCGTTTGTATCGAAATAATCCCTTATGCGTAATAAATGTAGTAATAGGATGACTTTGCTCATCCAATTCTAGCTGGTGATAAGCCGACTCTAAATCTAGGCGTGAAAAGTAATTCGCGTTCCTTATTTTAGTCATAAGTGAATCTAAAGTAGGCAATGGGTAATTCTCTCTTAGTATCGCCTTATTAGCTCTGCACATGTCGACACATATTCGAATTTTTCCTTCAGGTTTGAAAATAATAACTATGTGGGAAATCCATTTGCTCGGTCCTTCCACTCTCTCGATTATGGCACTTTCCAAAGCTTCTTTCAATTTTTCTTCTACTTGGGATTCTACTGCTATCGGGATTCTTCTTACTGGTTGCTGGAGGGGATTGATTTTGTTGTTAATGTTAAATTTCACAGTAATATTTTTGATCCTTGGAAATGGAGTTCTGTTTACAATGACGTTCACATTAGCTTTAAGGCCAAGTTTTAATACTCCTAACAGTTGCGCGGAATCTTTTCCCAGCCATGAGATGTCCCCGTCTCTTACTACATAAAAGTATGCTATGATTTCTCTTTCCTTAGAGATCCTTACTGTGGTCTGGAATCGACGAAGGATGTGTAGAGGTCCATAAGGGCCGTAAGGTTTCAGATTAGCTTGACTTTTAACATCCATGTCCCACACTGCTGCTTTCCCGTTAAATAATTTTTCCCAGTCTTGTCTGATTATGATGTTGACCTTGCATGCTGAGTCAATAAGAAGAGTTATCGGTACTCCGCCTACTGTGTAGTCAATCGACACTTCTCTAGCTTGCGTTTTCCCATGTTGACGGGTTGCATCGATTTTAAAACAATCAAAGTTTCTCATTTGACCATTCACTCATTCCGAATCTTCTTCCATGTCTGTTTCCAAGAAATTTACCGATGAATTAAACTGTCTACGTTTCGGAGTCTGTTTATAGGATGATTTAGCTGTCCTTTGTCAACTCTTGTTCCACAACACGATGAAAAATGCCCTTGAGATCCTCATTTAAAGCATTTCGCGTTTCTAGCAGGACAATTGACTTCGTTAGCTGAATGCCCCCGACGTCCGCGTCTTGAGCATGAGTTTTGGACTTGCTCATTTGACCACGAAATTCTATCGATATTCGGTAGTGAAGTGCCTTGAACAGCTCTTGAATTCATAGCTTTTGATTTGTTTTAATGTCTCTTCGTGTATTCTGCATAGCTCGATTATTTCCTCAACCGAACGTTCTTTTTACAACAATTTCTTTTCAAGTTCAATTGGTGCCCAGCAGTCAATCAATTTATTCTTTAAATTAATTTCTTTGAATTCTTGAGAAGTGGAACCAAACGAGCACTTCGATGCTTGTTGTCTAATTTTCAGCAAAAATTTGCTCAAATTTTCTCCCTCCTCAGGTTTAAGATTCCTAAAGACGTGTCTCTCGAACGTTGAATTTTGGACCCCCCCCCCCCACGACAAAGTGCAGGAGATGCGGCAGGGATGTCGAAACATGCCTGCATGTATTATGCCAGTGCTTTTAATTAGCTAGGCTCAGGCAACAGACCCTCGGGGCCCATTTCATGGGACCATAGGAAATTACAACGCGACCAGTAGTCGATATACTAGGCTTTATCAAGAGGTCTGGGGTCGACTGCTGAGAGCAAATAGGTTAGGGTGTGGCACAATAGGCTTTATAGCTTCAGCGCCAGTGGAGCTCTCCATGGGCTCCAAGCCCGTTTTAAAACTAACTAAGTGACTATTAAGATACAAAACTCGATGCATATAAAAACAGAAATTATAAAAAATTAAAGTACATACCTCTGGTTCTTTTATATTCAACATCGACGTGGGCACTTTCTAAAATTTCAAAGAGATCTTCGACACTTTCATTAGGCTCCTCCATGCAAAACTCGAGAAAATTGCAGGAAAAGGGCTCAAAGGGCGTATTTAATTTTGGGACTGAAAGAAGTAATTCTGAGAAAATAAAAAAAAGAGAGGCAGTTTGAAGCACTTTCATCAGGCTTTTCCCAATAAAAGCCGAAAAAAGAGCAGAAAAGGGGACTTATCTCGAAAAGAGACTGATGGAAGATTTTAATTTTGAGCTTAAAATATTTGCAGGAAGTCAGCGCAATATATCCAATAGGAAAATCTAAAATGCCAGAAGAAATACAAAACCCCTCTTAAGCACATCATGTCTGATGTAATTAACTCACTTTCCATTTTTCCGCTTAGACAATTCATTATTTGTTTTTCAAATTCGTATTTTCTGTTATTAAACACTAATTCGCAGTTATATCAAATTCTATTGGTTAAGGAAAGTTATGGTAGGAGATTTTGGATGCATCAACAGTTCGTGTAAAAATAAACAGGTACTCATATTATATAACTGATACTTTTAGAGACATGTATCTCCTTAAAATATTTGGAATATTTGATTTGTTATTGAATTGGCTATCTGTTTAAGAAATAATACCTTGAAAACTGTAGATGAAAAAACTAAGAAACAGTTATCTACCTAATATTTATTAAAAATGTGAGGCGATTTTTGACATAAGAATAGTAATTATATCGTCTTGATCGCTTTTCAACATTTGTTATCTAGCATATGATGCCTGATTTTGCAATGAAAATTGAAATTGAAAATAATCTGGTTTAGAAGAAATTTAAAGTATTTGGTTAAAAGTTCGTATTTATGGCTCTGGAATGCAGCAAATTATTTGGAAATGAATCTGTTTTAGTAAAGAATTCTAGTACAATGTCGAAAATTCGCTTCTGTTGGTTGAATGCAGTTATTTTCAATTTTCAATTAAAACATTTTTTTTACATATTAATTATTAAATTTTTGTTAACAATTGATCTTCTTAGGTTAAAAAAAAACTCCTTAGTTGGAAGTCGAACTACTTTCTGAAAAGTTCAATTTTACATTCTCGTAATTTATGATTGAGAAAGGAAGAATTGTCCGAAATTTGAAATCACAGGTTTTCAACTGATTTCCACGTTTTTAGACCTTCTGAAGCCAAAAATCAAGTTTTGGCAATGAAGTCTGTCCATTATTCCGCCGGTAAACACGATTACTCTCCAAAAAATAAAAAGATCAAATCGAGAATCGGCAAACTTTTTTCTACGTCCTTCAAGAAAGAACAAGTTTATTAAACAGCATTCTTTGACTAACAATTATGGTTTTATCCATCGAAAATGCTATCAAAAAATCAAATATTCCGTTTTTACGGCAAACGACGACAGATACGTGAAAAAAGTTTGAAAGAAGAATTAAAGCCCTTTAAAATAGATATAATTTTTGTTTTAATCATTTTTCGATAGGACTCGTTTTTCTTTTTTTTTTTGTTTTATGAATCGAAAATGGATAAGTCGGAAATTCTTATTTTAAGCCAAACGGCAACAGATAAGGAACAAATTTTTAAAGAAGAGTTGTAGCTTTTAATAGTTTATAAAAAAATTTTCGAAATTATTTTTGGATAGGTTTTAATAAGTCATTTCGGTTTTATTTATCGAAAATTCAAATTTTGAGCCAAGCGACGTGAGGTACGACAAGAAGTCCTGAAGAGCAATTATTGCTTTCAAAAAGTCCTACGTTTTTTATAACAATTCTTTGATCGTACTCTTCATTTTTGTTTTATTTATTGAAAATATTATGAGAAAATCGAAGATTCAACTTTCGAACCAAACGGCGTGGTGGGATAAGGAAAACAATTTCAACAAGAAATTGCAGCTTTCAAAATTTCCTGAAAAATTTATTTCAACCATTTTTTATGAAAAAATTATCAGCTTTAGAGCATTTACAAAGCTTAAGAAGTCAATCGAAAATCAAAATTTTAAGTCAAACAGCGCACTATATGAAAAAAAGTCAGGAGAAGAAAAACGCTGCTTTTGAGAGACCTACAGGAGTATCATAACAACTTTTTGACTTTTCTGGAAAAACCGAAAATTAAAATTTCGATTGCACAAACAAATAATGACAAATCAAAAATTCTATTTTGCGGTCAAACTATGCAAAAAAAGAAAAACAGTAATGAACAAAAATTGTGCACCCAAGCCACATCTACAAATTTTAATTCAATCACTTTTTTATAAGATGCGTATTTTTTATTTGAATCATAAAAAATTACATTAAAAATAAAAATGAAACATTTTTTTACCTATAAAACATATACAAAATTTGTGATAATTTATTACATTCTCTTCATTTATGATTAAGAAAGCATCAGAATTGTCCAAAATTTGACACCACAAACTTCAAAGTTCTAACCAAGCGACGCAACATACGAAAAAAAGTCGTCGAACGTAATTATAGCTATATAGTTATATAGGGAAAAGTTTTTGGAGGAACTTCAGAGTTTGAAAATTTCTACAACATTTCATTGAACTATTTTTTGACAGAACTTATCGTTCTTAATTCATTCATTGGAATTGATATGCAAAAATCGAAAAGTCCAATATTACGCCAAAAGACGCGAGATACGTAAAAAGTCTGAAAGAAGACTTGTAAGATATTTTGTTTTGTCCATCAAAAATAATATGAAAACAAAAATCGTTTGCTTAGCATGACATCGCGAGATAGGGAAGAATGCCTGAAGAAAGGATTGTAGCTATTTATTATAACGTAATTCAGAAAGTAAAAATGCATTTACAAATATTTGGCAAAAATCAAGAACGTAATGCGAATGTCATGATGAGAATGTGTACCTCAAAGCCTACAGAGCTTTGAGCAACTTAATCTTCAACTATACTTAATTGCGTAGAAAATTCAGAATATGTAGACGCATATAAATACTGAAATCTAAAAGAGATGTTTTTGTTAAGGTTTCGTTCAAGCATCCCAAGTGCAAAGAATAAATATCCGAGCGCGAAACGCGAGGGAAACCATTATCGAGCGCGAAGCGCGAGAACCAACCTACGCCAGCTCTAGGCGCATTGAAACTTGCGAGCGATGAGAATGTGCCGCGCAGCGAGCCGACTCTTTTTGGTTAAAGATTTATAACTATAGTTGAAAAAAAAAATTGTTCTTGTTGAAAATTAATTTTTTCAAGTGGAAATTCAAATATTTTGTTGAAAATTCAAATGATATGTAGAATGTATAGTTATATACCTAATAATTAATGAAAATGTGTGGTTTTTCTCATCAGCTTGGTGCAATTAAGAGCGCTCTGACCTAGTTAGGAGCATTTAGAAATACCCAACGCCCATTGGGCGCTTCCTGGTTAGGAGCCTAAGATATATACCAAATAAAAATTGTCCTTCAATAAAACCATATTGTTACCTGAACTAAATAATTTAATTGCTTTCACAAAAATATGGATAATTCTTCTAAATATATTTGTTCCATCAACAAATGTTGTGTTCATAAACAAATTTTGTTAAGCGTACTAAACTGTATAGTTGAATCAACCAAACGGCCTAAAAAAATCATTTGGTTAGCTCAATTAAACGGTTTTGCTGCTTCTATAGCGACCAATAATGTGGCTAACCAAATTTTTTTTGCCTAACCAAACATTTTTCTCAGCGTAGTTTATGGAAGGCCCCTTAGATGCTTTTGAGTTAGTAGAACACTCGACCACTCTGAAATATTTAAATCAAAACTTATTTAGACAAGATTCAATAGTTGAAAGTGAAATAGATGAAAATACTCTCATCCAAAGAAGAGAGAAAATAGCTGAAAAGAGCACGAATTAAATCACCTTCATGGTAGACGCGTAAATCGGCCCAGCCTCTTTGATTCTAGCAGCTTGAGGTAAAAGCCAAGGTATTATTAGTTCAATCCATGAAAACAGAGCTGGAATATGGGGGACGTGACAGGGGAGAATGAAGCTGGTTTGTGAAAAAGGGAAATGAATCGTTGGGACGCTCAAGCGAATCGGATAGTTCTCTCTTTCATCCTGGATAAAACTCCATGCAGCGTTCCAGACTGCATATATCTTGCATAGATGATAGCAGAAGGGGGTAGGAATAGAAGAAGTGCCAGGGGGATTGCCTTAGGAGTATGAAAGTAGCAAGTTAATCAAGGAAAACGAGAACACTTCTCTCAGTCCTTCCGCCTCTTATCCCTTCGTTTTATCTCATAGCATCGCTTCTTTCCTTACTTATCTAAGCGTCCTTTGCTTATCCAGCTGCTGCATCTCACATTCAGAGTCAACTGCTTCCGGAATCGAAAGAGCTGCAGAAACGCCACTTCTTTTTTGACCTCCTGAACTTGCAAAAGATCAAACCAACTTTCATGTACTCGGCTCACTTCAAAAGCTGCCAGCACAAACATGATTGCATACATGCGAAACTTGTTCAGGATGAGTTTAAAGAAAATCAGCATTCCTTGAACTTCCGCGAGCCAACTCTTCTTTATGAAAAAGTTTCAGATTCTTGAAACTTAGATCACTGATGATAGTACTGCCCTGTTTTTGAAGAGCATCGTGGACTTAAAAAATTGAGAAATGTTTTTTATCATATCAATGAAATCGTGAAAGAAAGATACACTAATTACGCAAATGTTTTGAAAATTTTAAATATTATAATCTGGTTGTGAATTCGATCTTAGTGACTAATCTTTGCTTGTATTCACAATTTTATGGCGCTCATTTTATGAGCACTTTGGAACGTTCAATTTAGAAGGGTAAACTGAATTTAGTTCAAATTAAAAGTACTATAAATTATAAACAATATCGGAAAACATTTGATTTAATATTTGAGGGCATGGATGACTCCTATCGAAATTTTCGGACATTTTCATTATTAATAATATAGGTCTATTAATTCGTATCGAATCAAGGAGTTTTTTCCACTCTTGTATCAACGTTAAACTATTTGAAAAACAGTGTTTACTGTAAAAAACAATTTTGATAATATTACAAATGACTCTCAAGTCCCGTACTGTTTAATGAAATGTAATAATATGATATAGGTCAATAGATTCGTTCCGGATCAAGGAAACTTTTTATACTTATATCAACTTTAAATTATGTAAATGAAAAAAGTTTGACTATAAAACGGATTTTAAAAATATTATTGATGAACAGAAATTCTTTAATTAAAAAAAAACCGTATTACTATTACAGGCCAATCGATTTATCCCAAACTCAGAAGTTCTAAAATGAAATGTAATCAATATTTTAAGGATGACATGGCATAACCATGCAATTGCCTCTTTTTTTCATACACGTTTTATTGGCCTAAAAATCTCTAAAATTCCACTGCACATTGCAGTGGAAAAATTTGATTTTTAAATTGTTTAAGCAATTTTTATTCAGACAATTTGTTTGAATATACAAGATGCAGAAAAAATAATAGTGCCATTCAATTGATGATGTAATTGTTTATTTATACTACGTGCCCAAACAAATCGATATAAAATGTTACAATATATAGAATGTATGTAATTTTGTTCTCCAATAATTTGATAATAAAATAATATTTTTAATAATTTGAAAAATTAACAAAGCATTACATTTTTACTTTTGAGCATTATACGGAAAAGATTTCACAGAATTTTCAGTAATTTTACAAATAGATGTACAATTATACTTCAGAAACTGTCAAGCAAATGAAAGTACAGCCACTCTTATCATTAACAAATGAATGATAATAGCAAACATTTTTTTACAGGTTACGTCGATGATCCGTTTCGGGTGAGAGATAGCGTAAAAACGTTTACAAGATAAATTCTAGAGTATAAAAAATGAGCCTTTACTAATTCTTCTATAACCGGTAGTTAATGACATATGAATTTCTAAATTAAGGGTGCGCCTTCGCTAAGTAAGTAACGTATATAATGAATTTATATTGTTATTAAACAGAATACATCCACTTTCTCTGTATAGGTTTATAATGTGAGTGCTCTGTTGAGTATAATAGAATTTTTCTTCGTTTTGGAATCGAAAATTGGCAAGGTCGTGGGTGAGTGATTTTTTTAAAAACAATAATATTATACAAAGTTACACTTTAAGTGACTTTTCATTCCGTAAATCTGCTAAGGGATGGTGCATCTCCAAGAAACAGTGTTTTTCGAAATAAATTTTTTTTTAAATTTGTGGCAACCAAATTGTTATGAATAATAATTTTTTTCCATGCTCACACTTCTCCAAAAAATCTGAAAAAAATAAAGAATAAGCGTGGACCAACTATGATGTCGATTAATTTTTCACCAATTTTCTATGTGCAATACGTTCGTTCAAAAAACAATATTGTTTAATTCGTTCTCATGAACAACATTTCCTGTTAGCGATAAATAATAATAAAAATGGTCAAAAAGTAACAAACACAATGTTTAGCTGATGATTGACGACAGTTTTATACGTTCTTTTGTCTGCTCATTATTTAAAATTCAATTGAAATGTTTATATCTTGACAAAATACCATTTGTGTATTTATTATTATTTTTCTCAAATTGAAATTTGACACAATTAAAGTGTTATATTGCAAAATGTGACCAAGAATAATAAAAAAAATAAATACTTATCCCGCTGGTTGCATACGATGCTTTGCCCGATCACCGCGCCGGTATGAGCGACCACGTTCGTTCAGAAGAATCTGAGTTGCGATGCACAGTTTCAGAGAGAGGGCGTCGGTCGGGGATGCGCATGACATTACTTCGTCCTCTAGAGGACTAAATGCCACATTACTTTGCTGTGACGTCACCAATCGAGTAAAGACCAACTTAGATCTTTCTGAACGAACATTTAAGTCGCAATTTCCGGCGCGGGTATTGGGGAAAATATATTTATTGGTTTCCAATTTAGGACTCAATTTGTTCAGCCATGCACGACATATTTTCGAAGCAACGAGGCAGCCTCTTCCAGTTGGGCGAGCCGTTTGAATCATGGGATCAGCTACTCGCTTCAAAAATCTTTCCGTTAGAAATATTAAGCTAACTCGAAAAGTAATAAAGATTTTTTATTGTATTTGGTCCCGTTTTGTAACTAATATTTCAGCCTTCAATTTCGTTCGTGTTAAGTAACGTATTTTTATTTACAATTGTATTACATTTTTAATGTAACTTGTTCAAACAATAAGCAATTTCCAGCTCCTTGTTAATAACAAGAGTGGCTCTACTTCAATTTGCTCGAGGGCTTCTGAGCTTTAATGGTAAGTTTACCTCAACGTTTAAAGCATACAAAAATGCTACTATCTTCGAAATTCAGTAAAAATGATAATTTTACTGGACTATGCCCTATAAACATTTAAATTGTTATTAAAATTATAAATAGACGTGACAATTCTAGTCACGTCTCATAGTGGAGAAAAAAAAATTTGTTTAAAATATGCAAGTCATACTTCCTTGAAGAAAATGTTTGTTAAATCACAAAGCGATCTTGGGAGCCGCTTGAAATGTTTCGAACAAAATTTATTAACAAATTTGATGAAAAAATTCTACGCTTGGTGGATTTTCAATGCAAAAAATTTGTTGCTTGATTAAATATACTTTTGAACGCATCTCTAGTATTAGAAAGTAAACAAATATTGCCGGTTTGCAATATTTATTAATTTTATGAACAAATTATTTGAAGAAAAGTATATTTCACGTATTTAACAGAAAATATTAGTCTGATACCAAACTGATTTAAAATTGTCTTAAGAGCGATACAAAATTACGTGAGTTTGTTTTCTGATAACATTTCTTAATTTTATAAACAAAATTCTATTAAAAGATTGACTATGCAGATATGAAGGCTGTCACGGTATGAACATGTAAGTGCCATTTTTTTTAAACACGTTTTATCGGCTTAAAAATTCTCTAAACTCCTACCGGACATTGTGGTGAAAGGATATATCTAAATTCGAATCGAAAGTGGGTTTTTAAAACTGATAACCGAAAATGGATTGAGCTTGGAGAAAAAAAAGGACTTATAGGCTAACTTGTACTAAATATTTAGAAAACACAAAGAAACTAAAGATGTTGCATAAAAATAACACTGTATGTAATGTAAAATCTATTTCTTAAACGATTTTTTAAATTTAGTTTTTCAAGTTTCAGCCTTCTATTTGTCTCGTAATGCGTTTATAATGTTTTAGCCACATGTTTGATCCTAATTGGGATTTAAAAAAAAAATTCCATGATTTTACACGGTTCGGACATCAGTCAATTTTTGATGATCGGTATCTCGAAAAATATTAACTTTTTCAAGATTTTGTTTTTCGAACAATTTACTTTTATGAATTTTTCGGATAAAAAAAAATTACCAGAGTTCTAGCATTTGTTAAATTTAAGAAAAGAAACGGAAATGAAATTCATAAGCCAAACAACGCACGATATGAAAAAAGGAGAAAAAAAAACGTTGCTCTTTGAACACCCTACAAGATTGTCATAACAACTTTTTAAATTTATTTGAAAAATCAAATTTTGATCACACAAAAAAAATGATGAAAAATTAAAAATTCCATTTTCGGTCAAACCATGCAGGATACGGAAACAGATTAAAAAACAAAAATTGGGCATTCAAAAAATATCTACAGATTTTTTATGAACCACTTTTTGATAGAATGCGTAGTTTTTAGTTTAATCGTAAAAGGTAATATAAAAAAATCAGATATTCGGGTAAACCACACGAGCTACGAAAAAAGATGAAGAGACAAAAATTGCTCACCTAAAGAAGATCTACAAATTTTGTATTCATAAATTTTTGATGGGAAGTATATTTTTTGTTGTGATCATAAATAACAACATTAAAAATTTAAATAAATTCTGGAAAAACAATACAAGGTACGAAAAAAAATAATGAGAGACAAAAGTTGTTTACACGAAGAAGAGGTAACAATTTTTCAAGAATCACTTTTTGATGGGTCGCGTAGTTTTTGTTTTATTTTTTAAAAGCAACATAAAAATTAAAAAATAAACATATTCTCACAAACGACACAATCTACGAAAAAAGATGACATGACAAAAATTGTGCACCCGAAAAGAATCTACCAATTTCTTATAAATCACTTTTGGATGCGTAGTTTTTGTTTAATGCTTGAAAAACAACATGAAAAATGAAAAATAAATTTTTTTGGACAAACGACACAAGCTACGAAAAAATATGAAAAAAGATAAACTGTGCACACCAAAGTTATCTACAAATTTGTCATCAACCACTTTTTGATAGGACACATAATTTTCGTTTTATTCGTAAAAAAGAACATTAATTTGTTTTAAATTGTGAGCATGCGACACAAGATACGAAAAGAAAATTATAGACAAAAGTTGTTCACCTAAAAAAGATCTACACATTTTTTATGAATTATTCTTAGGTAGGACGCATAGTTTTTCGATCGTAAAAAAATAACATTAAAAATTCTTAAAAATGGTGGATAACGACAGTAATCATGCTACATAAAAGTCATACTTCATGTTGCAATACCTGAATAAGCCATTCCAGACGGTGGTACAGAAGTAAATGCAATATATATTTGATATAATAGAGTTGAACTCAATGTAGAAAAGTTCTCACCTTGGACAAAATTGAGTGCGAAGTACGAGATACGTTATGAACTTTACCGGAAATGAATTCACAATCACCAAATGACAGTTGTAGATGCTCTGACCTTTATTTTGAAAAGGTCGGTGTACAAATGTGGAGCCAGTGCAAAGTCCGAACGCGAAGCGCGAGGTCCAACAGATGCGCACCCCAGGTGCGCTCAAATCTGCTAGTCGCGCGCGATGAGAATGTGCCAGCGCACCTAGCAGATTTTTTAGACAATTTTTATGAACTAATTTCGTGCATTGAGTGCACATATTGTGACCATTTTTTGAAGAGTTAGAATTTCATTATGCCTTGTCGTTCTTTGCTTTGCTATAAGTGAAAAAATACCAACTTTGTAGGGCGAATTGTACAAGGATAAGCAAACTTCAATTTGAGAGATAACATTTTACCAAATATGTTCAACGTTAAAAGTCACTATGAGAATACCGACGGCATTCGCTGCGTGCTGAATCTTGACTCGGAAAGAGTCCAGATATCGAACCATTTCGAGCGCTAATAGTTCTCGGATGGATGACCATCTGCAGCGTATGACCAGGTTCTGTATTTGCTGCGCTCTAACTAATGTCGAACGAAAGGTATGATGCCGAGGATGATTATGTGAATTCGATAGGTGAGTTCGAATGTCTGCCTTCAAATTCGACTGTTGAAAACCCGTCAGAACTCGGAAGGTGGTTTTCTGTAGTTTTCCTCCCCCCTGGCCAAACTTTATTCACTGGTTGTGAAAAAATTCATACAGTGATTCTAAGCCCACCTTGGTGAAAGAAAAGTTTATATTGGCCCATATCCAGTGAAGTGGAGTCGTCTGGCGGTACATGTACTTTATGCTAAAGGACTTAAATGACACTTTAGCAGCGGGGGTGGCTCAAGTATAGACTTCTATTTCACCGTAGTTTAAAAACAAAAAGGCATAGTAAAATAGATGTTTACCATAGTGCTACGGGAGTTGAATGAACCAGACATTTAAATGGATCTATTGCCCGCCTTGCCATACACCCAGAGGGCACTCGAGTCCGTTGTGAGGAATGATCAGTGTAAGATCTACTGGAAACTCTCATTCTCCTCCACTCAATGTATCAGTGATACAAAGCCTGGTATTGTGCTCCAAGATCTGAAGACGAAGACCATTTACGTGATTGAATTCTCGGCATCAGCCAACATTAATATCACGACAAAAGTGGAAGAAGAACAGGCGAAATATCAAGCACTTCTTTTCAAGCCAAGCAGGTTGTACCAAGACAAGATAGTCCATCTTGTAGTTCTCATAATCAGCTGTCTTGGAGGTATGAAAGCTTCATTTCTTAGCCAACTTACCCAAATTCCGGCTTGCCAGAGTCAGGCTCATTCCATCGCGAACCGTATGCAAAAGGCTGTTCTTCTGGGATCACTTCATCTGGTCCGCCAACACTGTTCCTCATACCACTCTACAACGATTGGTAGACCTAAAAAAGTATCCAGAGGTGAAACCTTTATTTCCAACTGTTCCGTTTTCCGCGTAAGGTCATCCGTGGCTAGAGACCTGACTCCATGGACAGTGTTGCACGATGTTATCTTGCGTAAATTTTCCGTTCTTGCTTACCTTCTGATATAGAAGGAGCAGAAGTAGATGACGTACACATTCCAATTTCGTCGTAATTGGTTGCTTCAAGGAATGTACAACTTCTTACATTATTATTACCCCCTATCGAAGGTGTTCTCGCGTTGGCATCGCGGTAGGGCTTGAGCTTTCCTCTCATGACATTGACGGCTATGTTGGCGGTAGCACTGCTACTGTCAGGGTTTCCCATGCCAGACAGGCAGAAAACGGAGAGAAAAGGGCCTAAGAGGAACACCAAAAACCATAAATCATCATGGAGAGCTTATCAAAGAGTGTGAAATGCATGTCGCTTTCTAAGGAACGTAGGGCAACCCTAAAGCCACCTCGGGTGGCCACAGCATGTGGTACGTTGACTAACTACTGGTGATTAACCACTGGTCGGGTGTTTGGGGAAAAACTAACAGAAGCAATTTGGACACAGTGTGGTTCCAACAAGAGAAAGCAACAGCAAGCAATAACCATGAAATGGAGGTGAATAATATCACAGCTTTAGATGTTTTCAACGATTTTGAAAAGGGCAAGTAACTGTGAAGCATCGGGTCCGGACATGGTGAACAACTTCTGGTACAAGTACCTGACAAGTGTGCATCCTGCGTTGGCAAGGTGTTTCCAGAAGATCATCGAACACCCAGATCTGATGCAGGCTTTATGTTGAAGGGTACAACGTATATATTGCTAAAAAAGAAGGCGCTCAGATTCCATTTGAAGTTAGACCGATAGCCTGTCTTCCAACAATTTACAAATGCCTTACAGCCAACATTGCAGATAAGGTTTATTCTCACTGCAACGAGAATGACATCCTAACAGAAGAATAAAAAGGATGTTGTAAAAACTCGCGGGGCAGTAAAGATCTAGTGACCATAGGCGCTGTTGCAGGCAAGCGTTTTCTTCCGTACAACATGGCTATTTCTTCGAAATCCTAAAAATATACAAAATCTGCCCACGAATTATTGGCTTTCTAAGTCGTGCGATGATGCTTTGGGGTACAAGAATGAAGTATTTTGATTATGGACAAGCAAGTATATCTAGATTAATACGCATTACGACGGGTATCTTTCGAGGAGACTCATTTATTGCATTGTGGTTTTGTTCAGCGTTGAACCCATTGAGCAAAACATTGAGCAGCATGTCTCATGGGTTCCGAATACATGATAACGAGAAGGGTCATCAAGTGAGCCATCTTCTATACATGAATGATCGGAAGCTATACGGTGTATAGCGGAACTTGACTACACGCCCTTGAATTTGTCCTCAGAGGAGGTCTTGAATATCGGGGCAGAAGCCGTAGAGGAATTAGAAACGCAATGATGACAGAAAGCCATCCACGTCGAGCACCCCAAAACGTTAGATCGACATGAAATGGATAGTGATGCATCCAATATTTGGCTGAGAAAGGGCGTCCTGTATCTTGAAACGGGAGGATTCTTCATTCCGATTCAGGACAGGTTTATCAGCAACAGTAATTATCGCAAACACGTGTTACATCAAGACCTGGTTGACCGGTGCCGATTATGTGGCGATACCAACGAATCCATCGAGCACATTATTGATGGTTGTTGCGCACTGGCACAAAGAAAATATACGCACAGGCATAGTGATGTGGTGGGCATTACACATCAATAACATGCCCTAAACGTGAGACTCTGAACAGAATGGATGCCATTTTATGGATACATCCCAATGCCCGTTTTATAAAACGAAGATTACATCTTATATTGGGATGTTATTATCGATACGAATCGTTACGCCCAAGCCAATCGTCCCGACATCGTGATGCGAAAAAAAATGATGAAGAGTCTACATCAACGACATTGCTTGTCCACTTGACCGAAATTTGCAGTCAACTCATACAACTAAGATCCATAAGTATAGCAAGCTAAGGCATGAAGTAAAGACAATATGGAAGAATGTGAAAAATGCATCTATCCAACCTAATGTGATTTTGGCTACAAGCAAAGTTCACACAAGATGTACTAAATAATTTAAATATTAAGGAGTCAGTAGTAGTCATTTTCTATTCTTTATATAAATAAACAAGGAGCGAAAATGAGACATTTTTTAATGATTATTTTTTATCTTCAAATCAATAACTAAATTAAGCCCATTTTTGATGAAAATTAATGACGAAGTATCCAGAGAATATAAATAATTCACAATATATCGAATCTAATTGTTATAAACAAATTATTTTAACAAAATGTCAACACATTGGAAATTTTACTTCCAAGTATATTTATATATATATATATATATATTTATATATATGTATTCATTACCTGAGTTAGGTGTGATATTACTTACAATGCCTGAGCAATTCGTGAAATGAGCAATCTCATGTCAAATCATGAAGTTTATCACGGATTTCTCATAAGAAAAGAAGACATTTTTGTACATTGTATTCAGAATTGTTAATATTGGGTGTATTGAGTTGAAGTTAATCATATTTCTTCAAAATTAGACACAAAGTACGAATCAAAACTTATTATGCCACCCCCATAGGTCTCTTTTGAAGTGTCTCAAAAAACCTTAAAATTAAAAAATTTGGTTTTGTAAGTTTTTGGTGCTAATTATGATTTTTTGCGATTTTTTTTATAACAGATGTTTTACAATACTACTTTCTATTGATAATTAGATGTTTATATACCTTATTTAAACAATTTGTTGTTTTTAGCCATTTTCTCTTAGTATAGAGTTAGAAAGTCGCGGCCTTTTCCCAATTTTTCAACTTATTATCAACTTTTCAGTTAGAGCGAATGAATAATAAATTATATTTGACATAAATAATGGTTAAAACCATTCATTATTATTTTTCACAAGATTCTTTCACAATAATTCTAGAAAGTTGCAGTTCTTTCTAAAAAAAGTCACTTTTTATCCACTTTTCAATTATTGTGAGGTACTAATGGATGCAATTCAACAAACATATTTGTTTAAGCAAATTACTATTGTTTACAACTATCTTTTCTGGTAATGTTTGATAGTTCCGTTTTTTTTTTAATTTTTAATTTTTTGTGCACTTTTCAATTAGTTGAAATTTTCAGAAAAACCGCAACTATCTAGCATTATTCAAAGACAATATTATTGAAAATAATACGCAATTGTTCAAATATATTTTTTTGTTTACTTAAATTATTACATCACTCTAATTGAAAAGTTGAAAGTAAGTTGAAAAATTCGGAAAAACCGCGATTTCCGAACTCTATTCTAATTGAAAATTCCTAAAAACTATATTAAATTGTTTATATAATTTATAGAAACATCAAGTAAATGAATTCAAATTACACATTTCATACTAACTTCCCTTGAAATCTTTTGAAAAATATAGAAATCACTAAAAATCCTTTAATATTCCATGAAATCTTTTAATATCTTTGTAATCGCTTGAAATCTTCGAAATCCCTTATAATCATTTGAAATTCATAGAAATCCCTTAAAATATTTCTAAATCTTTCAAACTCCATTACAATTCCTCAAAATGACTTAAAATCCTTTATAATATTCGGAAATCCTTAGAAATTCCATTAAATCTTTTGAAATCTTCTCAAATATGTGGAAATTCTTTAGAATCTTCTAAAATCTCTTAAAATCCTTTGAAATCGCGTGAAATCATTAAAACCCCAAATCTTTGTAAATGCCGTGAAATGTTTTGAAATCGTATGAAATCAGTTCAAATTTTCGAAATCTTATTTAAATCCCTTACTGCAAAATTCGCGAAAATACTTCGGTATGTCTTGAAATCCTTTAAAATCCTCTTGACTTTTTTTTAATTATTTTAAAATCTTTTAAAATCTTTTCAAATCTCTTCATATCTCGTAAATTCTCTTAAAATGTGATAAAACTCCTTAAAGTGCCTTACAATCTTATAAAAGCCCTTGAAGAATTGAGATTCCCCATAAAATTGAATTAGGTAATTTCATCAAACCCTTAAAATGTTCTAAAATCATTTGAAATCAGTGAAACCTCTTGGAATCCTTTGGACTCGTTTGAAATAGGGGAGACCACCCTACAGTATATAATGAACCTACAGTAGATAATTATTGATTAAAATTTATAATTTATGTAAAATAATTATTTTATTTAAATAATAGTTAAGACACTATACGGGTTAATATATCAAAATTAGAATTAATTATTTTACGCATATTTGTGCTTATAATTAATGATTATTTACTGTAGGCTCAATATCTACTGTAAGGATGGTCTCTTCTATCCTAAAACTTTTTTATTTCCTTGAAACCATTTGAAATCTCTTTAAATATCTAAAAAGCTTTAGAAATCTCGTTGAATTTATTAAAAAATGGGTAATTCTTCCAAATACTTTGATATCCCTTCAAATACCTTAATATCTGTTGAAATCACTCAAAATCTCTTTTTCAGTGAAAATAATGGATATATTGTTGATATATTGAGTAAAAAATATATAATCTTACGTAAGAAGAGGGGAGGGGGTTACAAAAACCTTCAAATCCTTATCACAACCCCCCCCCCCCTCCACAGAAAATATATATAAACGACGTGGCAATTAACTAATAGAATTTTGAAAGTTTCTGACAATTTTCACATAAGAAAATTAAGCTAGGGTTGATCTTAAATATTTGTTTCAACCCAGTCTTAAAATCTCAAACATAATTTTGCTATAAATTGCAGTTTGTAAAAAATTTTAATTTCCAAACACCAAAACTCTTTGTTTCGGTATAATTAACAAAAAAGATAACAAATTTTAATTATAAATAGGAAGATGTTTAATTTTCGTGGCATATGTTTTTTGCAAAATTTCGTATACAATATAGACATGGAATATTAATAATAAATGTTATCCCTAAGGATGATAAACAATTTTTTATATTTGTTTTGGTAATTCAAGATTCCGACGCTCTGAATTTTGTTATGTGCCAAAAATGGAATCTTTTTATTATGAAATTAATGGTTTAGGAATTTTAATTAATTAGGGCATATATATCGATTATATATTTAAAGGTTATCACATCGTACATGATTTTATTTATATATTAACTACATTTCTGTCCATTTTGCATGAGGTCTTTTTCTATAATTAGAGAAAAATAGATAGTCTTCTTCTTAATTATTATTATCTGATAAGGATTATTAAACATATTTTAGTGTTTGTTTAGAACTTATCTTCTAGATTTACAATATTAATTAAGAGAAGAAATTATGTTATAATAACCCTTACTAACTAAACAGGAAATTAATCTCTCACTACGTGAGTATCTACATAATATCAACTGTGCATTAATCATTTTTGTACAAAAAATGATTCAATTAAAATATTGAATAAAGTACTCAACGTATATTTTTTGGGGGGTGGAACCTTACTGATAAACATTTCCAATTATAATAAATTGATGGTGAAAGACTCTCCAGTATGATGAAAGTGCGTGTGGAATATTCGGAACTAATAATTACTGGCTATCTGATTAAACTAAAAACTGGTTTCATGGAACTTTGGGCATTACAGAGTGGGCTGCAGAAGGGGTCAGCAGCACCAGGTCGCCACCTCTGACCTCGCCCTCTCCAACGATGACGAGTGTGACAATCAGGTATAGAGAACCGCGATACCGACTCTGAAATCGAGACTAGCCTTTATTCTTTTTGCCTTTTTACATGTATTTTTTTTACAAACAAGAAAAAAAGCGGCGTCGATACAGTGCGATTTGCGTCTAAAAAACAACTACCCTTTCGTAAGACAAACATTTTCATTTTTTCCAGGACTACGATGACGAGGTCGAAAATGATCGAGGTCGCCGGCATAGTTCCCCTGGTGGTGCTCGTGGAAACCCTCGGGATTACCATCATCACCTTCATACTGAAAATATGGTAAGTCATTCCTTGCACTTTACCTTTTTTATCTTTCTTCTTTTCTAATTACTCTTTTTATTACGATTTTCAAGCTTCGAAAGAACGAGTTGAAATTTTGAGAAATAGGGGGCCGTTCATAAACTATGTCACGCCATTTTGACCCCTCCCCCCTCGCTTTAAGTCAAAATTTTTCTTCGATTTTATTTAATAAAGGCCTAAAATAATATACAAAACATACTAACATAATATTTTAACAGACTTCACAGTCCAAAATGCACTCAAAATAGGGGAAATATGGTGATTTTTCACGAAAATAGGGAAATAAATTCTTTTCAATCAAATTCATATGTAGGTACCATATTGAATTCAATATCAAACGTTTAGGATTTCAGTAAAAATATATTGTATTTTCAACAAAACTGTTGAATTTTCAACAAAAAAAGAATAATTTTTTACCAAAAGAGGTGAATTTTCAAGGAAAGAGTTGAGTTTTCAAATTAGAAAGTCGAATGATCTAGAAATCAGTTGACTTTTAAGAATGTTCCAGGTATACAATAAAGTTCAAAATTAGTTCATCTTTCACTTGATTTATAAAATTGACAAAAAAGAGCCCATTGATTATTACAAGAAATTTTAGGAGAAAAACCCAGGCATAAATAATCAAAAAATATTTGAGGTCATAATTGTTTACTTAAATGTATTTATTTGCATATTTTTATTTTTTCTTCCGCTTTAGTCAAAAGTCGTAATTTTTATTTAATTTTAATTTACAAAAGCTCATTCTGTTTCATGAAAAGTGCTTTAAAATTAAACTCATCACCTTCTTATGGAAATTATTTTATTTAGACACAATACATACCATTATTTTCAGTTAGTAATTTTTTAATCGAATAATTTGTTACTTAATATTTAATGATTTGGCGTTTTCTTAGCAATTTTATAAACTGCGTTATATAATAAGTAATTTTGAACTTGACGGTACACCTACAACATCCTTAAACCCGAAAAGATGAATTATCAACCAAGAAAGATAGTTTTTCAACCAAATAGTTGAACTTCAAAGCAAAACCAGAAAAAAAAACAAAGTCAAACCAGAGTTAAATTTTCAACCTACAAAGGCGAATGTTTAACCCAATGGTCGAATTTTCCAACAAAAATTAATGAACTTCGACCAAAAACAGTTGCATTTTTACGCAATTAGTCAAAACTTCAAGCTGAAAAGACGAATTTTTTAGATGATAGTTGAATTTTCAACAAGAAAGTTAATTTTCTACCAAAAAAGATAAATTTTTAACAAAATATTTGAATTTTCAATAAAATAATTAGATTTCAACAAAATACATAGTTAAATTTAAGTGGTTAGTTGCAATAATAGCTTAATTGAATTTTTAAAATTCACTTATTTTATATTTGTTCTTCATGAATTTATGTGCAAAACAAATGGAAAACAAGTGACTTCTGAAAATAAAAGTAGGCTTTTATTGCACCCAACCGCTCATTTGTAACCATATAGTTGGATTTTCAATCGAAAAAAAAAATTAATTATCAACTAAATAGTTGAATTGTCAAATAAAATGGAAGTATTTTCAACAAAATAATTGAATTTTTAACCACGCTGAAAAAAAATATTGTTTTGGGCCAACTATTTCATTTGTAAGATTTGGTACTGCTATTTTATTAGTTGAATTTTCAATTCGAAAATACCAATATTCAACAAAATAGTTCAATTTTCAACAAAATAATGCAATTTTTTAATAAATCGTTGAATTTTTATCAAAATAATTGCAATTTTAACTAAAATCATGAATCTTCAACAAAAAAAGGTATTTTAAGAAAGAATTTCAACTTTCAATCAAGTAGGTGAATTTTCGATTAAAAAAATTAATTTTAAACGAAAAATATAATAGGTGATATTTCAACCAAAAAAGATTTTAATTCTGAATAAAAACAGTTGAATTCAACCAACAAATACAAAATTTCGAAAAAGGAGTTGTAGTTTCAAGCAGGAAAGATTTTTCGGTCAAAAAAAAAAGAAGAAAATTTCAACAAAATTGTTGACTTTCCAAACCAAATTGGCGAATTCTCTAGAAAAGAGTTGAATTTTCATGTACGAAAATATGAATTTTCAACAAAAAGAGATCATTTTCAACCAAATAGTAAAATTATCTACGAAAATAATAGAATTTTTAACCCATAAAGACGGCTTTTCATAAAAACAGTTGAATTTTTAAGCCAAACAGACGAATTTTATACAAAAAAAGATGAATTTTGAAGACAAAAGTTTATTTTTAACCAAATAATTGAAGTTCAACTTTCAACCAAGTATTTTAATTATTAACCAAAAAATATGATTTTCTAATAAAATACTTGCATTTTCAACAAAATAGTTCAACCAAACGGTAGTATTTTTAACCAAAAGAGATGAACTATGAACCAAAATTATAATACATAGTAGATTTTTCAATTAAATACAGTAAGGAATTCTTTAAAAAAAAAACAGAAAAAAAAGGCAACAGGGAAAAGAGTGTGAAGTCTGTATTTAGATGTTTCACTTGTAAAATATTATAACATATTTTCATTTGTTCAAACATTTAAAAAAATTGTTATTCACATTTATATTTTCCGTGTGTGATGTAACATTCTGCGTTAACCCCTCCCCCTGTCAGTGTAACGCAGTTATTTGAATGGCCCCTATTCAGAAATTTAATAATAATCACTGGCAAGAATTTAAGAATTGGATATAGGTCTTAAGGTCGTTACCTTTTACAAAGAGAAACTTTTAAAAGGTTTTCAGTGTTCGCTCTTTGAAGAAGAAGAAGTCAATCGACTCGTTCTTTCAAAGCATAGTAACTATAGAAAAGTTTTCAATATAGAACTAGGAAACGTTATTTCATGTTTGAAGAAATAAAAGAATTAGGCAATAGGTATATTATTAGTTTCGCGTCGGCATTTCAAGGTAGACTTTGCGATTAGTACCATTTAGAGCAGTGGCAGTTATATTTGTTTTACGGTATTGTAGTCTTTAGTCCAGGGATGCCACCTGCATAAACAAGTTGTTCAACGAAGTATTGATTATTCATATTACGTTCCTAAGAAAATATTTGCAAACACAGACTCTTTAATAGACATTAAATGTAAGCATCAGGGATCACAGTGGTCCGTCAGTTCAATTGTAGGGAAAATAGGGGAATTTTTCTTCGGAAAACACGGATTTTTTTCCTTTTAAAAATACCAACGTAATAAAGAAAAATTAATTAATGCAACACTTTTATAAGAAAGCACAAATTTTATTAAAATAGAAAACAAAAGCGCGCAATCATTGCTTTAGCCTGCGACGTAATTTTTAAATTTAAACATAAAATTCATATTAATACAACATTTTTGTATTTCATAGCATTCTATTATCTAAAATAATATAATAGAATTGCAAAGCAATATTTTTGATCATTGATGAAAATTAATAATATCTTTACATAGAAAATTAAACCGTTGCTTTTTTGTTATAAAATGACCATTTTTAGCCTGTTCGATTGTAAATCTTCTCTTAAACCTCTTGTTTTTTTCTCAAAAGCAAACGATTTCCGGTGAAAAAATGTTAAAATAACCTAAACTTGTTTAAAAATGGTAAATCTTTTTTGAAATCTATACCCATTTCCAGTGAAAAATGCGAGCATAACCTAAAATTCTTCAAAAAAATTTTATCTTTGATCCAACCATTTTTATTATATGTACCGATTTCCAGTATAAAACGCCAACAAAACCAAATCATATGAAAAAATAGTGCATTTATTGACTCTGAATTAATCAATTTTATAAGATTATATTTCATAATAAATATGATAGTCTGAAAAACCTAAAGTTTTTTTAAAATTATAAATACCAATTTTATATGCATAATACAAACGTAACATAACCACAAATTGTTCAAAAATTGTAAATCTTCTTTGAAACCTATATCTATTTCCTACGAAAAACGCAAGCATAACCTAAAATTCTTCCAAAATTTTTTATCTTCTTTGATATTCAAGAATTTTTTCATTAAAAGTACCGATTTCCAGTGTAGTAAATGTTAACATAACATTAAATTGTTTCAAAATTTTATTGTAAATCATTTTTGAAATCTACATCAATATTTCACGAGAAAACCACTAGCTTAACGTACCATTGTACAAAAGTTATACATCTTCCTTGAAATCTGATTAATTTTTCTTAAAAATACCGATTTCTGGTGTAAAATACCAAAATAACCTAAAATGATTAAAGAGTTGTGAATCTTCTTTAAAATTTTAGAAATTTATATATTTTTTAAATTAAAATTCCTAACTTCCGACTGTTCAAAACTTATTATTCTGCTTTAGAATCTAATGATTTTTAAATAAAAGTTTCAATTTCCGACAAAAAACACTACGACAATCCGAAATTGCTCAAGCTGATCAATTTCATGATTGTAAACAAAATTCATTGGATTTAAATCTAATGATTTGTTTTTCAATGCGAATTTCAGAAGAAACACACCAATCTCTTGTTTGAAATCTAATGATTTTTATTCAAAATAACCGATTTTCTGTGAAAAACGTTAATATAATCAAAAACTATTCAAAAATTGCAAACCTTGTTCGAACTTGACCGATTTTCGTTTTAACCCGTTGAGATCACCTGGGGTCCAAAGTACCCCAGGCCGATTTCACGACTACATATCTTGACGGACACATATATTATTATTCAAATTGATTCATCATGCTGAATTATAATTTCACAAAATAAAATAAGTAGATCATACGGAAGAGACCTTGAGGTATGCCCACGGAAATTTTTACGTCGAAATATCAGTCATTGGACCCCATGTGACCTTCATGTTATTATTCAGAGGCTTGTCCTAAACGCGTTAAAATACCTGTTTTTGGTGAAAACCGATAAAGTAACCTAAAATTGTTTAATTATTATGAAACTTTAAAATCAAATTATTTTTTTCAAAATGTCTATTTCCGATGAAAAAAATAACGCAACCTAAAATTTTTAGAAATTTTAACGCGAAGAGCATTATCATAAATCATGTATAATATTTTCTATAATTTATGATAGTAATCAAATCGCATGAGGTTTTCTGTGATTTTTTTTTAAAAAAGGATTATTTATGGATTTAATTTTCAAATTTTCAAATTTGAGATATAAAACAACTTCAAGTAAAGAAAAGCCAATCAGAAATTGAACAACAATGGTTGCGTGATTTTCGGGATTTTTGGAATTTAGAAGCTTTTTAAGAATTTTTAAGGATTTCAAGAGAATAATAAAGTTTTCTTGAAATTCATTGGGAACTTTCGAATTATGTTTTATTTGAAAAAATGAATTACCAGATAGAATTGAAAAAGATTTCAAAAGATTTCCTATCATTTCGAAAAAGAACGTAGAAGATTTTGAAGAACAATTTTGCAATTTTGCAGGATTAAAAAATGTTAGAAAAATTTTGAGTAAGTTTAAGAGATAGTTAGAAATTTTGAAACGATTCGAAACTAGTTTAAAACTTGTAAGAATTTCAAATTTCTTTCAATTCTAGGTTTTTGAAGTTTTCAAAAAAGAAGGTTTTTAGTAATTTGAAAAGGTTTCAAGAAATTAAAAAATATTCTTTAGATTCATAGGAAAATTTTTAATGAGTTATTGTTATGAATAATTAATCTCAAGAGAATATATAAGAAGATTTCAAAACATTTACAAACTTTTCAAAACACAATCTGGAAGATTTTGAGGCAATTTTTTAATTTTGCAGAATTTTTTATAAATTTTAGGAAAAATTCGAGTCAATTAATAAGATATTTAGGAATTTTTCAATTTCTTACAAACTTCTAAAAGATCTCAATAAGCTAACTCGAATTTTCCTAATATATTGTAAAATCCTGTGGAATAAAAAAAAAATCTTTAAAATTTTCTAGATTCTTTTTCGACACATCTGAAATCTTTAAAAATCTTTTTGAATTTTCTCAAGAATCATAGGAAAATCATATTTATATAACGTTAACAAAAGACTGATAATACTCATTTCCTTTTCCTCAGATCTCAGAATCTAATTTCAGCTCGAATTTAAGTGTTGACAAATTTTTAACAAACAAATAGTTATTCGAAACTTTTATTTTGTGTTAAAAATTATGTTTTTTCTCAAATCGGAAAACTACATGCGCACGTAGCGTGATGAACAATGCTAGTTTCATTTATAAATTAAAACTTACAAAAAAAAAGTATCTCAATCAAGTGTAACATATTTTATTTGCTTTAGCGACTCTTGGCAAATTAATTCTTAAATTGACGTGTCCACATGACAAAGCTCTATCTCGGAGAAACCAAATAAAAAGGTGCTAACTCGTGTAGACCAAATGAAAAGGTGCTACGAGTTGAGGGCGCTGATGTTTCCAATACAATTTATATCGAATTTGGAAGCTTCGAGAGTTCGCCACGCGAGTTAACACCTTTTTATTTGGTCTCTCCAAGATGGAACCTTGGCATTTGGACACGTCGAAATATAGAGATTATAGGAAATTTTTGAAAAAATACGGGGGAAATAGGAAAAAGGTGTTATATACACTGACTGTGATCCCTGAAGTAATTATTTTTAGAAAAATGTGTTATTTACTGTTTGAAAAAGCAATCTCAGAAAAAAGTTTCATGAAGGTGGCAACCTTAGATTAGTCCAGTGTAGAAATGATTATTAGTCATAATTATGTGCGTAGCAGCAGTAACGACTACAGTTTAGAGAATATTGGAGAGTTTATGGTCGCCTAAACAACTTTTTCAAACTTTTTTTCATTTTTTTTTTTATACGAGGGTATCGTTCATGCACTACAACCTATGGAATACGGTACCGTGTGGTGTAAGATTAAGAATAACGATTCACAGACAAGCGTGTTATATGATTCTGTGTGCGAAGAATAATGACGAAAGTATCGGCTTGCCGGGCAGAAGCTATGAAATCATCGAGAGTTCAGAAACGTTTCGTGCTAGCCGTCAATATTTCTCGACTCTCGTGAGAAATTTTTGTACTGCGAAATTATTTTTACGCGAAAGATCACTAGGCGTAACGCAGCTTCCCACCAACCTCAGTAGGCCTGTGCGAAATTGATGTAAAGTCAGAACTCAACACCACTTTTGAGTAATGTTGCTTCTGGAAATGCAAACAAAAATTCCGGAAGATTTATGAGTAAGGTTGTGAAAAGATGTTTTAAGGGACTCCTGAAATATAAAAGAAATTTCGATTCAGGAAACGAGTTCCAAATCCCTGGGTACTTCGATTTTCGTTGTAAAAGCAAACAATAAAAATGATTGCACAGTTGAAAATGTTGGACATTCAAAATTAAATCAATTCTACTGAGAAACTTTCGCACTTGATTATTTTCCAATTCAAAGTTTCAAAATGAGTTAATTTGTAAATTGAATAATAAAAGTTAGAGAACGCAAAATGTTAATTTGAAAGACTTTGGGAATCGAGCAATTTAATATTGAAGGTCTTCAATTAAAAAACAACCTGAAATTTTCCAAATTCTAAATAAAAAATATAACAATATCACCTTCGAGCGATAAAACTGTTCAATTACAGATTGATGTTTTTCAAAATTAAAGATTATAAGTCTGCAATTAAGGACCGCGTTAAAATTTAGGAATATTAAATCAAAATAAATTTAAAAACAAACGATTTCACTTAAGTGTCTTAAAAAAAAGAATTTCCAGGTTGACTGGTATAAATTGTAACTATTTCAAATTACAATGCATAAAACTCAAAAAGTTTATGAATAAACAACTGAAACCTAATCAGAAATTTAAGTTTTCAAATTTTGAAAATGGTAAATTATAATTCGTTTAATTGCGAAATTTGGAAAGGCAAATTATTAAAATTGAACAACTTCTAAATTGTAGGAAACAAAAGTTATGCTCCTTGAAATTGAAATACTCTACGTTTTTATTTAAATAATTTTAATTTTTATATTTAAGTACAAATTAATAACCTAAAGAAGTAAAATTTGTCGCATAGTGAGGCAATTTCAAATTTCCGGTTTTTCCTGACCCAATTCTGTTCCCCTATCTATAATCCCCTATCTATCTATAATCTATAATTAGCCAGGATGTCATTCTGTCAATGTATTACGAAGATATTGCAAAAGTAGTGCAAATTTCAATATTTTCTTCAAATTTACATAAAATGTAATATAATAAAAATTTCTCAATGTCCATAGTATCATTTTAAAGGTAAATTTGTATATAGCCGCATTAACTTATTACGGTTGCATGGTGCAACATGTTTAATGTTGAAACAAAAATGTTGAAAAAAGTTTAACATTTTTTCTACTGGAAGAAACATTTTTGTAAAATACATGAAATAAGTAATCATGAGGTTTGTATCAAATTTATTAAAAATATATATTCATTTAATTTTTTTTATTATTTTCTTTAATATGAGATGTCTTAGAATTATTACAACTTTTTTGTATCAACTTTGTGAAATATTTATTATATTTATTAGATTTTTTTAATTGTTAAGAAAACATTGAAATTTTTACTATTTTTACAATATTTTCTTAAATAATTGAGAAATGCTTTCATCCTGGCTTTTTATATAGAAGATTTTGATAGCTTTCAACCCATTGAAGAGAACCAACTTTCATATATAATACGTGAAGCAATCAGATTTTCCTCTCTCTGATTCTCGGCTAAGCAATAAAAAGAAAATAAAGTAGAAAAAATTCGATTTTGCAATAGAAGAAAAAAAACCCCGTTTCTGAATAAAATTCCCGCATTTCTCCCGATTTTTTGGTCCACTGGACACCACGAATATCGACCATTATTAATTAAAAATGAAGAACTCAAATTTTAAACGGTCGAAATTGTTGAATCAGGAATTATTATCACTTGAAATTGAAAATAAAATATTTTTAGATAATAACAAATATTAAATTTTAATTTCAAGAGCATGATTTCAAACTGAGTGCTTGGAAATGCCGAGAATTTCCAAAAAGAAGTGTTTTTCAAATTTCAAAGACAATCAAATTGAAAGCGTTTAAAGTTAAATAAATTTGAAATTGGAGACGCTACAACTTGCACCATTTTAAATTAAAATACAGAGTTGAAAGTCACATTTTCAAATTAAAATGTTTAATATTTACAATTTTAAGTTTTTAGCTTTTCAAATTGAACAATTTCTATTTCGACAACAATCATTTATTCAGAAAAATATAAAGTAGAAATTAACATTGGTTTGCCTTGACCTAGCAAAAATTTTCATAGATTTAATCAAAATTAGTCTACATCCAAAACATTATTATCCTCATTTCCGAATTAAAGTTATTCGTGAAAGAAAATAGTTGAATTTTGAACAAAATAATTAAATTTTTAACAAAATAGTGGAATTTTCCACTGAAATGATGAATGTTCGACAAAAAAATGAATTTTTAACACAGAAGTTTAACATTGAACGAAGTATTTGAATATTCAATAAAAAAAAGATTGATTCTCAACTGGATATTTCCGCCAAGAAATGATTAAAATTTCTAATAAAAAACAGATTCAACCAAATTGTTGAAATTTCAACTAAAATGATCAATTTCAACCGGTAATGGTTACCAATTTAGAGTTAAAAAAATTATTTTTCATACAAAAAAAAACGAATTTTCAACAAAACAGTTCAATCTTTAACCAATAAAACTAATGTTTAACATAATAGTTCTGCTTTCAACCAAGTAGTTGAATTTTAAAACCAATTAATTTACAAGCGAAGAAAGATGAATTTGCAAGAAAATAGTTCATCTTCAAATAAATAGTAGAATTTTTAACCAAAACAGATGAATTCTGAACCAAAAATATAATAGTAGACTGCTCAAGAAAATCAAAATTACTTTCAAAAAATAAAAATAAAAAAAATAACATTTCTACCAGCAGATGTATTTTAAATCTAATAAGACGAATGTTCAACTAAATAGTTGAATTTTCGACCAAAAAAGATAACTTTTGAACAATATACATAGTTCAATTTTTCACAAGATAATGAAATTTTGAACCTAATAGTATAATTTTTACCCAAAAGAGATTAATTCTGAATCAAAAATATAATTGTAGACTTTTCAATTAAAAAGAATTAGCTTCCATCCAAAAAAGTATATTTTTCTAACAAACGATGAATTTTCAATATAAAAGAACAAATTTCTATCCAAAAAGACGAATGTTCAACAAAACAGTTGATTTTTTCCAAATGTTAAATTTTAAACAAAATAATTAAATTTTTAATCAAATAGTAGAATTTTTAATCAAAAGAGATGAATTCTAAACCAAAAATATAGTAGTAGACTTTTCAAATATAAAGAATTATCTATCAACCAAAACAGATAAATTTGCAATTCAAAAGGACGAATTTTTTATTTAAAAAGACGAATTTCCAACAAAACAGTTGAATTTTCGACCAAAAAAGATGTCTTTCAACAAAATAGTTGAAGTTTTAACAATGTGATGACATTTTAAACCTAATAGTATAAGTTTTACCCAAAAGAAATGAATTCTGAACCAAAAATATAGTAGTAGACTTTTCAAATATAAAGAATTATCTATCAACCAAAACAGATCAATTTGCAATTCAAAAGGACGAATTTTTTATCGAAAAAGATAAATTTTCAACAAAACAATTGAATTTTCGACCAAAAAAGATGCCTTTCAACAAAATAGTTGAATTTTTAACAAAATAGTTCAATTGTTAACCAAATAGTAGAATTTTCAATCAAAAGAGATGAATTCTGAACCAAAAATATATTAGTAGACTTTTCAATCAAAAATAATAAACTTTCAACAAAAAATAGCTAAGTTTTCTTATTAGCTTCTATAATTTCTGCTGGCATTCAGACGAAAAAACGAGAAGAAGGAAAAGTTTCTTAAAATCATAGAGAAAAAGAGGAATTCTTTTAAAAAGCGCTAAACAGGGGAATAGGCGTAAAATCTGTACTTAGATGCTCTCTAATTATCACTCATTCAAATTAGCATATATACGCTGATTTAGCAGCTTATTTGAATTAGCGGTAATTTATGGCCTATTTAGATTTAGAGAGTGCTTTACTTGTAAAATTGAGTCCCTAATTTTCATTTTTTCAAACATTTCAAAAAATTGTTATTAACATTTCTATTTTCCATATGTGATATCATATTCTGCGTTATCCCCCCATCCCGCGTAACGAAACCCTGTTAGCCCCCTCCCTAGGAAGTGTGACGTAGTTTCTGAACGGCCCCAGATAAAATTTATTCGAATTCGATCCTCACTTCAATTTGAATGAATCTATCATTACCCAGATAGCACAAAAGTTTCCCGGAAGATTCCCGAAATTAGGTAAATGTCCGTGTGTCTGAGAAGGTTCCCAAGGAAGGTTCCGGGAATGTTCTTGAGAAATTTAATTAGTTTAATTAAGTGAATTAATATAACGTGAAAAATCTCAGAAACATTCCCCGAACCATCCTTGGGAACCTTCTCTGTTACGCGGATAACGGACATTTAACTACTTCCGGGAACCTTCCCAGAATATTTTTCGGAATTCTCCAAACCTTTCATTAGAATGTTCCAAGAATTTTCAGGGAAACTTTTGCGCTATCCGGGTGAGTGATGATTTAAACTTGAAATTATTATTCATTTTCTAGGGTAATATTCGATGTAACGGGAGGTAAATTGAAATAAAATGTTACGAGGCTCGTTTGATATACCGCGTTTATGCATGACGTTTTGATCACGCTTTGATACTGGCATCGAAAATTGCCTTTGATGAGAAACTATAGACGTAAATCGATTATGGAAAGATGCCGATTCATGGTGCTTATCTATCTTCAACACAATCGGTGATTCCTTTATCATTTATTTTCCTCTAACATGCCCCGTTTTTCTCATCCAATTTTGCTTTGTTCTTGATCGAGAGGAATTGCTCGTTAAAAAAAAATATTGTAGAAGAGGCCTCCAAGATGTGGAATAATTCAACTCCTTTCTTCACTGAAGAAATCCATTTATGCTTTTCTATTCGAGAAAGTAGAGAAAACGATTAAGAATATAATTTACGTATATTTAAACCTGACTAACAATGACAGTGATACAAATTATATGGAATTACATGATTAGTGAGCTGAAGCCTGGAGATACATTCATGGTCGAATTAACAAATTCTATTTCGAAAATTATGTACTTTCAGCATCACTAAATGCAGATTCGCTTTATCACATAATTTTCATGATTTACGCATTTACGCTTGAGTGAACTCACTCTGGGAAAATGGGAAAAGCTTAAAGGATTATAATAAAAATTAAAAAAATTATTCAGTCAGATTGAAAAGGCTTAAAGCAAATTGAATATTTAAAAATCAATCTCAATTTTTGTATTAAATAAAGCTTCTCTTAATGCATTTTCTGCTTTGATTCTGACATCGTGATGCTTACATAAATAAGTGAAGGTTTTCTTACTTTAGAGATTACGTTATTAAAATGAATATATACAAGGTAAATGGGGATGGACGAATCCGTAATTACATTTTTTTAATATACTGATGACCAGGGTGTCTACCCAACGGATGATTTTGAATTCCTTGACAATTGTTAATTTGTCCCGGTCAATTTAAGAGAGGAAAATATTTGAATGATTTTGAAAAATTTCAAAAGATTTCGAAACATTTTAAAAGATTTCAAAGATTTCTGATTTGGAGCAGGGAATTTTGGAAAAGAATGAATTAATTGGTTCTAAGTTGGAACTTCAGATAATTTTTGGTTGTAAGAATTACAATTCTGGATCGAAATTTCTTGTCCTCAAGTGAAAATTATAATTCTTCACGGAAATTTCCTGTTCCGAGTGACAATTACTTTCATTTCCAAAAAACCCTGTTTCATGTTCCTTCAAATTTTTATTTTCAAAAGAAAAAGATTTTTCAAATTCGAGCAATATCTAGTTAGAACAATGAATTTTTAAAATCTGACGAATGCTGACTTGGAACAGAAATTTTTTCTAAGAATTCACTTTTTATACATCAGAACTAAAATTATTGTACAAAATTTCCCATTCCATGTCAAAATTTACCAGCTCCAAGTCAAAATTATAATTCTTTCCAGGAGTTTTCTTTTATATTTAATTTATTTATTCCCCGTCCAATCTGAGAATTATAATCCTTTCCGAAAATTCCCTATGCGAAGTGACAATTAAATTCATTAAAAAAATTCCCTGTTCCAAGAAAGAATTCAATTTATTTACGAAATTTTCTATTATAATTTACGAATATAATAACTTCTTTTATCAAACATTTTGAAGAATAAAATTTAAATTCTGATAAATTCTGGCTTGGAACACGGATTTTTTGCTGATTGATTCCCTTCTTCTTAATCAGAATTGAAATCCTTTCCCAAAAGAATCTTTAAATGTCAAAAATCCCCTGTTCCAAGTAAAAGCATAATTCTTTACGGAAAATTTCTGTCCTGAAGTAAAAATTACCATTCTTAACGAAATTGCCTGTTCTAAAAAGAACCTAGAATAAAAATTGTAATTCTTTACGGAAATTCCCAGTTCTATAGAATTTTAATTCTTTTAAAAAATTCCCTGTCCCAAAGTAAAAATTATAATTCTTTACGAAATTCCCTGTTCCGAGTCAAATTATAATTCTTTACGGAAACTCACTTTCCTGAAGTAAAAATTACAAAAGTTAACGCCTCTTCCAACTCAGAATTATTTGCATACAAGTACATTTAATAAAAAAAAATCCCGGTCACAGAATCAAATTCCCGGTTTTCGCACGATGAACAAAATTCCTGGTCAGTTCCCGGCTCTCCCGATTTCCCCGTCAGGAAGACACCCTGAACAATATGTGCGAAAGGTTTCACTATGTCCTTTGAGTCCTATATTTCTTAGTAATAATTTTTTAATTGGGTGAAGATTTAATGAAAGGAGTAGGTTTTCTGGATTCGCCCTGAATTATATGGTATCTTGATAAAGTGAGAGAACTATGAATGAAGAGAAAATAGATGAGGCGTGGATACTTCGAGTGGGACTAATGGATCTCGATCACGACACAGGGTCTTTTTCTTTGTTTTCTGCTCGATGTGTGCTCCACTTGGAGATTTATGGGCCATTGCGATCAAAGATCCAGACGCGGTATTTCTCGCTGCGTCTGAATGGAGAATCCCGACGACTTTGTTACACACGTACGGAGTGTCTTCGGCTGTCGGGAGGTGCGAAGGTACGCAGAGTAAGATAAAAGATAAGACGATCCAGCCAGCGCTCTTCCTCTTCAATCAGAGCTTGTCCTGGATCGCCTGGCGAAGTTCCTCGGTCGCTTTAGTCACGTCTTGTACCTGCCTTGCGTGAACCTCAGACCTGATGTGCTGTACCGTAGAATTAGACCGTCTAACGGAATTTCCGCTTCCGAATTTCGGTCGCGGGATGCGTACTCGCTGAACTTCACTGAGCCAGGTCTCCATTTCTAGTCGTTATCTGGAAAAAGAAAAACAAAATCACAATGTTAATTATTATGTTTTGTATTCAGCAATTAGATGAGGTTATTTAATTTGGGGAACCTACACCCTTCGGAATTTTGTTTAGATTTACACTCCTCCCAGTAATAGGTCGTTACCAAACTTTTGATATCAAGATATTAATATCTTAATATGTAGATCATTTTCCTATAGTTGAAAATCGAGATATTGAGTCCTAATATCTCAATATTTCGTTTTTGGTGTTTTTTGGTACCGACTGTTATGAAAAAAATCACCAACCAAATCTTTGACATGGGCGCGCTATAAGTTTTGAAGAAATATTTTCAATGTCCCCATTCTTCCTTCATATAGCTTTTTATTACATCGCACTTAAACAGAGGAGAAGTTGAATTTGGAAAGTTTCTCGCTCATTTTTTTCATGAAACATGTATTGATGATTCTTCGAGTTATGTTACCCAATTTTAATACAAGTCTTTCATAAATAAGTCTAAGGTTCACATATGTATGAATGGACGGTAAAAATTAGTTGATTTAACATTAAACTAATGTAAATCATGTTGAAGTTTTAAATATTCATCATAAATCTTATCCTAATACATCTTTCAAGAGAGTAGCAGTGAACAATCCCTCGAAAGGACTGTTTTAATTTAAAATTTTGTGAAAGTACAATGACTGTTTTTTTGTTGTTCGTCAACACACGTCCTAGACTATAAAATCAGAGGCGGAACACGAATTGGTTAGCCCCATGCTTCTTGGTTCTTTATTAAAGAAAGCATCCTATCAACATTATACCACTCTAAAATATTTGAAATTGTTAAAGAATGAAATATTTCATACATTCCGTCATAAATTTCATGTTATCATTAATTTAATAAAAAACATAAATTTCAGAAAAGACACATAAAAAGTAATTTAAAGTTCTGTAGGATATTTTTCATTTTTAGGAACTTCGGATATAACTTTCCTTTAAAATTCTGAGTCGATGTATTCCCCGAGGAGCACGTGTTGGGAATTCGTTCTACATCCCTACCAAATTCCTCCCGGAATAGGATTGAAGTAGTACATAAACTTATCCTCTCCTAAACCGATATCCTTCCCGGAATTACTCACAATAACCCTAAAATAAAACATCCATCAGGCAATAATTTTGAAGAAAGTTCAGTGTTTTGCTCTTCGAAATCATTTAAGGATTTTATCCATCCCGTAACCAAACTTCCATGTTGAAGAATCAATTGGAGAATTTTTATTTTATAAAAAAACGTCAAAGTTTGCTCAAATAATTCACGGTTCAATTTTCCTGGAAGGCGAGATCGAACATCATTTATAGGAGTATAAACTTTGATAATACCGGGATATGTTTTCTATCTTGAAGATATGTGGCGTGTTTTATGGCAGTAGTAAAAAGAATTATTATACGAAGTAGAAAAATACCTTTTATGATTCTGTAGGTATATCCTATTAGAATTTGCTCTGCTTCCGACTTATTCTGAAGGGAGAAGAGAAACAGTACACAGAGATAAATTAGTATGAAATAAAAGATCAAAGTACCTACAATTTACGAGAATGAATCAAATTAATGATAAAGAAAGAGAAAGAAAACAAGACGTGGAATAAATAAATGAATGCCTAGTGGGAGATAAAGGGGCGGTATTTCAGTAACTAAAAGGAAAGAACAAGATAAATTATGATAGATGGGTCAAGTGAGCTTATAGGATTCGCGCAGTATACTTCTCTCTAATTGAAAGGAGTATATTAGAGGCGATATTAGAGGCGATATCAGAAGGCGAATAAAATTGTAGAAAATTCTATCAAAGACTGAGGGATTAATAAAGGTTTCAGTATAATCATATTAAAAGAGAGAGAAGAATTCTGGATTAACGATAAGTGAATTTAAAGATGATTTTGAAAAGATCCTATTATACTTTTCCTCTCTTCTAAAGCTTATAAAGCAAATTAGAAAAAACAGGAAAGAAAAAGTTGGGATTAAAAGTCTAATTAGGTTTTTTTTGCTGATGTAAAGTCTAAGTGGAATTAAAAATTTAATATTGAAAATGATCGATCTTCTCTGGATGAGTATAAACTGTGATGAAAAGCTTCATTCGTCTACAGAGTGTTCTTAGGAAAAAGTCCTTTCAAACTGTTTGCAAATTGCAGGTGTCGAACTAGAACGAGAGAATAAAAAATTTCATATTAGAAATTCAGGGACGAGTGGGGCTTTGAATTATTAATATCTGGAATATGTCAAAAGGAAAGACAGGTGATAAAGTAGGAACTTGCGGATATTATTTTTAGTCCAATCTTAAAAAGTGATCTTAAAAATGGTCTCTAAAAAAAGGCTATCTTACCAATAGGTGCTATGCACAACATTAAAAATGTTATTTTGGTACGAATAAGATACTAACAATACTCTAAGGTGCTCTGAATATGAGGATTTGATAAAAAACGTTATGTAAGATTTCTAAAATAAACTATTTAACTACAACATTTTTGTCCCTGAATCTCTTTGAAAATTCTAGAAAAATTACATAAAGTACATCGCAGATGTGGAAAACTAACTCCTAAATGAAGTACGAGAGGCTTTTGTGAAACCTTGAGAAGAACTATAAGACCCTCATCAAAGTTTATAAACGATTCTATTAATTAGGAACTCTTAGCTTTAACATCTAAGGTCAATATCCTTCCTCTTGAAACATTATATGATCAGCTAAAGTAACTTAATGAAATTAAGAATCCTCAAAGAACCTGAAAGAAGAATAGAAAAATTATAACATTTAATAATCTTCACAAGTAATAAGGAAACAACAATTCAAAATAAACAATCCTTCTATTTATTGAAGCTACAAAACTTTAGAGATTAAAGAATTTTCCCTGAGAAAGGACCTTTTGAACTAATTATTACGGAAGTAATTAGGAAGATGTCTAATAAATATTCGCCAGAACACTTCGAATAACTCTTACAATCGTTAACTGTATCATTAAAGGAACTATTTCAAAGTTAGGGATTCATCCCCGGATACTATAAAGAGCATTTTGTACCATTTTTATGGAAATTGTTAGACAAACTGCTGCAGAATCTTAAAAATAAGACTTTTATTTTTAAAGGAACTGCCAGTTAACTTTGTTATTGAAGTGGCAATAAACACTCTTGGAAGGTTATAAAGAACCTGCTTAATTATTTTTTACAGAAATCGTTTAGATGGAATATAATAAATATTATGATGAACCTTTATGCTGAGAACTCTTTCTTAAATATTCTTCTTCGAAGTGTAACATCATTTTACAAAGACGTTTGGAATTGCCAAAGGCAATATTTGAAAAGGATCTAACATGTCAGAATCTTATGAAGAAACTTTTGAGAAGCTTCCTAAGGAAATTATTAAGCAAAATTCTCATAAAAGATGCTAAAGATCTTGAGAAATACGTTTAGCACTTAAATCAAGAGAAGATACCCTTCCACATAGATGGGATGTATTTTAATGAAGTCAATAATTCGTCTGGTACCTTATAAAAAGTAGACACAGTTCGTAGAACCGTTGAATCAAAGGCATTATTTAAAAGCAGAAAATCTATTTTTGAATCTAAAAGAAACTATCGGACAACTCCCTAAGGACATTATTAGCAATATATTCAAATAAAAACTTTTGAAGAATCATAGAAGATATTAAATTCAATTTTAAATCTTTCACTCAGGGACATTAAGGATTGGCAAAGATACTATTTAAAAATTAGATATCAATACCAAACTATGATAAATTTCATTATTAAACAAGGTGCGCATCATCAGAGAATAATAAACAAAATCTTTATCAAGTTGTATAAGAAATTATTATTCTTGGATTTTAGGAGGTTCGAAATTAGTAAGGTATCATTTGAAAATGTTAGACAAAGAACCTTTTAGATAACCATCTAAGGATATTCATAGAAAATATATTTTGAAGAACCTTACTAAGAACTCGTATAGTCCTTATCATCATAGCAATATCAATTTGCTTAGGACGTCGAAAATCGACAAGAGAAGTTTTTTATATTTATTTAGGCATCTATATTAAGATCCTATGGATAATCTATTGAACATTCCGCTGTGGAAATCATTAGGTGAAACTATAATAATTCTTTAGAAATAACTCAGCCTCTAATATCATAAAAATAATGTGTTTAACATTAGGAAATAAGGAATGATATGAAATCGGATAAAGAAACTTAAAAAGGACCCTTAATATTAAATTAGAAAGAGTCCAATTAATTTATTACGAAGATCTCTTTTGGACCCTCATACATCCTATTATTTTTACGTTTAAGGAAATCAAATATAATTAAATTAAATGTACCCGAATCCGGACCGAACATAATATTAGCATATTCGACAAGCTTGAAATCTTATTGTCAGATGTCAGAACTGCCAAATTTTTTTGGGTAAAGAAAAGCCCAATTGGACTGATTTTATTAACGTGGCTCTATTTTTAGATTTTGCCGAAAGGGCTTTTATAAACTTATGGCCGTCTCCTTTTAACGCTATTAAGATTCTTATATCCTTATTTCTACAAAAATTAAATCGACTCTCTTATTAGAATTCATCATCAATATCTATGAATATGAAGAAAATACCTGATGATTTTCGCTATATTTAAATTAAAAAGATCCTATAAAATTAAATTTAGACTCAATCAAAATTTAAATTCCTCTGTAACTTCCAAAAGTTAACTTTATTAAGAAAAATATTAGAAACTATGAAAGCTTCCATGTTCATTCAAGCTATCGAGACAATAAAAACTCTTAACTAATCAAGATTGTCTAAACATCCACACATCAGAATCTATGAGAAAATTAAGATACAAAATGCCATAACTTCCAGACCTAAAAAGAATTTTCTTGATGTCCATTTGATGTAAGATTCTTAAAAAAAGCTTCATCTACCTAGTACTTCCGGTACATACCTCAATTCAATCCCTATGAACTTCAAGACCTTCAATTTTATGGTTTGAAATTGTTCCATTTGATATCCAAAGATACTCAAAAAAAAGTTTCATCCCCCTGGCACTTCCGGAACACACTCCAATTCACCCCTTAAGAATGGAAGAAATCATACAAAATTATCTAACTTCCAGACCTAACATTTTTTCATTAGTAATAGGATAATTTGATGACAAAAGGTATCACCACCAACCACTACCAGAACACCCTAATTCAATCCCTAATGATTTCAAAATTGATCAGAAATGCCCTGAGGGGCTGTTCAAGTATTATGTGAGTAATTTTAAGGTCACTTAGGCCACCCTTATCCCCCACGTAAGCGAGAGTAACAATTTCATATTACCCCCCCCCCCCCCCCTCGCCAATATTATGTAAGATATGCTTGACTCATCCCTTCACCAAACCTTCATTTTTTAACTGAAAACAGATTTCTTTAAATACAAGAGAAACATACTACAGTTTTAATTAAATGCAGTATTAAATAGGAAAGTTATCTTTTTACATTCTCTTTGGGTTTCATCAAATCTCCACGTTTTGACACCCCCTGAGCGTGCTTAACGAAGGTGTCTGTCCGTCTGTCTGTAGTCTATCTGTAGTCTGCAGGGACGATATCTTTCGAAAAAATGATCAGATTGAATTGAGCTTTGGCGTACTTTTTAAGCCCTAAAGAAAAGGACCAGTTCGTTAGCCAGCTATTTTTGAAGAAAATTCAAAAAGAGCATTTTCAAAATTTTTTAGACAATTTTTTTCACGATTCGAAAATTCTATGTACGGCTATTCGTAGTACTCAAAAACTCGAACAATTTATCCTAACAATTTTTGTCAATAAAAAAAATTGTCAGAGTTATAGCATTTTCAAAATCTAAAAAAAACAAAGGAAAATTAACATTTTAAGCAAAACAAAACACGATACGAAAATAAGTCAAGAGAAGAAAAACGTTGCTTTTTGCAAGCCCTACAAGATTATATAACAACTTTTTGAATTTTGTTGTAAAAATCGAAAATTCATATTTTGATCGCACAAATATGATGAAAAATAAAAAATTTCATGTTGCGGTCAAACTATGCAAGATATGACAAAAAATGAATTCATAAAAATTGTGCATCAAAAAAAGATCTACAAATTTGTTATGAACCATTTTTTTCTGAGACACGTAGTTTTTGTGTTATTCGTAAAAAACGAAATTAAAAATAAAGAAATTATATTTGTGGACAAATGACACAAGCTATGAAAAAAATGGATCAACAAAAGTTGCTTATCCAAAAAAGAGCTACAAATTTTTCATAAATAACTTTTTGATAGAACGCGTAGTTTTTGTTTGAGTCATAAAAAATAACATTAAAAATAAAAAAATTAAATTTGTGGAAAAACGACACATGAGACGAAAGAAATGAAAAAACAAAATTTTTTCAACAAAGAAGATCTACAAATTTTGTTATAAACTCTCATTATAAAAAGATATTACGAATGTAAATATTAAAGTTTTGAAAAAACGACACAAAAGCTACAATAACATTTTATTTAACATTTTTTCGCCTAAATTATATCTACAAATTTGCTTCGAACCACTTTACGCTACAATGCGAGTTTTTGGTTAATATCGTAGCAAATAACATTGAAAGTAAACAAATTAATTTTATGAAAAACGACACAAGTTGCAATAAAATGTTTAATAACAATGTTTTATAGAATGTGCCTTTTTTAATATAAATCTATTGAATAAATCTATTGAAATGATACATTTTTCAGGGTCGCTGAGAATAAAAAATAGTGCACAATTAGGAGGAAATATTAAAGTAATAATGAAAATAAAATTTGTAAATTATTTTACAATTTCAGAATAAGCAGTACCAGACCGAGGTACAGAAATCTTCTTTTCATTTTAAAAGTCCACTATTATATTTTTGGCTCAGAATTCATCCCTCTTGGTTAAAAATTCTACTATTTAGTTAACAATTTAATGATTTTGTTTAAAATTTAACTTAAAAAGAAATTATCTGTTTCGGTCGAAAACTCAACTGTTTTTTGAAGATTCGTCTTTTTGGATTGAAAATTCGTTCTTTTGGATAAAAAAATTCACCGGTGGGTAAAAAAATAATCTTTTATGATTGAAATTTAATTATTTTCTATTCAAAAGTCTACAATTATATTTCTGGTTCAGATTCATCTCTTTGGGTTGAAAATTGTACTATTTAGTTCAATTATGTTGTTAAAAATTATATTATTTTGTTCAAGAGTCATTTCTTTCGGTCGTAAATTCAACTGTTTTGTTGAAAATTTGTCGTATTGGATTGAAAAATCATATTTTGGTAGAAAAGTCTTTTTTTTTTAAAACATTTATTTTTTCTTAATAAGTCTACTATTGTATTTTTTGTTCAGAAGTCATCTCTTTTGGATGAAAATTCTACTATATGGTTAAAAATTTAATCATTTTTTTTTTGAAAATTCGTCTTTTTGGATAGAAAATCGCCCTTTTGGTTCAAAATTCGACTCCTTTTGTCAAAAATTTAATTATTATGTTGGAAATTCCACTGTTCTGTTAAATATCCGTCTTTCTGGATAACAAATGCATCCCTTTGGATTGAAAATTCATCTTTTGATAGAAAAGTAATCTTTTTTTGTTCATGTTTCGTCTTTTTAGGTTGAAAATCCAACTTTCTTTTGAAAATACGTCACTACTTGGTAATAAATGCAATTATTTGGTTGAAAATTAATTTTTTTCTTGAAAATTTATCTTTCTTGGTTGAAAATTAACTTTATTGTTGAAAATTCATATTTTAGGGTTTAAAAGTCAAATGCTTTAGAAAAATATTGACTTCTTAGCTAGAAATCTCAATTCATTTGTTGAAAATTCATCTCTTTTGGTAGAAGATTCATCTTTTTTGGATATAAATTCCACTATTTTGTTGAGGATGCAATATATTTCGTCTTCAAATCTTATGAATATAGTACCAAGATGAATGTTATTTATAGGAATTTATTTCCCTATTATTCCTTAATTTTCGTGAAAAATCACCTATTTCCCCTGTTTTGAGAGCATTTTGGGCTGTGAAGTCTGGATAACGAAACCATCCGATTTTCACAATATTCCACACAGCAGTATTGGTCTATTTTACAGACACGAAATCCCATTAGCAGGTGTCAAGATTCCGAAAATATATGGGATATGTTCGATCCATCATTGGAATTGAATAAGTAGGTCGCAGACCCCGTGAACGTTAACGACAATGTCACTGGGACATGAATCTGATGAATACTGTCGAGTTGAACTCGCGGTCTGCATCTTAATCAGAGTCGTCAGTCTGCCTGTCATGCGTGTTCGTGTACAGGTATGTAATACACATATAGTCATATCCTATCAGGTAGGCATCATCACTAGGCCACCTCACTCGCCTGCCAAGACAAACCCTGTTTTTCTCTCATTCTCTCCCTTGCTCTCCCTCGCTTCCATTATTTTTTGTCGCTTGCTTCTCGTGAGGTTCGTGCAAAACTGCAAACTCAAGTCAGGAAACGACCAAGCAAACCGGCAAGGGAGACTCTGACGTCCCTTGATGGTATCCGAGTAAATCCAATTAGAGGCAGTGGCGTCCGTCGATACCGAATCACAGATACCGATTTTACCAGCACCGATAAAATGTCCAGGAAAAAAGAAAGCTAGTCCCCCTTTTTTCCCCTTCGACTGACCCAACTCACTCGTTTTACGGTCTTGTTTACGTCTGGTTCCTGAGAGGTTAAGCCAGCAGTAAAAAGATCGTTTCGCGAGAGTCTAGGCGGATTCCAATTAGTACATGTAGCAGAGCTGATGCAGAATTACCGAATAGGGTTGCATGCCTACTAATCTGCTTTGCGGTGAGAAAAGCGAGGGACGCAAATCAAAGCGGAAAATCAGAGGTGGCTTGAAAAAGTTGCGGAAAAGATTTAGAGCTGCTGATTTTAGATAGAAGAGAGTTGTGGGTTTAAGGCTTCTTTGAATAATCATGCGACTTTTAGAAAGCTATCATTTTATGGACAACGACTTTTAGGGGCTTCGTGGGTAGGACTTTAGTAGGAGTTCGCAGGATGATAAGTTTGATAAGGTCCTTCAAGGATATTAACGTTCGTTAAGAAATTATTATACCATTAAGCCGTTTCCCTTTCGGGGTAGGCGTGAATTGCTCGGTTGGAAAGTAGTAATGGGTGGATGGGTATATAGGTATGGGGTAGATTATTATTTATTATTATTTATGTGACTTCGGTGCATAAACGCGTTTTAATGCGACAGCGTAGAGTATCGTAATGCTGTACATTACGATACAGCGGACGATCACTCTTCACATTACACTCCGCTGTGTCGTAATGTACAACATTACGATACTCTACGCTGTCGCAACAAAACTTGTAAATGCACGGTCGTCACATAAAATAGTATATGCGCCAATGTGCACAATTCGTGTCTTCTCGATTCACCTCGGCTTCGATCGTCCTGCGAGCGTTGCCGCTCGTCGCGTGAATACCCTAATTATGCACCTTGGCACATAATATACTATTGAATCCCCTAAAAAATCACCCTAGCCTGTATTTATGGTTAATGTAAATATATATTTATCAATTAAAAAATGTATGATCACATTTCTTTACAAATAGCCAAAGCTGCAGTTCGGAGTTATTAATACCAACAATATTTATTTATTATAAAAGATGAAATCTAAAGAATAATTTATATGCCTGTTAATAACGACTACTAATTACTTTAATTCCTAATATTATAGTTTTTCTTTCAAATTAAGTGCAAACAGTCCAAACATCATTGGCTGGACTGTCCCTGGTGCAGTATACAAAAACATGTTATTTTTAAATACTAAATTATATAAATAATATAATAATTGTTAATGTTATAATATTTTTCAGTTGAGTATCTTTGATAAAATCAAAAACCTAATTTAAAAAATATATTTAATCCGATTTGCATTGTTGTTAAATGTTATCCCCAGATGTGGGCACCATTGGATGGACTATCTGAGAACGTAGATATGCTCGAAAATCTATCATTTAACAGAAGCGAATTTGAGCAAGGTATTAAATAGTGGTCATTAGCTGCACTCTTCACATTCACAATAAATTCTTAAATGTATAGAACTCCGTTGCAACAATCTTTAAACATGTTTAAACTCACGGCTGCGATAGAGATTAGGAATTTTTTAAATGAAGGCCAAAATATATTAAAATTAGTCAAATTCACGACTTCGGTAGAGATTGGCAATTCAAAGGATAAAAGTTCATACTGTTTTTATAGTTTCGAAACTCAGTAGATCGAAATTGTATGCAATGTTAAATTTAAAAATAATTAAAAGGTTTCTTGATATATTCACATAAAAATCTAGATATTGTTGGATATTGTAATTAAAATGATAAAATAATCATAAATTGCATCGAGGTAAATAATTTGTTCCCTTCACTTGTTTAAGATTCTTCTGATCATGGTTGAAGAAATTATTTTGATAAGGAACGCATAAAAACCTTGTTATAATTATATTATTATAGAATTTTAAACCAGTTAAAATGACTTATACAATTTTTGGTCTTCCACTGACATGCAGAAAGTACGCAAATTAGTACTATCTAAGTGACTTTATAATTCTCATATTTCATGCATTGATGAATTTATTATATGTCTTTTGAAAGATATATAAGAATGCGTAATATAATTATAGTTTCAAATTCGCAGTTCGAGTAGACAAGTTCTTGTTAGGATTTACTATATACGTCTAATTGATTTTTCTTATATTTACTGATATAAAGTACGTATCAATAGTTATCATAAAATTCACTTATCATATGTACTTTAATAAAAAATCGTAGTGTTTGGTTGTAACATATTATAATTTAAGTCGTGCAGATATGCCATCCGTAGTTCAAAATGTGGCCGAATTAAATAATACCTGTTCTGTACTTTATATGGCATTATTTACATTCTTGATGCAAAACTCTCCGGATGAGAAGTACCAGACTCAGGTAAATATTTTTATATCTAGCAACTACTTTACAACTTTTGAAAGAAAAATTGAAGGTTTTAAAAACAGTATATATTTTTAGCAAATTGCCGGTGGACCAGACATTTACGATTTTATCATTGTAGGAGCTGGATCCGCAGGATCCGTAGTCGCAAATCGACTAACAGAGAACAGCGAATGGACCGTAAATAATGAAATAAACATTTTTCAAATTTTCAAATTCAAATATTAGAAGAACATGTGTTATTTTTTTGGAAACGGATTTGAGTTGATGTCAAATACTCTATTGTAAATATGCTTTGAGTTTGAAGAAGGTCGATTCAACCATAATTTATCGTAGCTTTCAAATTTCCTGATGCATCTTCTTGGAAGGAAACTATTTCCGTTTTTTGTGTTAAAATTTAAATATTATTAAATATTTATAATATTGGTTCAGGTACTTTTACTGGAAGCTGGAAGAGAGGAACCAGAAGCCACCAACGTACCAGGATTAGTTGTTGCACTTGAAGGAACTGAAATAGATTGGAACTATCGAACCCAACCAGATGGGATTGGATGTTTAAGACAGCAAGGAAGTGAATATCCTCGTGGCAAAGTAATCACATAATATATCATCATTAATCCTTTTACGACGATCATCTTATGTATTGTGACATATCAGTTGTCATGAAATTAAAAAATTGTTCCCCTACAGGTTATGGGTGGAACAAGCTCAATAAATGTAATGTTGTACGTCAGAGGAAATCGAGAAGATTTTGATGGGTGGGAAAAATTGGGAAATCCTGGTTGGAGTTACAAAGATGTATTGCCATACTTCAAAAAATCAGAAGACAACAGAGATCAGGATGTAGGAAAATTCATATTTTGAAAATCGTAAATTAGTTTCCCTAGAATCCTATAATGAATTTATCTAACTTGCAGATTCTGAAAGAAAATTCGACATATCATCAGACTGGAGGATATCTAACTATAGAAAGGTTTCCTTATACCTCACCAGATACAAAAATTATTTTACAAGGACTTGCAGAAATGGGACTTAAAACAATTGACATCAATGGGGAGTCTCAGTTAGGATCAATGAATTTGCAGACAACATCAAGTAACGGATCTCGACAAAGTACAAACAAAGCTTTTCTCCGGCCTATTAGAGGCAAAAGGTCTAATTTGTTTATAAAAACAAGAGCTTTTGTGCAAAGGATTGTGACTGATCCAAGTTCCGAGAGAGCCATAGGTGTTGAATATACATCAGTTCTCACAGGTCAACGTAGAACGGTGTTCGCAAGAAAAGAAGTGATTGTGTCTGCAGGTACAATAGATTCACCAAAGTTACTGATGCTTTCTGGAATAGGCCCAACTGACGAGCTTCAGAAACATGGTATTAATGTGATCAAAAATTTGTCCGTCGGACATAATCTTCAAGATCACGTGGCTCATACGGGAGTATCTTGTCATATAGTAGGCAGAGAGATAAATAGTTCTTATTATCCACAAAGGCTAAATGATTTGAATTACTATTTGGCAACACACAGAGGTCCATTTTCTTCTTATATGTCTACTATTACTGCATTAATTCAAACTGATTTTGAAAAAAGTCAGAGTTCTCCTGATATACAATTCTTTTTCTTTCCTGCTCCAGATACTATTTACTATAATACATTTGTTCTTGTCCCAACTTTAATAGCACCAGAAAGTAAAGGATTCATTAGACTTAATGATACTAATCCCACCTGGCATGACCCTGAAATTCACGTAAAATATTTCTCCGAAAAATCTGATCTGGAGCGCTTGATCCAAGGTACCAAAAGGATCCTTGAGATATTTAATACTACAGTATTTAAACAAAATAATTTTGTTCTTAATGAAACTCCTTTGCCACCTTGCGATATATTTAAATTCAACACTGAAGAATATTGGAGTTGTGTGATCAAACAATATACTCACACATTATATCATCCTGTTGGAACATGCAAAATGGGTCCTAAGGAAGATTCTGAAGCAGTTGTTGATCCAAGATTGAGAGTTCATGGTATTGAAAATTTAAGGGTGGTGGATGCTTCCATCATGCCGAATATTCCAAGAGGAAACACTAATGCTCCTACTATTATGATTGCCGAGAAAGCTAGTGATATGATAAAAGCAGATTGGGCATGAAGATCTCGAAGAATATTTTTGTACATCTTTTTTTAAAGTAGAATGTAATCTATGAATTATCAAAATTGTATATTTCTTTCTTGTATAAATCTCTATAATTAATTTTTGTAAAATTTTCGTTTAATCTATTTAGCTATCGAAATTAATTTTTGGGAAGCAATCCATATTTCTCTTTTAAATTTATTTATTAAATCCATTAATATAGAAATTTACAACGTAAATTTAAAAAAAATATATGTGCGATCATTAAAGAAAACATTTCCGATAAACTTTTATCGCTAATTTGATAATTTAATTGGGAATGTATATCTAGTGGAATAATAAAACAGTCCTAAAAAAGATAACACATGCATTATTTTAGCCCATTTTGTTGCCTGTAAACTGAAAAGCGGGTTTAGAGTTATGCTTCAGCCTAGTTCTTTTAACATAGTGACGTCAGAGGTAAATGATGAAATTTTACTATTTTTTAAAAATTATATACTTTTTTAATGTATAAACTCTCTTTTGTTAATTTTTGTAGAACTCGCTATTAGATTTTAGGCTAATTCCAGAAAAAATTATATTAGAAGTAAGAGGAAATGTGTGCGTTTAATGTAAATTCGTTAGCGCCATGACACAGCGAAACTTAATTACAATTTTTGTTTAATCGATTCAAAATGTTAAGTTACCAAAAATTACCGATAAATCAACTTAATACCAAAAACTGACGTGAATTTGGAAATTTTGGACACTATGTATTTCAATAATTGAAACGTTGAGAGGAAAAGCGAACGAAAAAAGAAACGTACGCAAAAGCGAAGTAAAAACGCGCGAGAGCAATACGGATATGAGAAAAGGCGAGAGGAAAAGCGAGCCAAGAATGAAGGGGGAAAGTTCCCCCACTTTGCTCCTTTACATCAAGTGGTCGGTTTCTATCCTCGACGGTCAACTCGGCCAGCCTCGTGTAAAGCCGAAAATGCACGAGCACGAACCCGAGGCTCGGGCCGAGCTCGTCCGACTTCACGATTCGGTTTCGTTGGCTATTAGGAGGTTGGGTTGATTTTCGTTTTCGAAAATTCACGCCTAAAAGGAAAGACTTCAAATACATGTAATGAAGTCTGTCAATATTTATTCATTATGTCTTTCAGGAATTCTTACGGAATGTTTTAGACACTCTGATTGTACATGGAATACATTATAAGACACTGGAGGTTTATAAAGTTGAAATATATTGGATATTATTTCAATCGATTTTAAATATTGCAATGTTACAATGGTAATAAATAATTACTATTTTTAATTTATTAAATTAATAAATGTAATCACAACTTTGGGGACTTTAAGAAGAAAAGCCGAAATATTATTAACTTGACCTCATATGCTTTCTTAATACATAAAAACTTGATAAAATCTTCAATGTCTTAAAATACTTATCTTAACATTAAAAAATATAGTTTTTACAATTTTATTTTAATTGTGAAATAATTGTAATTGGAAATTAATTGTGAATCATTGTAAAATAAATGTAACAAAATTTATTTGATAAAGAAACATGTCCTGATTTTTTAAGCACAACACAATTTTAAAGGTAAGTCTTTGTAGTATTTTAATCACTAATGAACATATTTTCAGAATAATTTTTCTTTATTTCGTCCTGATATGGTCAAGCATGGCAAAAAACTGTACTCCGTATCAATTAATTTTAAAAATGAAAAATATTAATACCTTTTATAATTTTTAATTTTAAATCAAATTTTATTTGAATATAATACACATTGATTTTTATTACTAAGATTCTTGTAAATAGTTGGTCATTTTTTAAATTATACGACATTTTTGTACCATGGTTGACGTAAAGGAATGGATTTCAGGAATGAAATTATAAAAATATCTCAGTTTGTGTTTGGTTAATAATTATATTTTTTGTTGAAATTTTTATTTGACATATCTGAAATATTGAAAAATTTTGTGAAATTTTGTCAAGAATCCTATATGACAATTATATTTATATAAAGGAGAGTGAAATCTCCATTGCCAGACTTGACAGAACTTTCGTTTTATTTTATTTTCGATTTCGTATCATTTTCGGCTCAGTCTCGAAAATAGAAATTCAAACGAAATTCAAAACTTTGGCTCGGGCTACAACTCCCGTGAAATCTTTTGAAAACAGAAATTCCATAAAATTCTTTGAGATTGCGTAAAATCTTTGGAAATCTTAGAAATCGATTCAAATCTTCAAGAACCCATAAAAATACCTGTCACTTAAAATTAGTCAAGACTCTTAAAATACCATTAAATATTTCGAAATATTAGGAGATATCTTGAAATCTTCTAAATCCCTTGAAAAATCATTGAAATCTTAGGAAATCCTATAAAATCCGTTGATATACGGATGTAAATATACTTTGAAATCCTAGGAATGCTATGGATATCGTACATAATCTCTTGGAATCCCTTTGAAACAATCGGGATACTTGAAATCGCTTGCAATATTCAAAATCCCATAAAAATCCCTTGAAAGATCTTAAAATTAGTTAAAAACCTTGAAATTCCGTGAAATATTTCGACATATTACGAGATCTCTTGAAATCTTTGAAATCCCTTTAAAATTCATTGAAACCTTCAAACTCCATGGGAATCTTTCTGAATCTCTTAAAATCCCTTGAAATATATTAAAATATTTTAAAAGCCAATACAATTTCTCGAACTCCCTTAAAATTTTCATAATATTCGGAAAACCTTTAAAATTCCGTTAAATATTTCGAAATTTTACAAAATCCGTCAAAATCCATGAATATACTTTGGAAAGTTTTTAAATCTCTTAAAACCCCGTTGAATCTCTCAAAATCCGTTAAAACTCTTTACATTTATTTTATTTATTTTCTTAATTGAAAAACAAAGTTACAAACAGTTATTAATGCCTTTAATAGTCTACATATCTAACTTAAATTTACATATGAGATAGAAAAAATCTGTTCGCTGCGCGGGCACATCCTCCTTGTGCGCGGTTTGTTTCGCTAGCTTAGTCTCAGCGCGCCAAGGGTGCGCGTCTGTCGGATCTTCCGCTTCGCGCGCGGTCCTTGTACTTCCTCCACGTTATAAAGGTCTTTCAAAATTAAAAGTCGACCCATTGACACTTGTCGTTTCGTAATTGTGAATTCTCTTTTGTTAAAGCTCTTTCGGCTTCAAAGAATGCATTCTCATCATGCGTCTCGCGCTTCGCACTTGATTAAAGTATGTCCAACACAGCAAGTTTTCTACATTATATTGAACTAACCTATTATATTAAATGTATGTTTTAATATTTTCTGTATATCAGTCTGGGATTTTTTTTAATGTTATTTTTTACAAAAAACTATGCATCTTATCAAAAAAGAATGTTCACCGAATTTGTATATCTTTTTAAGATAAATAATTGGTTTCAAAACATTTTCTCCTATCTTGTATAGATCGACCGAAAGATGGAATTTTTTATTTTTAATTACTTTTAAAAAATTAAAGCAAAAATTGTGCATCTCACTAGAAAATGTTCTCATGCGATTTTTTTTCTTATTATGAAAAACGATTTTACTTTATATTATATTACCGCATTTCACAAAGTTAAGACGAAAAATGAAATTTCTTATTGTTATTAACATTTTCCACATTTAAAATAAAAAATATGCATAGTATCAAGGAAATATTTTGAAGCAAATTTATAGATCTTTTTAGGATAAACAATTTCGCTTTTCAACTTTTTTTTTTGTAACTTGTATAGCTTTGGTGGAAAATTGAATTCTTAATTTTCTTAATTCGATTTCCAGTCAATAAAATCAGAATCGTTAGTTAAAAATTACCGGCTAACGAACTGGTCCTTTCTTTTCAGGCCTTGAGTAAGTGTACCGAAGCGAAATCTAGTCAGATAATTCCTTCGTGAGTTATATTTAAAGTTAATTATAGTTATATTTTCAAATTAATTATTAATATTTCCTCGAAGAGGCATACATTAATTGTGAATTTAACTTCGATGAATTGAAATTGTTATTATAAATTTGATTTCTTTTGTCATTTAATTTGCATAAACAAATCAATCTAGCAATACAACTGGCATCTGCTGCATTTTCAGTATTTATATGCATCATTTACATTTATTTCGTTTCTTAATCACGCAGATTTGATTAATAAATAATGACCACCGTGAACTGGACAAGAAAACTTGTCAAGGTTGTGAACAAATTTATTTATATCAATTTTTAAATGCCAAAAAACATTTTATTTTTGCAAAAATCAAATCTTGACATACAATATTGCGTTTTAAGCACAACTCTAATCAATGGTAATAAACATTTTCTGAAGAAAAAAATCACTCGTACATATCAAAGAATAAAAAAAAAATAATTCGATTTTTGAGAACGTTTTGTGTGGAAATATTTTTTTCTCGGAACTTATATTCACACGTTAAGCAACCTAATATAGTTTTGTTTTCTTTTAAAAGAATCTATCCAAGTTTTTATAAAACAATAAAAAAATCTGTTCCTTGATTTTGTAATAGTATCCGACTTAACAAAAACTCTTTTTCTATATATGTTCAAATTAAAGCCACAAGCAGCATTTATTTGAATGATTGACAGAATACTGTGATAAGAATATTATAGGTAGTAAATAAATTACAGAAGAAATATGAATTAATTATCAAAAATTCTTAGATAAGTAAATCACACAATTATATTCAAGCTTTATCATGACATGAAGATAACGAATTTACATTTAACGAAAGAATTCTCGATTATTTATGGCTGATGTCATTTTTTTCATTCAGGTAAAATCTGATGCAATAAAATGATTGTAACTCATGAATGACGATTATAAAGAAAATTAATAAATGAGTTCCAAGCACCAACGGCTAATGTATGCATGTATTAGTGTGATTTCTTTTTAGCTTTTTTCTTAAAATCATCTTGGCACCCCTACAAAATTTTTTCTTTTTTAGTCATTTTTAGTCATAATTTTGCCACGATAAAAGTAAATAAAAAGGTATATGCGGAATTAGAAACGAAAATAAAAAAATAGTGCCCTTGGCTCATACCGCTCCATGTCTGGGGCGGGATGAGCCAGACACTGGGGCGAGATGGGCCACTTAATTAAATGACTTTTCATATATTATTTATAAGTGAGAGTATTGTTAAGTTATAGTATTATAAAACAAAAACATATCTTACACATATTTTTCAAAAATGTTACGGAACATTTCAAGTATTTGGCGTTAAAATGATGCAATCCCTAATCCTAACCTCTACCGTAACTAACTCTACAAACAGTGAATAGAAAAACGATTTGTATCTACATATATTTTAATAATTGTATTGCAGAAATAAACATAACAATTTTTCGAGTTTACCAGAAACTCATATTATTTTTTAATACAGACCTATAACAGTGCATCTGTCAAACTTTTTCTGAGCATTTTTTTTCGACAAGATTAATTTTTTATACATTTGCACCATAATTACACACTAATTAATATACTGCATAATCTGTTACAATAAAACATTGCACCTTAAGCTACTGAATGCTACATTAAGAGGTTAGGTTAATGCACAGAAATAGGTGGCTGATACCGCCCAGAACAGTGGCTCATTCCACCCCATATGACACTTGCAAGTAAAATCAAAATTTCACCTATTTTTGTTTCACAATTATATAAAAAATCTAGTAAAAATTAAGTTTTATTGAATAAGCTATCTAAATAACTACTTGAAAAACATCTAATATGTAATTTCATGTGATTCTTGGACTTTTTAAACAAATGCAAAGTAGCAGAATACAGGTCTTAACATTCTTACTTTCGTTTTTCCCAAATTTATTCAACAATAAGCGAACATTTTTTTAAAAGAAGTTTGTTAACGTTCTTCCTGATATGAGTACAAAGAACAGTTACAAAAGAAGTGATAGATTGCGAGAAAATTGAGTGGCTGACCTTTCCCCATATGCTCATTTCACCCCACCTTAGCCTACTTTTCTTTCTTGAGAAAACGTTGATTTAATTTAATTTTTTCTAGTTCTTTAATAAAAAAACAGTGTCAACTTATTCATTTCAGCAAAAAAATTAGTCAAGTGATTTAATGACTGCATGTCATATTATTTTAAGGTCATTCAAGGTCATTTTGCGAAAAATGTTCATTCAACAAACAAACAAAAAATCACTGTGGTTATTAAGTAAAAACGGTCATTTTTGTGAAATGACCTTGAATGCCCTTCAAATAGTATGATAAACATTTATCAAACCACTTGACTATTTTTTTTACTAATATGAATAAATTGTTTTTGTAAAAATCTGAAAAAAATCTCAGTGCAATATTGAATTGTAAAGAACACAATCCATACGCGCCAGAAATAAATAACCAATGAATGGCGTGAATTTATTTCAGAATGAGAATTTTTGCCTTAAAATGGCCTTGAGTGAACACTAAATATTTTTTTTTTCCGACCCCCCTTGAAAACACGCCATTGCATGCACGTGAAGCAGCCGTAATGCCCGCTACAGATACGCTGCACCCCGCAAGTGAGAATATGGAGGAATTGATCTTTATCTTTGCAAAAAATTGTATTGCTAGACCCGACAGTCTCCCTTCTGCAAAGTACGCTATTTATTGCTTTCACCTATAATTTAAAATTGTCAAGTACACCAAACATCCTCTATCTGCTTCACATACTTGTTTTCAAGGAGGCGGACAAAAAGTATGGTGTGTATCAAGGGCAGCCTTCGCCTCGCTTCGCTTGGGCAGTAAATTCACACTCGTCAAAATAGCATTCTTTACGCCCTTGATACACAATATACTATTTTTTAAATTCTGAAACAAATCAGAGGTTCAAGTTTTTTGTTTTATTTTAAACATTTTATAAGTGTTTGACATTTTGACTACTTTTACGTATTAAGTGGAGTTTCTGTTTCTTTGAATTGCTTTGATGGTTTTTTACCATCACTAAATCAGCAATAAATGTGTTGACTGATGAGGGCTGACATAGCAGCCGAATATTATATATATTATAATATAATATATAATAATATAACATATAAAGTAATAGAATCGCTGACCACTTGCTATAATCTTCCATGTCACGCGATTCCAATTTAAATGAGTGTTTTCGTGGTTCCAATACTTAGCAATTTTTTTTCATAATCAAAGCGACGGAAAAAAGATTACGAAATGATCTCAGTTTATCTTAAAAATGATTTTATTTGAAATGGCAAAAAACCCCTATTGTCTTCAGTTTGTACAAATTAAGTCAAGCAAATCTTTTGTGTTATAAAACATAATTACGCTAATTTTTTATCCAATTTGAGTCAGCCTACGTATTTCAAGATGAGTTAAAATTTGAGCTAAACGGTAGCTTAGAATTTAGAAATTATAGTTTAGAGGGGCCGAAGCAGTTATCATGATATAATCGACTTTGCCAATTTCAAATAATTTAAAAATCATAATTTTCGGAGAATACTGCAAAGTTCTACAAAAAAAGAATAATAATCTAACATCCAAATGCTTAGAGTACTTACTGTATAATTTAATTTTCCCATCGGTTTCCCCAAGTGAATTCGTGGCGATGCATCTAAATGATCCAAAATCTTGAGGACGCACTGAATGTATAGTTAGCTTCATTGTACTCTCGTATCCAGAGGGGATGTTCTCCACCTTATAATTAGTGTCTGAAAAAAGTATGATAATTATGCAGTCTTCGAATATTTCATTATAAAAATATTTAGTGTCATTTACGCTCCATAATAATAGGCTATAGAGACGGTTCTCTTTAAAAAAATAAAAAGATGTAGACGAAATTGAACAGCATATAAAAAGTAGGTATGTTTTTTAATATAATTTAAAAAATACAATTTTTTTATTCACTAAATAAGAGACAGTAAGCCCTAGGATTTGATTCTGTTCGTGAAAATTCAAGTTCGAAGACAACTCTAATATATGATTAATTAATCTAGAATATTTTCCATTTGTGTCCAATTGAAAAATTTCATTAAGATAATTTGTAAATCTTGTTCAAATATACTATAAATAACGATTTAAACTCACGGATCTCCTCGAAATAAAAGCGGCATATTTTCTCAATTATGTAACTTTTCAAATTTTGTTCTAACCGTAAAATATAACTGGGATAGTTTCAAAATATATTTGACATCTAGTGAAGATTTCTGCATGAAGTTTCTTAATGTATGAGAAAAATCATTTTTTCTACATTTTGGGACCTAAAGATCTTTTGTAATTTATAAGTCTTAGGCTTTTGCAAAATCTATGGTCCAAAATTTCGTCACATGTACGCAAATACTATGTAAATCATTTGAAACAACGGCTGTTATCATTCACCAAATATTCATTTTCTTGCTGAATATCGTTAATTCATCAGTTTTTTCCAGGAACAATTTCGATTTGAAAATAATTAATTAAAATCAATTAAAACCCATTAAAATCCTATCATAAAAATGACAAAAAAAGTGGCGTTCGGTTTCTTAGTAAGTAAATAATCAACTATATAAAACATACATACTTCCTGTGAAGATATTTTATTTAACAATTGAAGTATATAAATCGTGGATTCAAAACAGGGCCTTTTTTAACATATACTAAAGTTCAATCGTTAAGAAATTATTAAATATAAATACAATTAATGAACGATATCGTGTAGGTTTCTTTAGATGTTTTAAATCATTTTTATTGCTTTTTCTAGCATGCAAAGGAATCAAAGTGTAACGTGTTACCTTGACTTTAACATTTCCTTCATTTTTAAAATTTATATTAGAATACTTGTCATTCAACATAATTCATAATTATTGATTTGACGACGTAACCACACTGAATTACAAAAAATGAAATATAATAATTAGTTCCAGATACTAAAAGTTTCTCAGAATTATGAACAAAATAATTTGAATTATATATATACAATAATGATTTAGAACTTCAGTGCTTTTAACTTCGTACCATTAAATGAAAAGATCATTTTTAATTCTTTAGCAGTACGTGTTTATAAATAATAATTTTTTACATTTTAGACTATTCTTTTTAAAGACAAATTAAAAAAAAAATACAATTTTTAGAACATTTTTTTCCCCAGCGTTATCCCTGATATATATTTTTAATCATCATCAATTAAAACTTGAGCATACGAAGAAGGCATATTACTTGTTAGTTGTATAATATAATTATTATCAATTAATTTCAAATCATATAATCCGTTTTCATACATTTTTCACAAAACAGAAAAGTCTTAAAATTCAGCTTTATTACAAATAATTTAAGTTAAAAAATGAAACATTTTCATATCCTTTTTCTGAAAAAGAAATGCTTTTTCATCGCATAAGTGTCCAGATAGCATATCGGGCACAAGATAATCCAGAAGGCTTTGGATTTCAGTAATACTGATAAGCTATTTGCAAGGCTATATACAAATTTTCTATTCCATACCTTAACTTTCTTTTCAACTAAATGTTAAATTTGACCAATTTTCGGGAGTTCTTTAAGCCTAAGAAGCTACTTCCATACATATTACAGATCAAATAATTTTTTTTGAAACTATTTTAATATAGATACGAGATAAAAAAAATCTCGTGATAAATAGATGAAGATTTCATATTTGTTTACTTAAATGAATCATGAAAATGCTGAACGTTACATGTTAACAATATTTTATATTGTAATAAGTTTGTAAAGCTACTCCGATACATATTAGAGAGCAAAAATATTTTTCCGCAAAAAAATGATAAAAATGGTCTATTTGATCACTTAAATTATTTATATGAATGATAAATGTTAAGTTTTATTATTATCTTGGAATATATAAAGTCTGATAAGCTATTAGGGTACATATAAGATATAAAAGAATAATGAAAATGTTCTATTTGTTAACGTAAATTATTTATAACAACGTTAAATGTTACGTGTCAACTATTTGCTGGAGTTTGATTAATCTGAGAAACTACTTCGACATAATATAGAAGGCAAAGAGTTTTTCTTCGTTAAAAGGGGATGAAAATGGTTTTTTGTTGATGCGGTCTAATTATAGTACATTGAATATTATATAATTTCTAATATTATACAAATAGCGGGCAATTTGAAATTCTCTTTTTTACTAAATACTAACCGGTCATGAGTGTTTCATTTGTTGGCCTTGTCCAGTAAGTGATTGGTTTAGGAAAAGCCTCGCTGTGACACTCCAGAACAAGAGTTTGGCCTTCATAAGCTCCAACTAATTGGTTTTCAATCCAAACCATTGGTGGAACTAAAAAAAAATAGCGAAATTTTAATCGCAATACCGAAATTTATTGTAGGGAGAAAAAAAGAGACCAACAGCAGCGATATTTTTCTTATTATTTTTACTTTAATATTCTTAAATTTAGTTGTATACTTTTATATTTCCCATTACTCAAATAAAAAAAATACGTATTTTTTTGATGAGAAAAAAAATTATATTCAGAGGTAGTCTGAACACCATGAAGTTAAAACGTATTTTCCATAAGAATAAAAGACATTTTAGTATTTTTTTACAGAATCGTCAATATTGAGCATACCGAGTTGCTCTTCAACATTTCTTTCGACGATTAGCCAAAAAATGAAAAAATAAAAAATTACTTTTCGAATTTTATCCCATAAGTCTGTTTCATCGGGTCCTAAGAAACCCCCATAAGTGAGCAATTGGTTTTTGCAACTTATTGCCGCTAATTCTTTCTTTTAATTTTGTTTTTAGTACAAATTGTTCGTAATACATGAAATATTAATTTCTACTGATAACTAGATGCTTCAGAAAATGTTAAACAATGTATTATTGTTTATAGTAATTTCCTCTTAGGATAGAGGTAGAAAATAGCAGTTTTTTCTGAATTTTTCAACTTTTTTCAACTTTTCAGTTAGAGCGAAAAAATAATTATAGTTAAAAAAATATATATATTTGTATGATTTTTTATTATTATTACCGTCAAACGGGGTAATTTCGGAAACGTGGGGTAAATTCGGACACCCCTAAATTGATAGGTTAAGTTACTCAAAAGTGTTCCAAGAATATGTGGAACTGTTTTGAATAATTTTACCTATCAATTTAGGGGCGTCCGAATTCACCCCACATGTACATAACAATATTCTTTCAGAATAATACTAAAAAGTTGCGATTTTATCTGAAATTTCCAAATCTTTGTCAACTTTCCACTCAGCGCAAAATGATGATTAATCACATTGAACAAACATAATTGTTCGAGGAATTTATTATTGTTTATAAAACTCTTCTCTTAGAGTAACGCTAAAAAGTTATAAAAAATTCTAAAATCTTCAATATTTTCTCAAGTTTTCACTTGGAGGGGGCTAATAATTATTTAAATACAATAAAAATAATTGTTAAAACAATTTATCATCATTGATATTAATATTTTCTTAGAATAATACTACAAAATTGTTGTTTTTTTTCTGAAATTTCCAAATATTTTTTCAACTTTTCAGTTAGATTGAGGTAATAATTAATGCAAGTTAGTAAAATATTCGTTCAAAGTTTTTATTAATAATTATAAATATTTTCTCTTAGAGTAATGTTAGAACGTTGCGGTTTTATTTGATATTTCCAACCCTTTATCAGCTTTTCACTTTGAGCGAAATAATAATTAATCAAATTGAAATAAATCAATTCTTCACTTGAAGTGAAGTTATAATAATCAAAGTTCATATTAGTAATTGTTCAAAAAAGTGTATCATTATTTATAATAATATTCTCTTGGAATAATGCTAAGAACTTGCTGTTTTATCTGCAATTTCCAATTTTTTGAAACTTTTTAGTTAGAGCGAGGTAGCAATAATTCATTTTATTAGGACCTGTTTAATTTATTTATATATGTATATTATCGTCGATGACAATTTTCTTTCTTCAAGGGATGGTAAAGGGGAAGGGGAGGGAGCGATAGTAAAAACTGGGCAGTTTTACATTTTTATTTCCGGTTCTGCAATAAACTTTGTGTTGTAATTCGAAACAACATTTTTACTGGTTATTTACTGACCAACTTTTCCGAACTGCTACTAATTATTCCATCCCTTGTTTTTATCTCTACTATACCACGAACTTTTTCTTTAAATTATTATTTTTTAAATATTAGTAAAATACTAAAAACACTTCATTAGAAAAAAACTATTTGAAGATGATTCTCTCTGGTGTTTGTCTATTATTTATTAATAAATTGTTAAAACAAATATTTCTTCAACTTTCGTTAATTATCACCTTACTTTGACTGAAAAATTTACAAAAAGGTTTAAAATAAAAAAGAAAAATTGCGAGTTTTTACCTATATTCTAGGAGAAAGTTAGTATAAACAATGATTAATTGCCGAAAGGATTTATCGAAAAATCTGACTATCATTAGAAAGGAATATTTTATGTATTACAGATAACTTTTACTGAAAGAAACCGCCAAAAAATAATGATAAGCGCCAGAAAGGTGCGAAACCTAGTTTTTCACTTGTGGCGTTCTTTTGGAGCCTTACAAAACAAGCTAATAGGGATAAGATTAGAAAAATAATTCCTTATTAGCATTTTGTAGACAATTGTGAAAAGAAATGTTGAGATACAACTCGTTATACTAAATTTTGACGACTCTGTAAAAAAATTACGAATAGTTATTTTTTCTTAAGGGAAATGCGTGTTAAACTTCATCATACAAAAAACGTTTTGATCAAATAATGAATCCTTCACCTCATGCTACTTATTGATTACCTACCTTTTTCATATTTAAAAAATGGGGATTCAGTTTTTTGATACCAATTTCTCGCATATCAAACATCATCCAGGCTTTTTTTATTCCTTCCCAATTAAATACTATTGAACTACATTTGATTCTCCTTTGAAGCAAATCATTCATCAAGCAATAAACCTATTCACTGGATGCCTACTCTATTGATTTTGTATCCAGTGTGCAAAATATAATAATAGGCATTCGGAAACAATAGGTTTCAAACAATAAAGATAATATTTTAAAAATTCTATTCAATCTGCTGCAGTTTGTGGAAGAAAATGGTTTGCTTGTTAATAGAGGAAGTAAAGGAATTTAAATACCTTGGTTTTATCATACATGTGAATGGGGAACATGAAACGCATATATGGGAAAGAATTAAGCAAGCGGCGGGGTTATGAAATAGATATGGGGAATAGGAAAAAGTATATTTAAAAAATATTTGAATAGGCGAATGAAGTTGTTTGATACGCTGGCATTGTCGGCATTCGGGTATGGGGCAAAGATATAATATTGGGATAGGAGGAGAAGGAGATATGGTTATATGGTAAGAGAAGAGGCTTAAAATGGCAAATTAAGAACGGGGAATTACGAAAGATGGCGTGGAAATGCAAAGAGAAACTATAGGGGGAAGTGAAAGGAATTAGCAATAAAGTGTTACAAAGAGGTAGAAAAAAGAGGAGAGAGCGCTGTAGACTTAATGCAATTTAAAGAAGAAAAGAAATAGTTGTTTAGAGCTCGAGATACAGGAAAAGAAGGAGATATAGACTACAAAGAATTGAATAAAAGATAAGGAGAAAGAGAAGAAGAGAAGAGAAAAGGAGGTAATAGATAGATGAGGGAGGATAGAAGAATCATAATGCAATACATGGTGTGAGGTCAATACGTTCATGCTATACTCTTCAATGTCTGGTTGGCTTTAGGTGAAAAAACAATATTGGAGAGTTTTTGGTGCTAACCCCAGAATGGTGGTGATAAAAAGAGAAGGATTGCCAAAATATCTGGACAGAGGATGAGAAGAGAAAATGTAGAGGCTGAATGTCAAGGTTGAAAAAGTTATAGGAGATAAAGAATAAGAATGGGAGAGTGCAGGAGATGAAAATAAGTTAAATTAATTAGGAAGATAAGAAGTAAGCGATTTAAAAATGATATAATAAAGGATTGAAGGAAAAGTGGTTATGTAATTCCAAAGGGAATACATTAAAAATAAATAACTCTACTGTGAAAAGCTAAAATTGCATTATTTTGAAAAACAATGCTTCTCTGAATATAAATCATGGAGGCTGCTTGGAAAGGCTACGTGCGTTTGCATTCCAACTGGTGTCGTTCCTCGAGTTGCGATGAGCCTAGCTGAGTTAAATTACATTTTAGAGCATGCGTGTCTCTCCGCGTTATACAACAGTACGAAATGTTTGTGGGTGCGAGAAGGTGAAATAAAAGGGGGGTTGGGGTGGTACTTTGTGGATTATACCTACAGTGAACAATGAGAACAATTCGCTTGCTGACTGTTGGCGGTACTCCATTGGAAGCTATGCAGAGATACGGTCCCATGTGTAGACGAGTGACACGTGTTATTTCCAGCTCTGGACCTTCGATGCTTGCAACTGCAGCAACAAATCATATTTACATGAATGCACAAACAAAAGCCAATTACACCACCAAACTCACTAATGAGCTAAAACATGGCCCAAAAGTCGTCATTAATTATAGTTTTGCTTCCGTACGGAAAAATATCTGTTTTAAAGGATACTGAACAATATTAGGTCGCTTTGAAGAGTAGGCCATTTGAATTTCATAGAATATGTGCAACAAAATCACAGTACTTTTGAGTAGATCAAATTGATCCCGAAATTGGATCAAAATTATATGCAATGGTCCGATTCTCAAGATCAATTCCCTGCTATGATTTTTCATCAATAGCACCTTTTGAGTGTCAGTTGTTATGTCGACCATCATCTACGCATGCACATTGTAATTTGAAAATTGAACTTTTGAAGAAATGTTATATATTTTTCTTATCGAAAAATTATTGAGTTTTGACGAATACTTAAGCTGCATAAACATGAAGCAACACTCTTCGTAGCCAATAAAAAATCATTTAAAAAACCATACAGGTATGTAGCAGAAGTTTAGGAAAATAGTAACTTTTCTCCCACCCTAAAATTCAAGATTCCCTAAAATATTCAACGTTGGCCCTAGGAATTTGATATCTTCCAAAAATGAAAATTGTAACTAGGTAAATCTATGAAAACACCTTTTTTAAAAAAAAATTGATTCCCAGCGTTGAATATTCTTCTTTCTTTTCGTTAAAAATTAATTTTTCAACTGAAAATTTAACTATTTATCATATAAGTTAAAAAATCAAATCTTTCGGTTAAAAATGCAACTATTTTTGGTTGAGAGTTTATCCTGTTTAGTTTGAAAGTCTAGTATGAATGAATTAACAATTTTATCAATTAGTCCTGTTTTATTAAAAAATTCATCCGTTTTGTTGAAAATTCCTCTTTTTGGGTTGGAAATTCCACCATTTGATCGAGAATGATCTTTTTTGCTAAAAATTTACGTTTGCGGGTTAAAAATTAAACTATTTTGTAGAAAATTTGGCTGGATAATTCAACAATATGGTGGCATTTTTTTGTCTCTTGGTCGAAAATTCTTCTTTTTTTTAAAGGTTTGTCTTTTCAAAAATTCATTTCTTTTGGCAGAAATTATATCCCTTTGGTAAAAAACTAAATATTTTTGTTTGAAACTTTATATTTTTCAATCCAAAATTCAAATCTTTGGTTCGAAACTCTACTTTTCTTGTATAAAATTAATCCTCTTGACTAAAAATTTATCATTTCGGTTGAAAATACAATTACTTTATTGAAAAAAGAATTCCTTCTTAAACATTAATTTCTTGGTTGAAGATTAATTATTTTATTCAAAAATTCATGACCGTGGTTGGATATGTAAATATTTTTTTTAAAAAGTCGTTTTTCTGTTGTGGAAAATTTATGATTTATAGAGAAAAATTCAATTTGTTGGTTACAAATGTACATTTTTTAGTTGAAAATTCAACTATATGGTTCAAAATTTATGAACTATGTTGAAAATTCATCTCTTTTGTGAAATGCAATTCTTTTTGGTTAAAAATTAATTTTTTCTTTAAAGATTCACCTACATGTTTATAGGTTGAACTTTTTTATCGAAAATTCATTATTTTGGTTGAAAATTAATTTTTCAAATTAGAAATTCAACTATTCCAGCTCAAAATTCATGATTTTAGTCCAAAATTCATTCGCTTGAAAATTTAATTATATTGTTGAAAATTCAACAATTTTGTTGGCTCATTCTTCTTTCTTTTAAATTCCAATAATTCAGTCGTAATTTTGTTCTATCTTGACTCAAGAATCTCTTTCGATTGAAAATTTAACTCTTTCGATCTAAATTTGTGTTTTTGGCTTAAAAATGTATCTCTTTTTATAAAACTGTGATCTTGTTTTGTTTAGAATACAAAAGTTTGTTTGATTATTAATCTCTTTTTGTTGGGCGTTTGTCTTTTGTGCTGAAATTTTTTTTAAGTTGAAAATTGATACTTTTTTAATGAAAATTCAACTATTTTTTTAAAAGTTCATTCATTTTGTTAGAAATTCGTATTTTTTTGCTAAGAAATGAAATCGTCTTGGTTAAAAATTCATTTTTTTGGTTAAGAATTCAACAATTCTATTAAGAATTCTTTTTTTGTCCCTGTTGAAAATCAGTTTTTGAACTGAAAATTGAACTATCCTATTTTTAGTTGAAAATTGATTTTTTTAATTCAACTGTTTTATTGAAAATTGATCATTTTCAGATAAAAATGTATGTAATCATATCTTTTTATTAATTTCTGAAGGTGTTTTTTCCAACTGTATCATCCTGTTTAATTTTCATATCTTTTCTGACGACTTGTTACGATTTTTAGGAAAAAATAAAATTATTTTTACGCCTAATATGAGTGAATACTAATTTTTTACGTCTGAAGATCTGTTAGCAGCCCTAGAATCCTATTTACTCTTTTACAATAAATTTGAAAAAAAGTTCACACCAAATGAAAACTTTTTGGAAGGTCCCCCCTCAAATCAGAGAAAATATTTTCTCATTCAAACCACCCTGAAATCTTCAGGTATATTTCATAATTTTCAAAAAGTATAGGCTTAATTGTTGTGATGAGATGATAAGGATTTGAAAACCAAATTGGTATGCTCAAGACATTTTTTTAAATTTCTTTATTTACCTAAGGCTCTGTTTCGTAATTTTTATACTTTCGGTGAAATAATTTAAACATTTTTATAGCAATGATAAAAATACAATCCCTTGAAAGCAAAAAATTACATTTGATTTTTTTAAGATCTTTAAAAATTGATGCCGCGCGCTATAAAGAGGCCAACTAATATTTTAATAAATCACCTGAGTATGTTTGAATTACATTCAATTCTACGCACTTCAGCTGACTCAATCAAATTTCAATCGGTCCTCTTTTGAATTCAAAAATTACTTTTTCATCAATGCTGCAATACCACAAATCATACATATCTTCCAATTTTTTAAATACTTATTTTGGAATGTTTATGTTTAATGTACTTTTAAGACAAATTTGTTACACGGGAAAATGTTTTAAATAAATGTCAAGAATGGCACGTTATAAATGACATTTTCTCGAAACATGAAACAAATACTTTTAACAATAATAATTAAAAATCGATTGTTTCATTTAATTTTTGAAAAAAATACATAACCATCTCCTTCCTTTCAAATAAAAAATTAAACAGCACGTCGAATCGGAAATAAAGTATAATTTCCTCAATAAAATAATTCGTTTTCATAATTCGTCTGGAAAAAGTTTAGATATGTAAAAATTTCTGCACATCATGTTTGCATTTTGTATTTTATTAAAATTTAAAAATATCTTCAGATTGTCAAAAAGTATATCAAAATTATTTAAAAAATTTCCCAAATTCCTGAAATAAAAAATTTCTAGAAAGCACTGCTAATAATTTTTAAATAAATAGCACAAGAAAACTTACTTCCTTGAATAAAATTAAAACTTTTTCTATTCTTCTCTTTTCTTTACATTATTGCAGTGATTCAGAAACTTCACAATTATTCAGGTTCAAAAATTAAAATTTATTTAATTATATGTACTTCAAATTGACAATAAATTTGCTCTAAGTAGAATGCAATCTAACTTCGCCTATAAAATTCGTTAGGGGCGATCCAAATTTTCACCCATCTATTAAGACTTTTCTCATCAACAGATTTCCTTTAACACGACATCCTTTTTCCAGTAAAAAGGTTCTCTTAATCGTTTTGTCTGAAGCGAGACCGTGATACTGAAACTCATTACCACTTTCAAACTGAAAGCGTGAATAATTAAGTAACTCTGATGAAGTGCAAAGTTCTCGATATATTTTTTTCCCTCCAGATGACTATAAAGGACTTAAGAAGTGGATGAAAACGACCAGCAATCTGTGTTGGTGTTCAAATGTATCCGTTACTTCATTCGTTCGCGAAATGGATATCCACAAGAAAAAGTAAGAAGTAGCTTTGTAAAGCTTACTTCTAGTGTAAGAAGTTGTATCCTGAATCGTTTTTTGAAAAGTGTTCAACCTAAAACGTACTTTTTTTTTAGAAACCTGTTGAAAGTGGAATTTCAATGAAACTTTTCTTTGCTAAAAAATAAATGAAAAGAAAGAGATGATAGGCACTGAAGATTTAACTTTATTTTCGAAAAGATATTGATACATAAAGCTTATTTTGCCTTTCTATACGATAATCAGAGAAAAGCTTCGATGAAAAAGTGAAGTTACAAGAAATAAAAGTTTATAGTATCTCCAATATTTTGTTTTTATTATGAAAAAATAAATATTGTCCAGTAGATAGTAAAAACTTTTGAAAATATTCAACAGCGCCTTCCTGTTTTAAGTTGAAAATACCAAGAAAAAAGCCTTTATTTGAATACACTTGCCTTATACTATTTTGTCTATACTATTTTATTGCCTATACTATATTACTACTTGCCTATACTATTTATTAGATGAAAATATAATTCGACCACATGTATCGGTGATAAAAAAAATTTACCAAGTAAAACTACATGCAGTTTTTAAATCAAAATTAACCAAGTGATTTGGACAAAAATGTTCATAATAAAAAACATTAACAAAGTCTTTTTATGGAGCGTTATCCGAAAGGAGTAAGAACTTTTTTTTTAAATTGGTTAACATCTTCTGTTCTCTTTTTTTGTTTGAAAATTCAACTTGTCGAAAATTCTAAAAAATGTCCCCATTACTTCGAAAATTATAGCGAATTTCTTCTGCGCACAGGTTTTACTAGTTAATAGTAGTGAAAAATTATGGATGAATCACATTTTTTTCGGGTTGATTTACAATTTTTGAAAATGGCCAAAAAACATGTTATTTTTGGATTGAGTCCTGTGCACACATTTTGAATAAAGTTTAATATGTCAAACCTGAAATTTGTTCAGCTTGAATCAAAGAAACATGCTATTATTTTGTTTGAAAACAAATTTTAATTATGTTTCGACCGTTCGAAAATGGTAAATTTTATGTTTTTTTTAGCGATTTTGACGACTTGCTAAGACTAACAAAAATAATTTTTTTTAACAATAAAATATTAGGATGTTTTTTTAATTCAAGCTGAAAAAATTGCAGGTACGACATATTTAACGTTTTCAAAATGTGTGCAAAGGACTCAATCCAAAAAACGTGTTTTTGGCCATTTTCCGAAAATTCTAGAGCAACATTTTTTTCCAATTTATATTTTTTTATTATTATTCACTAGGAAGAACTATACATATAGAAAAAATTCGTTACAATTTTTGAAGCAATAAGGAAATTTTTTGGAATTTTCAAAATTTTGCATTTTCAAATCAAAAAAGAGAACAGGAGATATCAACCGATTACACATTTTTGTTTTACTTTTCTCGGATGTCAACCCACCAATTTTTTTCGCGAAGCTCAAACGATTCGACTATTATAATCATTTTCACTCTGCCTTATTATACATACAATCCCGCCAAGTTTTATAATTACTAAAATGGCCTTTTGAATTCAAAATATTTCCATATTGTACTTTATGAAAGAAGTTTTCTGATATATTTTATTATGAATATTTAAAGAGAATAAATTTGACAGCTTTCATTTCGGAAATTCATGTATTTTTACTTGGCAGATTTTTGCATCGCAGATGTTTTTGGTGAGATTCCATGTATTTTTATTTTTTATTTTTTTTAAATATGGTAGGCACCCTCAAGTAATTTAATTTGTATTAAAATGTAAATTTACTGAAATAAAAAAATCGAATTAATTTCTTGAATAATTTTGGTGAAAATTTAATTAAACCAATTTAATCGTACTGTTATGCAATTTCAATTTGGGTTGGAATCTTCAATTGTAATTAAAAGTGGAAAGGGTGGTTACATTCAACGAACTAATCCGATACTCATTACATTTAATTTAAATGAATATGAATTCAAATTTTTCACCTGTGCTTACCTCTCATCTATTGGGGCCAAACTTAACACTATTCAATTGAAAAATTTTTAATTAGAAGATTTAAAAAAATAGGCATCCACGCTATCTTTTTTAATGCGATAAATTGAAGAATAAATGAAAAATTTTATAAATTCTTCAAAATTATATTATTTTGAGCAATTTTAAGCTGAATATATCAATTTAAACAACGAAATTTATTTTAAAATCTTTTCAAATATTCTTTTAAAAGTTCTTTTGATGAAATCATTTAAAAATTTTACAGGAATCTAACGGGAAAATTCACTTTCAGTTGTTCCAGCAATTTTAGTAGAAATTATTTATTCTTTTTCATAGATTACCAGCAAAAGTTCTTTTGAGCATAATTGCACATATTTTCTCCTCTTAAGATGAAAAAACTGGTATACAAAAATGAGGTGAAACCAACAAAAAGTAAAATACTCGTTTGATAAGAAGTTTATTTTTTTGCCGTTTTCATTGTTTTGTTTTATAAAAAAATGTAATTCTTTAGACTTTTTTTATTTAAAAGTATATTTGATTAAAAATCATTTTTACTTTTGAAAATTATATTGGGTCAAATAAATCCCATGATAAGGTATTAAAAACAAAAAAGTTACCAACAATTTAAGGTCCTGTATCTTCAACAATTTTTGAATTTTGAAAACATATTTAGTTCAAATATTTTTCACTACTAAAGGAAAAAGTTTCAAAAGTCTTATCCGAATCCCATTCAATGGTGACAATGTATGTGATGAAATTACATGGAATACACGATTTTTCATTTTAACTTTGCAATTTGGGAAAGGTGCGTCACAAGTCATTGTGCATATTCTTTATTTATAATTTCTAAATTAATGCGTCTAACCGTGTTGAAAGGATTTGTTCAAAAACGTATTTTTATGGTGGCAATACCTTAAAGTTATATTTTGATATCCATTGCAAATAAAGAATTCTTGTGATCAAAATATTTTTCAATGATATCCATGAATGGCATATATTTCAATTTTGTCATGGTTTAACAACAAAAAATGTACATTTTATTATTTATCACTACCTAAAAGAAAAAAGTCGTCCGTCACACTGTGACACCGTCTGATGGAAAATTGATTTTCTCGGAACTGAATAACTTTTTTCGTTGAAACACCATTGAAAAAAATTACAAATTATAATTGTTGTTACAATTCAAATAGTCTTTTCAGAACCCATGTAATTTGAAACTTAAAACTAAAAATTTACTTTCTGGGAAATGAATAATTTTGTTATCAAATTCTTCATCCTATATTCAGTGACTCAACATATCGGGCATGGATTATCAGTTCATTTTTTGATTGAGTATTTTATTTCTTCTCACTGTTTCAGCTCAACTTGGAGAGGGTAAAAAAAGCATGAACTCGGCATGATCACCTTCGACATGATCACTGCTTGAAAGCAGAATTTTTTTAACTTGCGATTTCGATTTCGCGCTCAGTTTTTTCGTTCTCCTGCAAAATTGCTATTTTGTCAGTTACCTCCTTTTGCCTTTCCATCCTTCATACTCGTATACTTTCCACTGTGATTTATAGAAATAATAAGCTAAAGAAGACTTGTCTTTGTACAAAATCTAAGCATAATATATCGAGTAAGGACAAAATTTTATTACTCTATTGCTTTCATTGTCCATTTTCATTTCCACTTTTAGTGGAAGTTTACTCACTCTCGGTATGTACCAGCACTTAGGAATTTCAACAGGAGCTCTAGACAATAGCTATTCAAAGTGGAGAGAAGAGAATTGCAAGGTTGGGTCAGGTTAATAGCTTTCGATAGAATGGAGTAATTATTGACTTTATTGACTGGGTTGACATCTTAAATATTTTAGAGACTATAATACATTTACGATATGAGCAACTGGTGCTTCATAGAAACTAGCAGTATGAATGGGACTTGATGAAAATTAGCTATTTTCTGTATCACACTTCTACCTATAAGTCATAATAGAAAATTAATCAAGAATTCTGGGTTGATTGAATTGCACACAAAAGCTAATATAAGCTGTCTTAGTCTATCGATAACAGCATACAACTTGACATCTTATAAAATGGATATTCCGCTTTTTGAAATTTTCGAAAATTTTGTTTCTATAAATTCGGAAACCATATTTGCCAACTTCAGAAAATCGCATTAAATAAATTTTAAAAGTTAACTTAGTAGTGCATCAACCCAGATTGCTTACGCAAATGAACAGTTCTGATAAAATATCAATTTCGCACGTCTTTAGTATGTGAATGTTCAAAATTCGTTATCAAGGAGATTTTTTTGATATTATGATGACTTCAAATCCAATAATTTTTCATAATTTCAACAGAAGATTCTGGAGGACAGTCAAATTTTTTCCGTATAGTATCAAGCGTTAGTCTTACTCTATTTGACAATTATTTTTTATATTATTTTTAATATTGTAATGAGTTACAATATATTTTTGATTTGCTTTAAAGTATGTCGTATTTTGTACATACAAACCAATAATAAATGCCAAAATATAAAGCAATATACAACAATAACAAATATTTAGATAAAAACTATGTTTGTAGGTATAACTAACGGCGGATGGACTATTAGGTTATATTTTGAGAACATATCATTTTTATATACAAAATTGTTAACAACGATTGAAGAAAGCAACAATTTACCTAAATTTATCAACTACTTACAGTTTATAATCTTCTGATTATTGCACTATATGTATGAAGCATATATATATATAATAATTTATGAAAAATGTTACCTTAAATGATAATTGATATAGTATTTTTCTGAAATATATAAACAGTCAAAGTATAGAATTTAGAATAGAATTTTGGACAAGAAGCACTTACATAAAATAACGTAATAAAAATCGGTTAAAGATTGTGAATCTTCTTTTGAACCTATAATGTTTTTTTGTTTGTTTAAAATAATCGATTTCCGGCGAAAGATGTTAACGTTATCATAACCTAAAATTGTTCTAAAATTATTAATCTTCTTTGAAATTTAAAGCTATTTTTGGTGAAAAACGCGAACATCACCTAACATTATTTAAAAATGTTGTATCTTCTATGAATTCCAATCATTTTATATTAAAAGTACCACTTCCCGATGTAAAAGGCTAACAAAAACTGTGTAAAAATTGTGAATTTCTTTACTGAATTATAATCTAAAAAATACTAATCTGAAAATTCTTTGATTATTTTAAATCAAAAATACCAATTTTAGTCAAAAAACAATAGCATAGCATAAGGAAAAATTATTCCAAATTATAAAACTTCTAAAAGAAAAAGGGAAATGTTCTTGGAAATCTATACTGATATTTCTAGTGAAAACCGCTAGTTGACCTACAATAATTGCACACACTTTTTCAAACGTCCTTTAAATATAGGTATTTTTTACCAAGCAGATCGATTTCCGGTTTGAAAGCCAACATAACCTTAAATTGTTGAAAAGTTGTGAATATTCTTCAAAATATAATTTTTTGAATCAAACATACTAATTTCTGACAACAAACTCTCACACAATCCGAAATTTTTAGGTTTTTATATTTTATTATTTTAAACAAAAACCATTGGACTTAATTATAATTTATTCTGGTCAAAAATACAAATTTTAGGCGAAACAAATCAACCTATCACATTTTTTTGAATTGTGAATATTCTTTGAAATCTAATAATTTTTTATTAAAAATACCAATAATTTCCACAAAAAACGCTACCATAACTTAACATTTTTTATCATTGTAAATCTATTTCGAAATCTAATTATTTTGTTTCTAATAATATACCTTGAAATTTTTAAAAGAATGGAAATCTTGATCGAACTATAATGATTTTTGTTTTAAAATAAAAATTTGTTGTATGAAACGCTAATATAACCTAAAATTATTAAGAGTTGTAAATATATTTTTAAATCTACTTTCGTTATTAAGAGTACCAATTTTCGACGAGAAACACTAAGATAATCCAAAACTGTCGAAAGATTGTTAATCATGTTCAAATTATAATGATTTTTGTGCTAAAATCCGAATTTTTGGTGTGACACGCTAACTATTCTAAAATTGTCAGAAGTTGTGATCATTCATTGAAATTCCACTTTTTTCAATCCAAAATACTGATATCGGACAAAAAACATCAATACAATAAAAAATGGTTAGAATATTCTAAATATCGTTCAAACTATAATAATTTCTGTTTGGAAATACCAATTTTCAATTTAAAACAATAGCATAAGCCGAAATTGTTAAAAAAGTATGAACCTTTGAAATGTAATGATTTTTATTTATAAAACAATGAACGATAAAAAATGCTAACAAAACCTAAAATTATTTCAAGTACGCAATCTCGATTATAATATTTGCTTAGAAATGCTAACTTCCAGTGAAAAAAAACTAGCACACTTACAATTTGTAGAAATTTTTAACTTTCTTTGAAACTTTATGAGTTTATATTAAAATTCCTAAAAAAAAATCATTTCCAGTGAAAAGCACTGAAACAAATAATTTATATTTTGAATTATTGATTAGATAATTTGAAAGCCTTTGGTTTAACACAAAATAAAATTAATAAGCACAAATGTTTCTAAATTCGCATAAAGTTATCATGTGTTTCGGTTTGAGGGACAAAATAATTTTGAATGCAAAATAAGAATACTAAATATCTATTTTTTTATTAAGTTTCTTTGTTATTTGTTTTCAAGGTTATATAAATATAATTTCCCTGCAATTTTCGAAAAATTTCAAAAAGATTTTTGTAAATTTCAGATCTGTTAAATCAAAATTTTAACAAAAAAGGTAATCTTCAAACCAAAAGTTAAATTTTCAAACAAAATAGAACATAAATTTTCATTGGAAGATGTAATAGTTGATATTTCAATCCAAATATTGAAATTTCACACCAAATAAGATTAAATATTTCCCAAACGAGATAGATTTTTTACAAAAGACTTTATTTTTCTAACCTAAAGATATGAATTTTCAACGAAAAAGTTATTTTCAACCTTACACATGAATTTCCAACCAAAAAAGATGAAATCTTAGCACAAAATATAATAGTTGAATAAGAACTAAAAAAATATTTTAATTATAAATAAAAAAATTTCAATTTGTCCAGAAGACAAAGTTTCAGTAAAATAGTTCAATTCTGAACCAAAAACTTTTTAATTTTAAACTAAACATTTGTAATTTGAATAAAAAGTATAAAGTTTCTACCAAAAGAAAGTAATTTTCAAATCGAAAAGACGAATTTTCAGCACAAGTAGATTTTTCAGTCAAGAAAAAAGAAGTTTCAGACAAATTTTCAAGATTAGAAATATGTCGAAAAAGTATCTAGAAAATGTCTAAACAATTTTTTCTCATCTTACAAAATCATACATAGGACTATTTAACGCTTGGAATATTAAAAAAAAATATTATCAATTTTCAAAAAATTTTCAAAGGGTAAAAATATTTGTATTCTCTGCAAACTTCTAAGATTTCTAAATATATTTGAAATGCACTCAAATTATTCCTAAAATTGTCTAAAAAAGTTCTGAATTCGTTTTTGACAATTTTGGAAATCTTTTTTAAAGTTTCATAATCTTTTTGAATAATGTCTTGAAATTATTATTTTTAAATAAAGAATCACTTCAAATATTCCCTTGAATGTTATTCACATTTTTTATTATCTCAAAACCTTTCAAAATCTTTGAAAAACTTCAAAACTATCTTTCAATATCTTCAAAAATCTACATTTCGTTTGAAGTTTTAAAAAATAATTTCAAATTTTTAATTATTTAAAAATTTTTTTGAACTTCTAAATACCATGAAAAATTATTTGAATCTTTCCTCAGATAAAAAGAAATTATATGAAAATCTACATTTCTATAATAAACTACATTTTGTTAATAATTTGTTGAAATCTTTCTAACTTTAATATTATTTTTATTTTTTCAAATTAAGTTTATAAAGTAAAGATCAATTTTAATTTTTCCTGGAATCTTAAGAATCAAATTTATTATCCTTACACCTTTTGAAATCCTTAAAAAGATTTAAATTTTATTTCATATTCTTGAAAATTCTACATTCTGTTTGAAATTTGTTGAAATCTTGTTTAATTTTAGATTATTTCTTGATCTTTTTAGAAGTTCTGAAACTTCATAATATCTTTCAAGTTCGAAATCTAGATTTAATAAATTGATGGTGCAGACAAATCTTACAATTCAAATTTTCTGTTTTAGAAATGAATTTTTCAAATTAAAATTACACATTCGGAAATTTGATTAAAAAAAATTCCAAGAAATTTAAAAGAACAAATTGGAAACAGCCACTTACATACTATTTTTTATCATTATTATATTTATTAAAAATTGATATTTGATGAGCTTTTTAAAGAAATTACACGATTATTTCTTTTTTATGTTTTCAAAGGTTTTTCAGAACATTATGAAGTATATGCAGCATGCATTTTCGCTCATTCATTGCTTTAGGGGAAGGAAATATTTCACCCTTTGCACAAAACAACCCTTATAGAAAATCTCTAGAGGAAAATGTAATTACACAGTAAGACGGAAACGTTGTTTTTTTCAGAAAAATTATCCTTAAGAACGCAAAGCAATAATAAGTACGAGCAATTCCATTGCCTCATTAAGATGGTTTAAGTAATTTAGGTAGAGGAAAGGAATGCCAATAAATTTTTTTCCTCAAATAAAAACTTCTGTCGAACTTATTAGATCTTTTTATAAAATACAAAGTGAAGTAAAAATCATATCTTCTTATATGAAATTTTAAAGGAAAAAGTGCGGTTTTGCAGAAGATAATAGGAAAAGCTTTCAATTTCCGTTTCTGAATATGACTTTTCTCAAAAGAAGCTTAAACATTGATTTTCAATCACTTTAGAGAAGTATTTGCTATCTCTCCAGAAAATACGAGGTAATCAGGAATTAAGATATTGAAAAATTTGCCACTACTTTTCATCAGGAGCCGTTAAAAAAATATGTAACGTTTTTTTTTTTTTTTTTTTTTTGAGAAAAATACGTACGGCTGGAGGTGACTGCTCCCGCCTGATGGTGTTACGTATTTTTTGAACAGTCCCTCATCAAAATAATAAATCCTTTTATATAATATACACTTTTACAATAAGCTAACAATTTTATAAATATTATTAATTTTTTAATTTTTCATAAATATTTTATCAATTTTGTAAGTAATAGTTGAGTAATTATTTAAGCTACTTTCATGACGTTTGGAGGGTCTGTAGTCCTAAATGATGTACATCATTGATTATGGTTAGGGCCATATCAAATAATAATACATTATTTTTTCAATTTTATATTTTCCTCAAAAATCGTTTTAGATCTGATTTTCTTGGCAATTTTCATATATTATGGAAATTTACCGGAAATGTTGGAAAAATGAATTTGCAAATTAATGGATGAAATTTAACCGGAAATTCACGAATATTTTCAACGCAATAACGTTTTATTGCTTTATGTAATACAGTTCATTTATATCTAATCAAATGCAAAATTACCAATCAGTGTCGAATATTACCAATCCAGAACCACTTTGTACTCTTATTTGTTTAAAAAAATGGTTCAGTGTATAAATTCAAGCTTATATTGTCTATAAACAATAACTGACAATTATTTAGCAGGCCCTAAATAATACAAAAGTCGATTAAACCAAAGATCTGAGAAACATGTCCAGTCAATGACGTTTGTCCATCAGGGTGGACCAAAAATGCATTAAACATTTTTTTCTTCGAATTTTCATTCATATTTCTTCTAAATTCGTTCAAATTCAGAGAAAAATGCATTTTTAAGCAAAATTATATTCAGAGTTTCTAAAACCCCTATGAAGTTTAACACGTATTTCACATAAGAAAAAAAGACGTTTTTCTACATTTTATCGAGAATTGACAATATTAGGTGAATCAAGATAAAACTGAAAATTTCTCTTCACAATTAGCTATAGGATATAATGGCTAATATAACATAATAGCTTTGAATTTCACCCCCATAAGTCTGTTTTATAGTGTCCAAAAAACCACATAAGTGAAAAATTGAGTTTTGCGATTTCTTGGCGCTAATTATGATTTTTTGCGGTTTTTTTTAATCAAACTGTTTCTCATGTGTAAAGTTGTACCATCTACTGATAACTGAATGTTAACATAAATTATTCAAACAATTTAATATTGCTCTTAGCAAGAGTAAGAAAGTCGCGGTTTTTTCCGAATTTTTCCAATTATTTTCAAGTTTTCAGTTAGATCGAAGCAATAATCATATAAATTCAACACGAATGATTATATAAACAATTCATTATCATTCGTTACAACATTCTCTTAGAACAATGCTAACAAGATACAGTTTTTAGTAACATTTTCTGCTTTCAGCCCGCTTTTCAATAAGAGTGAGGTATTAATTAATAAAAGTTAACAAACATAATTGCTTAAGCTATTATCATTATTTTTACAACATTCTTCTCGAATGATGTTGGCAAGTTGAAGTTTTTTCTAAAAAATTTAAGTTTCTTTCTACTTTTTACTCGAATCGAGGCAATAATTCATGCAAAGATGAGAAGTACTTGTTTAAACTTTTCTTTGACTTTTTAATTAGGAAAAAATAATAAATATTTCGGTGCGTCTAGCCGTTTCCGAAATTTCGGGACGGCGAGAAATTTTGAAAATAGTAATATCAATTTAAATAAAAAGGCTCTCAGTAACTACTTCAAAGAAAATTTACATTTTATATGATCCATATAGAAAATTTGAAGAATATTTCAAATATCTGTTATATTTATATTCATCAGGGCATTATTTTTTCGATATCTTGTACGGTTCTTAAGATAATGAGAATAAAATTTGAAAAAAGATACGAAAAAAATGGTTTCGTGTTTTGATGCTGAAAAAAAACAAAAAAATTTAGACTTCCATTTGCAACTGTTCCAAACATACATGGCAGACAAGTTGTATCTCTCATTATAGTTGTCAGTTTTTTACATAGCTCTAGCTGAATAGTGGACAAAAAATTAAATATTTCAGAAAAAAATTCAACTTTCCAACATTATTCAAAAAGAATATTATTCAAAATAAATTGTTTGAAGCATGATTTTGAATAACTTGAAATAATTATTACCTCACTCTAATTGAAAAGTAGACAAAAAGTGGAAAATTTCAGAAAAGACTGCAACTTTCTAGCATTATTCTAAGAGAATATCAATATAAATTGTAATAATTAATTTTGACAATTTTTTGGGTTAAATTTAATTCATTATTGCCCCCTCTTACTGAAAAGTTAAAAATAAGTTTAAAAATTCGGACAAACCGTGACTCTCTAACTCTATTCTAAGATAAAATTTCCAAAACAATAATGAATTGCTTGAATAATTCACATAAACATATAATTATCATTAGAAGGTAATATTTCATGTATTAGAAACAACTTTTATTTTAAAAACCGCAAAAAATCAAAATTAGCGCTAGAAACTCGCAAAATCCACTTTTTCCTATGGGGGTGATATTTAAAAAGTAATCATTTGCTTGTTTTTTATAGCTTACTGTGAAGAGAAATGTTGAGTTTCAACTCGATTCACCTAATATTGACAATTCTGAATAAAATGTACAAAATTTTTTTTTTCTCTAATGGGAAATGCGTGTGAAACTCTATGTGGCTTGTGGAACCTGTAAATAACATTCAAAAAAATGAATTCATTTTTGTGTGGATTCAAACAAATTTGAGTGCGATATGAATGAAAATTTCAACAACAAAAAATCCCAATGTATTTTTGGACCACCCTGGCGGAGAATCACCTATATGGAAATATAAAGATTAAACAAAAAACAATTCCCTTATTTTTGGAAATATTTTAATAAAAATGAGAAAATTACCTTCCTGCCAGCTAGACAGAGTGATGATGCCACCTGTTTCACGTCGCCACGTGACAGTCGGTTCGGGTATTCCTGTGGCTGCACAGCGAAGCGTCACGTTGCTTCCCTCCCGTACAACCATATCCGTACTTGTGGGGTAGTCCAGGATATCCGGAGGCACTGAAACAATACCCACATTGCAGCATCACCCGTCCACCTGATTCCAACGTTATTCAAATAGTTACATATCTCGACGATCGCAAATATTCTGCCTGACACGGGGCCACTGCATCGTTAAATCTCAAATCTCTATGAACCAGTCATTTCGGCTATCCCAAATGGCCATTTAAAATCGGAATTTACAAAAAAAAATGCAGAGAGAAATATCATAGAAAAAGAACACATTTGCATTCACATACTCGTATAAAAATAAATGAAAAAAAAATCAAAATCGTGTAGGGGCTGTCCATAAATTACGCTACCACCCTCCCCCAACTTATCTGAAAAGTAACGTAACCGTTAGCCAAATTCAGATTTTGCGTTTATTCTGCGTTTTTTGGCGTTTCTAGTGAGTTGAAAATGGACCGTGTGGTGAACTATATATAAGTTTCGGTAATGCATCAAGCTCATCTTCAAGTTCACCTTCAACCAAGAAAGATGATTTTTTAACCAAATATTAGTCAAATGGATGTTTAACCCGAAAATATAAATTTTCAACAACAAAAAAAGTTCATTTTCAACCAAGAAGAATACATTTCTAAACGAGTAGTTTTTTCGAAAATATATATGTTTCCAAACAATAGTATATTATGCGCCGAGGTGCATAATTAGGGTCTTTACGCGACGAGCGGCAACGCTCGCAGGACGATCGAAGCCGAGGCGAGATAAGTCCTGCGAGAAATTTTAAGCGAGTCGCGTGAAGACACGAATTGTGCGCATTGGCGCATATACTATTTTATATGACCACGGTGCATTTACAAGGTTTTTGATGCGACAGCGTAGAGTATCGTAATATTGTACATTATGATACAGCGGAATGTAATGTGAAAAATGATCATGCGCTGTATCGTAATGTACAGCATTACGACATTCTACGCTGTCGCATAAAAACGCATTTATGCACCGAAGTCACATAAAATACTTAACATTTCAAGAAATATTTATCTAAAAGGAGGAAATTTCAACAAAAAAGTTGAAATTTCAATTAAAAAAACACGACTAGCAATAAAACAGTTAAATTTTCAACCTAATAAGATGAATTTTCAGCCGAGAAAATTAATTTTTTACCAAAAGAAGAATTTTTAACATGATACTTAAATCTTCAACCTTTGAATTTTTAATTAAAAAGGATAAGTTTCCAACCAACTATGGAATAGTTACATTTTCTGATAAAACAAAGTACTTTTTAATAAAAAAAACGAATTTCGAACCAGTTGAGCAGAATGAAAATAGTGTTAATTTTTCAAGTTAAATATTCGATTATTTAAAAAACATTTTATTCTAAACAAACGAAAAAAGATGAATTTTTAATAAAATAGTTGAATCCTCAATGAAGAAGATGATTTTTTTAACAAACAAGACGGATTCCTATAAATTTTCAAAACAAAGACCTAAATTTTTTATAAAAAGGTTGAATTTTCAACTCATAACTGAAAATTTCCAACACAAAATGGAATAGTTAAATTTTCGTATGAAAAAAGAATTTGTACCAGAAAAAATCATTTTTTAACCAATTAGTTGCATTATCTACCAAGATGGTTTACTTTTCATCAAAAAATATGAATCTTCAACTAAAAACTTAATTTTCCACAAAATAGATTAATTTTCGACCAAATAGTTGAATTCCTAAGCAAAAAATATGCATTTTTATTTTTAATCAAAAAAAGTTGTCTGAAAAAAATGAATTTCAAACCCAAAGAGACGAATTTTAAATTTAAAAAAAAATTAATTTTCAACTGAACAGTTCCATTAGAAATCAAAAAGTTGAACTTTAGGGCAAGACAGATGAATTTTTAATCAAGAAAGATGACTTTTGATCATAAAAAAGAAATTTTTGATCCGGAAGGACGAAATTTTAACAAAAAAGTGAAAATTTCGATCAAAAACACGAAAATCGGTACTTTTCAATAAAAAACAAATTAATTTTTAGCCAGTTGATTCAAACGAAAGTAGTGGTAATTTTTCAAGCTAAATAGCCCATTATTTTAGAAAACAGTTCACTTCTAAACCAATAAAAAAGACGAATTTTCAATAAAATAGTTGAATCATCATTCAAAAAGATGAACTTTAATCAAACAAAACTAATTTTCTATGCATTTTTAAACAATAACTGAATTTTCTATAGAACAATTAAATTTTCAACTCATAAACGAAAATTTCTAACACAAAATTGAATAGTTAAATTGTCATATAAAAAAAGTAATTTCAACCAAAAAAGATCATTTTTTAGCCAATAAGTTGAATTCTTTACCAAGATGGTTTAATTTTCATAAGAAAATATGAATTTTCAACTGAAGAGTTAATTTTCAACAAAATAGTTTGATTTTCTACCAAATAGTTAAATTTTTAAGCCAAAAAAATGCACTTTTATTTTTAATCAACAAAAAGGTTTCTGAAAAAATGAATTTTAGACCCAAAGAGACAAATTTTAAATGGAAAGAAAATTAATTTTCAACCAAACAGTTGCATTAAATATCAAAAAGTTGAACTTTAAGGCAAGAAAGATGAATTTTGAATCAAGAAAGATGACATTTTTATAATAAAAAGGAAATAATAATCCGAAAGGACGACCTTTCAACAAAAAAATTTAAATTGCGATAAAAAAAAACACGACTGTCAATAAAATCGTTGAATTTTAAGCCTTGTGAGATGAATTTTCGACCAAAGCATTAATTTTTCACCATTATTTTAGAAAACAGTTCACTTCTAAACCAATGAAAAAAGACGAATTTTTAATAAAATAGTTTAGTCATCAATCGAAAAGATAAATTTTCATCAAACAAGACTAATTTTCTATGAATTTTAGGAAAATTCCTAAATTTTCTATAAAGCAGTCGAATTTTCAACTTGTGAATGAAAATTTTCAACCAAAACCGAATAGTTAAATTTTCATATTGAGAAAAAAAATGTTGCCAAAAAATATAACTTTTTAACCAATGTGTTGAATTCTCTACCAAAATGATTGAATTTTCCATAAAAAATATGATGTTTCCACTTAAAAGTTAATTTTCAACAAAGTGGTATAATTTTATACCAAATTGTTGAATGTTTCAGCCAAAAAGACGCATTAAGGTAAATGCACTAGTAATCATCACCTTAAGCCAAATTGGAAATTAAAAACGCTCAATTTTTATTCACGAATAAAATTTAAATTATGCAAATGCTTTAGTTATCGCCAGGCACGTAACCGAGTATTAACACGAGAAAAGTATACTAATTTGATAAAAGGATATTTAAACTTACCTATAATCACATTTTTTATCACACGCGGCAAGAGCGAGTCTTGTTATACGAAAAATATTGGCCATATGACGATAACTAATGCAGTGACGATTACCACTGCATCTACCTCATCTGCAAAGCTCTTAAATTTTTCATCCGAAAATATGAATTTTCGACAAAAAATGGAAATATTTTATTTTAAGTTAAGACATTAATTTTCAACAACAAAAAAATAAAATCAAAACAAAAAATGTAACAGTTGATGTTTGACCCAAAAAATATTTTAATGTGAAATCAATTACAGTTTAATTTGACCAAAAAATACATATTTTCAAAAAATGGTTGAATCCTTAACCATAACAGATTAATTTTCAACTTGAGGGTCGATGATGTAACTTTTTTATTTCCATTCCTGCTTTCACAATTCCAAAGTTCACGTTTTTTATTTTTTTTAATTGTTGTAACAATCACAATATAAAAAAAGTAACGTAATCGCCCGCCAGTGTTTCATTTTTAACCAAATGGGATAGGTTTAAAAAAAGCATGAATTTTCAACCAAATAGTTAAATTTCCAACTAGAAAAGATCAGTACTTAATTATAAAAATTTCCATTTTCAAGCAAAAGTGAAAGTTACATTTTTGGTTAAAAACTTAATTTTACAAAGTTCATCCTTGAGAATTCACGGTTTTCCCCTATAACCCAAAAAGCTCGATCCAGCAGTGCTCCCAATTTGGCTTCCCAACCCCACTGCGCATGCGTCGCACCAGTAGCCTCATTGGACGATGATCGCGCGCTTATTTAAAATCATTGAATATGTGAATCAATTTTTCACAATATATAATAATCATAAAGTACAAAAAAACATTATGCATAATTTGAAATTTACATTGGTGAAAAAAGGTATTCCTTCCTTTGAATTCAAAATCAATAATTTATTCGTAAAGAGTACAATCAAATAACTATTTTACCTTGCACTCTAAAGGCTATTTTGTGATCTGAAAATCAATTGTGATTATTTCCGCAATGCTGATTTATTATGAAAAATTGATTTACACATCTATTAGTTTGAAAAAAGCGCGCTATTTATAGCCAAGGAGACTACCGATGCAACGCATGCGCAGTGCAGTTTGGGAGCCGAATTGGGAGCACTGCGACCCAGTATAGTTGATCTAGCCATTCTCAAAAACATTAATAACCCGCATACTGTAGAAGCACTTGATGAACTTGATTCAGATCATACACCTGTTATAATGTTAATAAATGACAAACAAATAGACTGAGAGTACAGTGAACCTCCCTAGTTTTTAAGCTATAAAAAGGCAGATCAGAGAAACTTTAATAAACAAATAAACGAAACACTAATAATAAAATTGATGTCGTATGATACTAAATCCATTTACTGTATTGTAGAAAACTTGACAGACATAATTAATGATTCTATATGGTCCCATATCCCGAAACACAAACTCGTTAAATACAATAATCATCGTCTGGAAATATTATAAAACAGTTTTAACACTGAAACGCTCTCAGTAGATTATCACAAAGAACCAAAAATAAATATCTAAAACAGTTTATGAACGAAGCAAATAAAAAGATTCAAGAATCGATTTTTACATATAAAAATGACAACTGTAGCGCCGAATTAACTGAAATAAATGCAAAAGACAATTCATGACGGAGAATGAATAAAATTCTAAAAGGGCAAAGAAAAGGGTACCCACATTCCACCATTACAGCATCCAAATGGCCCATTATTCAAAGATGAAGTTAAAGCGAAAATTATAGCAATAATTTTGAAAAACTTTGGCATTTAAATCCCCTGCTAGAATTATTATATTGCTGATGCTAAATACACATTTTGAATCATTTTGAAAAATATTGCTTTTGGGAGCATAGAGATCTAAAACAACACTGTTAGAAATTACTATATCGCTTTTACTATAAATGTCATGAAAGCAATATGCATATACATGTATAGTAAAACTCAGTGCGTGAAAGTTGAAAGTTCTCCGATGCATCCAAATCTGGTCAAATATTTAAAACTAAAGTAATAACCCAAAATTCATCGATTAAATTCTTATTTATAATCAATGTGCAACGTACGGGTGGCATTTTTTTCAAAATTCACTGCAAATGTCATAACTTTAACGTGAGTACCGTTGCTTTCAGGTTAGGTGTCTTAATAATTCGTTTAATTGAACTTTTCCAGTTAAAACCCAGTACGATTTATGTTTAACTAGGAAAAAATATTATGCTTCATCATTTAGAATTAAAAATTACGGCCATGATTATTTTTAATTTGTTGAAAGTGAAATTACCTGACTTTTCTAAAAGTTGATCAATATACGTGTATATGAAATTTAATATACAGCTTCTTAATTAATATTTCATTGACCAAGATTTTAGATTCAATATACAAATGTATAGTAAATCTATATTAAAATTACAAACATTTTTAACAGTGAAGAATATGATTTATTTAGTTTAATTCGATGCGCTTCTATTGCTTCAAGATCTCTTACCATAGTTTTTAGCGACAATTTTGAATCATCTTCAATGAAAATGGTGCATATGAATTGTTTTTCAAAACTATCCAGAATAATGGCTCATAAGAATCGTAAGTATTATTTTTGTGAGTAATATCTTGCTTTAACTCAAAGATTATGGCTTTACTTGATTATTTATTAATTAATTATCACCAATATTAACGAAATGCAGGCTATTCGCGTATCAAGAAATGGCCTTTTCTATGTAACAATGATAAGCATAGAGTTTTTGTCTACAAAATTATTTATAACAAACAGATATATCAATTGCTAATCAATATAATTGGATTATTATCACAATTAAGCTTATCACAACAATTATTGTAGAAAAAATAACTCTTTTCCACGATCAAAAGGCAGATTGTGAAATGTTATCATAGAAATTGTTATTAATAATTACGTCAATTTTTACCAAGTGTCTCATATCCAGTTTTTTAATCACTGTTAGTTTATTGTCGGATAATTTCAGTTAAAAAACTTTACTCCTGTATGTAAAAATCATAATTCTTAGTTTTCGTTTTGGTAAATGTTCATATCAATCACATAAATTATTTTTCAATCAATTTCGATGATTAAGCATCGCAAAAAATGTAAATTCAGTAATAGATGAAGAAAAAATCATTTTTTTTTCTACAAGGAAACAACCAGTTGGGACATTTTTTTATTGAATTTTTTATTGACAATCTATATTAATCACCTTTGCCTAAATTCAAAGTGTTCAGTTATGCCAATTTCTCGTTACAAATTATGACTTTTGTGAAAAATCTTAGAAACTAGCGTGAAACCATTTTTTCTATAAGAAAAAGGCACTAGTAATAATTTATTTATAACAATTATTTATAATAATTGGGTTGGATTCTATTGAAACTATTTGTATTTAATTAGTGAAAATGCAATAATTCTGGCTAATAGTAAGTTTTTCCTGTATTGTTTCTTAAGATAAAGAATCATAGAGCCGAAATGTCCAATTTTATCACCTTATTTGTTTATATATTCTTTCTCTGTCAGAAAAATTAACAAATCGCGGACCACAGTTCTCTTAGGACTTTTATGCTGAGCACTTCCGAAAAAATTCCAAATCGGTTTGAAAATGCGACCTAGTAAAAAACTTCGAAAATATAATTCATTCGCTGGTGGAATTGATTGAAATCAGGAAAAGCTTTCATCGTGCTCCCTGAATTAGCAGTGTGCGACGATACGAGAATTTCAAATGTTTTGGTGCATGTCGATCGGTTTGAAAATGAATTTTATATTTGAGAAATGGACAAAGCATCATCATCAGACAAAATTTATTATTTATTATTTATGATGAAATTATTAATTTTCTTAAGGAAAAATGGACTTTCTTCTTTCAAATTCTTAAGGTGAAATATGATTAATTTAATGTTATCGATTCATTCCTGAACGATTTAATAATTTGGTAGTACTTTTATCATTATTCGTGCTTTATGCGCACGTGTAGTTTTTCGATTTCAGGGGAAAAATAATTTTTAATCAAAAATAAACATTTCCAAAATAACAATTTATTTGATAAAAGTTTTTAAACACTTAAATTCGAGGCAAAATTAATTTATGAAACCTGCGCACAAAGAAATCAGTATTGTCAATTTGTCTATAAATATAAGTATAATTTTCCCAACACTTTCGAGACAATTCAAAAAATATTTGAAAATTTCAAATATATTGAAAAAAGATTCAGGAAATGTTTAAGAATTTCTTTTTTTATTTTACAGGTTTAAAATATATTTAGAACTTCTAGAAAATTTAAAATATTTCATACATTTTCGGAAACCATTTTCTTTTTAAAACTTTTTAACAGCATCATTAATTTCAGAAAAAATAGCTTATTACAATTAGCAGGGGAAAAATTGTGTTTCCAAATGAAAATTGTTTACATAATTACTAAATTTGATAATTCTTGAAATTCATCAATCTTATCATTCATCCTGAAAATAACAACTTTCCGCGACTCAAAGTCTATACAAAAATTGTTTAAATAACTGTGAAATAGTCCTAAAATACTAAGAAACTTGTCACTTATTGAATAAAAATAATTCATGTTAAAAGAGTTTCAAAAAATAGCGTCTTTAGCATGAATTTTACATAAAACTACTATTTTGCATTGTTTGGGACATTAAAATTGAAATTTGTTCGATGGAAACTATACCTTAAAAATTCCTTAAGAGTTTTTCGCATTGAAAATCCCGTGGTATTTTCAAAAGCCCAGGGGGACACGGGTTAATGTTGATGGATTTGAAAAGAAAATATGGAATTTCTTTTTCCGGAAAACGGACAGATTGGAGGGGATTGATCACCAGAAATCGATAGTCGAATTTATAGATGTATAAATTTGCACCACTCTAGAGACGATATTACCATCTCGCATATTAAACCAAAAATTAAAAAAAATTTGATCGTTTCTCGTATCGACTCGATCGAATGCACCACTGCCCAGAATCAAGTGAGCTGGATTGAAGTAAATTACATTCTTTGAGCATGACTTCACTTCCAGTCAGATCTCTGTAAAATATTATTTTTAAATAGAGAAAGACAAGGTATTCTGATGTAAAAGAAATTTTTTGTTCGTTTTCAAAGCGTATTTATAAAGAAATTCATGTGAAAAGTTCAAATCCCCTTCAACTGCAATTTCCAGATGATATCCTGCGGTGTGTGATTCATTTCAAGTAGCACAGTAGAGCAAACGAGGCGAAAAAAAGGCTCGTATCCGAGAGGAGAAATATTTATTGATACGGGAAAACAATTGTATTGGATTTATTATTTTGCGCAGACAAGCGTCGCTGATTCTCGGTTCCTTTCACGTGTTTCCCTGTTTTACAATAAAATACAGGTTCTTTACGACCAGGACGATAATTTGTTTTATCATGCAAGCAGGACTAATACCATAAATTATAGATCAGTAAAGTAACTCTCCCGTTAAACCCTCTCGTATCGTTATATCAAAACAGCTTTCGTATTATGGAAACTTATCGCAGAGGCGAAATTAAATGCACACTCAAATTTAAATTCACTCTTTAAATCTGATTTAGTGAAAAGTGGCTAATAAAAGAACGAAGAGGGAGTCAATTTTCGCTGGAATATGGATTTAGAGGGCATTTCCAAAGTAAATATACACAGAGAAAAATTAAATTCCAAAGTTCATTCCCAAATTAAGAGAATAATTGCAGTTGGAAGAGGAATAAGTTTCAAAAATTGAACAATAATCATATTTACTTCATATCATTCTAACTCATTTCATTTTAACTCATTTCGTATTACCTCATTTCATTTTACCTCATATCGTTGTACCACATTTATTTCATTTACCTCATATCATATTATTTTATTTTACAAAATAAAAGTCGATCATTTCTAAATTCAAAACGTTTAGAATTGAAAATTTTTAAATTGGAATTGCTTAAAAATGGTATAATATCACATTTATTAGGTATTTTCACTTCAATCACCAGCTAACTTCACTTCGTTGAGTACTGAGGGGAAACCAATGGATCAAATGCACTATTTTTTAAATAGATTTATATAGAAAAAAATAGTTTTTACGAAGATATTAGCAGAATAGGGCCAAAATTAACCGAATCCCATGCATTTGGTCCATTGATCTCCCCACAGCGCTCAACTAAGTGAAGTTAGCTGGTGGTTGAAATGAAAATATCTAATAGCTCTTAAAATTAAAAATCAAAATTTTTCCAATCTAAAATATCAAAAATGGAAAAGTGATTTGAAATTACCTTCCCAATTTACCCAGTTCCTTCCCGAATTAATCTTGGGAGAAAATGCTTTAAAAATAAAATCATGGAAGAATTAGGTATTCAAAATCGAATTATTTCAAATTTAATAATGTTCCAAAGTGAACCTTCCAAATTTATTACCTTTTAATTTCTGTTTAAGTGATTAAGCTGGAGAATTTGAAGTTACAATCATAGTAACATTGTTTTATGTTTGTATCTTATTAATTGACAATGCAATGTTTCCCGTGCGCTGTTGCGCTCGTAATATTGCTAGTGTTTAATCATTTAGTGTAATTGATTTAAATCTACATATATGTATTTGTCTCAGCCATATTTTTAGTAGATTTTCGAATTACGCATGAAAAAAGATTTTCAGAGAATTGAATTGTTATAAACGATTCGGAACTCAATATAGACAGATTTATCAGTCCAAAAATAGTTTCAAGCACATTAGTAGAGACTTCAATAAAATATTTCGAAGCAATTTCTTCAAATTCTAAAATTTTTTCAAAAAATTGCCTTAAAATCTTGCAGATTTTTTTTTTACAATTCTGGAAATCTTTTCATATCATTAAAAATTTTCCCGGAAATCTTGAAACAATTTTTTTATTATCTTGAAACCTTTCAATATCCTCAAAAAATTATAAACTTTTTGTTTGAAATCTTCGAAAATCTGCATTTAGATTTGAAAATTTTTTAAATCTTATATATTATCTTACATATAGCTAGAACAAACTAATCGTCCTAGAAAAAATCTAAAGGTACCGTTGAATGCCTCTCGGTCATATCTCTAGGAGATTTTTTATTCATGCAAATAAAAATTATTCAATCAATTGTATTGTTTATAATATTTCTGATTTTCTTAAACGATAATTCAACAAAAATTTATTCAAATAGTAAATATTATAAACAATATAATTGTTTAAATAAGAATTTTGTTTGCGTGATTAAAAAATCTCCTAGAGATATCGCCGAGACGCATCCAACGATACCATCCGATTTTTTCTGGTACTATTAGTTTGTTCTAGCTATATATCTTAATATTGAACTCCATATTCAAAGGATTTTTCGAATGACAGTACAGGGGATGAGAACAATGTTCAAAATAAAGTTCTCACATTTTGAAAAATTTATCTGCATTCTGTAATATTCGAGGAACTTTATCTGGTTGTCATTTATGATAAACTGTTTCTCAATTATTGTTCCAAACAATTATGAATATCATACGCAATATAATTGCTTGAATAGTTTGTTTTTTTACATGACGAAATAATCTCCCAGAGATATAGCGAAGAAGCATTCAACGATAAATTTGTATTTTTTATGGGTCTATTATATTAGTTGTTATAGCGATATGTCCGAATATTGAAATTCATATGCTAAGGCTTTTTTGGTATTCAGTGACATTGAAGGATATAAGTAATGTTTGATTGATGAATCGTTTACTATGAGTAGTTATTTAAAGTTGTCAATAATATCATCTTCATTTGGTTTGTATTCATTTAGTATTAGTTTGCATTAGTGTACATTAAAAATCAAAATTTATATGTAAAGTTTATTTGTCTAAAACAAATCAGTCCTTTATAGCTTATCTACTTTTTACATTGATTCCTTCAATATTTTTATATTATTCATTCTAATGCTCATTATTCTATAACAGTTTTCTATATATGATTATTTTCTGTAATCATTATAGGCCTATACTGATTTTTCTATAATAGTTTTTCGTAAGAGCGATTTTGCATCGAAGACGTTTTCGTTCCTACCTTCGACCTCAGTTGTTTGCGTTACTTAATATAACTTTTAGAGCTTTCTTTACTATGACATATTATTCATAATATCTGAGTTTCTTACACAAAAATTCAACATTCCTCTTTTATATTTTAGAATAATTCGAATCATCATTGCTTTTAGAATACAATACTATGGACGTGAGAGTTCACTTCCAACGCAAATAGTTACCGTTTATGTACAAAATAGCAATATAATGAAGTAAACACTGATTATCTTATGTGAAAAGTAAGAATCGAGAAAGTCATAATAATACTACGCACAAAATAGAATTATTATTTCTGTAGAAGCCAAGAATTAATTTAATATTTTAGAACATTCGCATTGGTTTTTTCAAATATATTTTAGTCTTGTTGATTTGATTTTTCAGTATTTTTCTGTTTAAACTATAAATTTTGCCGTGTATACCAGTGAATCTACTTGCTCGAATTCTTCTTTAGAGAATAATATTTATTTGATTGATGTTATTTCAAAAGTTTGCATAACAATCGGGAACGAGACTCTAATACCACGGCTAACATGAAGCTGAAGTTTTAGTTCTGTGAATTATTCTATTTTCTCTGCGGATTTTTAAAGATAGAGAATTTTCGTATAAGAATTAAAAAGAAGAAAAGCTAATTCATATTAACGATAGCATATTAATTCGGAAATCAGCGTGTAACATTGTGATGTCAGAATTGAGTAAATATTTTCACTTTGATCTAGTGTAGTTTAAATCATATTGTCAAACTTAGGTTGTGAAATTCAGACATCAGAGATCAATAATGTTTCCCTTTCCTCTCTCATTTTACTGATCTGATGAATATGCCAAGCTCAATAATTGGATGTCTTTTTAGTATTTATAAATATGAATACATTTTAAAAATTCACCAGTCTCCCTTTTCAGTTCCCTGTCGGTAAATCTTCCCTGAAGGAATGAAGATCGATACTATCTTCCTTATATTCATGGTTTTCCTTGATTCTATCAGTGAGTGTAATATATAATATTACAATATCTATTTTAAAATATTGTTCAATTATTTGAAAGTAATAAGATTACTCTGCAAATTTCAATCAGCGAGAATTTTCACTGATTTACAACGCAATATCGCTGATTTCTAAAGATATATTGATGGTTCACTCAATTAACTATGTAAGAATTTGCGTGGACAATAAGTGAGATCCCACTGAATAATATTAAGCCATTCTCTAGAAAAGTCATCTAAATCGACTAAGGTTTTGGCAGAAAAGTCTTGAAGAAATTTTTCAAAATTTCTTTTCCAAAAACAACAAGAATATGTTCTGGTTTTAACAGTTTTTCACAATCCAAACCATGTGTTTTTCGGTTTGTAAAGGCACATTTTGAAAAGTTCCTTAGGCAATTTCGTGCTAAAATCTAAGTTGACTCATGTGGCTTTTCTAGAGAAGGGCTCAATTGAGAGAATACCAACAGCTATTTTTTCAGAGTACAAAAACTTTATTAATCTCAATTTTCTGCTTATAGAATCAAGTACACAAATTAAAAATTGTTGTTTTTCTCAACCACGAGTAACGGATAGGTCTCCTGCACCAAAGAGAAGTGAACATCATTCGGCAATCGAAAGTAATGTTCAAGAACCACCATCTCATGATTTTGTCCCACGACCCCGAGGAATAGTAATGCGGCAAGCCAAAATTAAAATTGGAACCAGTGCTGCAACTACGGAGTTTGATATTAAGGTCTATGGCAAATTTAAAGTCAAGTATGGAAAGCTACGCCCCATGCCCCTAGCTAGCAACCCTTAGTGATTTATAATCTCTGCTAACACAAGATCGCTGACTCGAATGAAAAAACAATAGGGACACAAATTAATAATATGTCATATTTTTTATTAAAAGTATAAGTAACTGGAAATTATACTTATGCACACAAAAAGCTCGGCTTCTATCTAGTTTTATTATAATACTGCTCAATAAATGTTTGAGTTTCAGCAATAAATATCTTATACTATTTAGAGAGTTATATTTATTTATTCATTTTAAAAGTTTCCATAACAAGTTAGGACAAGATTTTCATATTCAGGACATCATAAAATTATATATATTAGGGTGGATTGCAAAAAAAATTATAAATTGAAAACGCCTTAGCATTAAAAAGTTTCCTTTTGGGTCCCTTATAATGTATATACAATTTGAAATTATTCGATCAATATCTTGCGGTTGGGCGGAATCGAAATAGAATTTCAAAAATTTTCAATCGCAGAGTTTTAGAAAAATCGTGATTGTTTTTTTTTGTTTCTTAATTTGCATAATATGCCCAATTTTTACAACCTCTTTCAGATTTCTTTTATTTGAGTTTATATAGCAGAAATTTCATTTTGAATGCTGACCTGAAACTGAAAAAAAAAAAATCTTGAAACTCTAAAAATCATAAATAAATTTTGTCTAGCATAGAAAAACTGTCTTACGTTCAATTGAATCAAATTTGAATTCGAATATCAAATTCTTATCATATTAGATTCACATAACAACAATTTTGCTCCAACTTCAGGATCATTTTCAAAATCATATGCAGTGTTGGTTAAGTTTCTTAAAAAATGAAAAATAATTATGACTACAGTTACGTCATAAATATATTAATTTTCACTGCTCACAATTTAAGAATTTTGAAAATTTGAAAATTGAATAATTTTTTATTTAAAATTTCAAATCGTGAATAGTCAAAATGGAAAAAAGTTTAATTGTAAATCTTCAGAATTCAAGGATTAAATAAAAGCGGTCATAATGACATACCTTTGAGTCATGAATCTTGAAAATTATATGATTTTAAATTATGTATTCACAAAGCTCGTAAATTTTTGAATGTACCTTTTCAAAATTGTTGCACTTTGAACTGTAAACCTTTGAAATCAAAAACTTTTTAATTTTTTAATTTAAAAATAAAAATTATGCAAGTTTTAAGAATAACAATTTTTAATTTTGTAATTTGGGTGATTTACGTTTGAAATTCATTCGATTCGGAAGATTTAGAATTATGATTTTCGAATTTCAAATTATGGATTCGTGACTAAAAATTATAAATAAATTGTCAATTGATAATTTGATATTCAAAAAGATCAAAATTTAAGATTTTTTATCATTACATCTTTGAAGTGAAAGAATTTTTAATTGTAATTTTTCAAAATTGTAGAACTTTAAATTGTGAATCCTTAGAGTAGAAAATTTTTTTGATTTTGAGAATGTAAAATTAAAAATTATGCAAGCTTTAGATTCAGAATTGAGATTTAGAATTGAAACTTGACTTTGGATTTCCAAAATCATGAAATTTTAGAATATTTCATTTCTAGATATTTCAAGTACAAGTGTAAATTGTAACAATCGTAAATCTTTGAAAACTAGCATTTAAAATTAAGATATTTGAAATTGTCCTCATAGAAAATTACAGAAACTTTAACTGAAAATCTTCAAGATAAAGCTATTTCAAAAAGATGTTCCAAATTTCATAATTTCAAACTTTAACCATATAAAAGTAAATATTATATATACATATATATATATATATATATATTGTCCATAGCAATTTAAAGTACCTGTGACTTGCACTATCTTCGTGTGTTATCTGAATGTCTAGCAATCTATGTGTATCTATGTTGCATCTTTGACATTTGTTTTCAATCATTATACTGTAGGGTAGATTATGTTCCAGTAAGTAACTTGCAATTGCTTTCGAAAATTGTTTAAAAAATTCATAAAAATTATAAACAATACACTTGTTTAAATAATGAAAAAAACTTTCAATATTATTTATAATCAAGGCACAATTTTCATGTCTATATGCTACATGGCTTAACGTGAAGGAGTGAACGTGTAGGGAATAAAAACAATGTTTAAACTAACTTTTCTGCATTATCGAAATTTTCTCCTAATTATGATATTTTAGGGTAAGTAGTGTTTTAGTAAGTAACTTTTAATTTTTCTCCATAATTGCTAAACAAAATCCTAACAATTATAAGCAATATAATTGTTTCAAACTTGACTTTTTAAAAAAAGTGAAAATAATACCTGGAGATATTGCCGAGATGAACCTAGTGGTACCTTGACTTCTTTTAAAGATCTTATAGTTTTATTTATAATCAAGGCACAGTTTTCAAATGTGTGTGCTGCATGGCGTAACGTGAAGGAGTGAACGTAGAGGGGATAATTTGCATTATTCAAATTTTTTCTTCAATTATGATACTTTAGGGTACTTTATGTTTCAGCAAGGATTTTTTTATTGTTTTCCATTATCGTTAAATAAATTGATGAAGATTATAATCAATATAGTTGCTTAAAAAATGACTTTTTTGAAAGAATGAAAAAAACACCTGAAGATATTGCCAAAATGAATCTAGAGGTATCTTCACTTTTTGCATAGGACTTTCAGTTTTATTTATAATAAAGGCTGAATTTTCAAATCTATGTGCTGCATGGCATAGAGTCAAGGAGTGAACGTGGAGGGGATGAAAACAATAGATAGGTTATTAGTTATTGATAAGTGAAGATTCTAGAAGTTTAGATAATGATTTTTCCTTGTATTAGTACATGTTTTGATTACATTTTTGTCGATAAACTTGAAAACCCTGGAAAAATGGTAATATCAATGTAATTGTTTAAACATTTTGTTTATTGCAAAAATGAAAAAAAAACCTAGGGACTTTAAAAAAAAATGGAAAAATACCCAGAGGTATGGCGGAGACAAATCCAAGGCTGTTTTTAGTTGCTGGCTAAGACTATTACTTTATTTTTAATCCAAGTTACAACTTTCAGATGTATATGGATAGCTAACTTCTGGGTCGTGATTTGTTACGTAATTTAAGTACGGTCTCTATCTACTCTTATAAAATTTGAGACATATTCTTACACATTTACTGTGATTTTAATTAAATAGTGGAAGAAAAGTAAACATTATCCAATGAAAAGTAACAGGAATTTTATAAGGCTAGTAACATAAGACTTTATATCCAAGATTCATAGAGAGCCACTTAAATTTCATAGAACTACTTTTTTCCGTGTAATTAAATATGGTAAACATAAGCATTCGTTTATTCATGGTGAATTTGAGAATGTTTCACACACATGGTATTTAACTTGATGAAAATATATGTGATGTCGTTTGCATATGTCAGCAGAACGGGTGGAACCTTTTTTTCTAGAGGGTGGCAGGGGCATAGACTTATAATATTGAATGGTAAAATTCATATTGCTGAAGATTTCGCAAAGATTTCAAAGATTGCAGAAAGATTTCAATTACTACCCAAAAATTTCACAGCTTACGCAAATATTTCAGAGAGATTTAAATCATTTCACAAAGATTTGACAAAGGTTGGAATAATTTTTCAAAGATTTCACAAAGACTTCAAATATTTCGCTTCTACATGGTTCCGCACGTTCTCCATTGCGGGATTTTGCTCTCCTTGAAGTATTTACATCAACGTAGGATTTCTTCCGGGTATGCTAAGTCTACTTCTAAAATATAGCCAAGCGGTGAATCATCGGGAACATTACAGTCAATATCGACATTTGGGACCCACTCGAGACCAACATAGTGAAGCCATTGTGATATTGTCCAACCATACAAGTTGTTGGCGTCAAAGTAGACTAAATAAATGAGCCCATCATTCTCATCGTAAACTTCCATGTATGAGTTATTTGCTTTGGCATAGCGGATAGCGCATTGGCTTATTCCACCCCTAATACCTAACTCAATAAACATGAGTTCAGACATGTCAGTAAAGAGTTCTAACCTTAACATCGTATACCTTAACATGAGATCCCAAGTCAAACCAGAAGTTGTAACATAGTGTGCTGAAATTAGACCGTACGCTTTCAGACGAAGTATTACTAAGGCAATACACATTCAGGTGTAAGCAATTCAATTTTTCCCCGGCTTAAACTGAAGAGGAAGGAATTTACAATTTTAGAGTTCTCTTAGTACGAAGCTAGTTTCTCTAATGATGACGCCATAAATCTAAACGAGTCAATGAAGCCAAATTTGACCTCATTTCCCTTGACGTGTTTTGTGAAAGAAATATATTTTTGTTTGTTCAAGTGAAGGAGGTCAACTTTCCCTTCAAATTCTGTACAAATTTCGCTGATTATAAAGTGTGCATCCTAGCCGGAGAGATTGTGGAATGCTACATGTATAATACGAGAATTTTGATAATTTATATTACAATTTCGATGGACGAGCCCTCCTTATTGATCCGTTAAATGGCAATGATCTCGAACTTTTGTTTCACCCTGTGCAATTTTCTTTTCACATAGATGATACACAGTCGTTTCCCTGTATGCAGACTTTTGCTCACGTGTAAGATCATCCATAGAAATTGGGAATAGGAAGACTGATTCAACGTCTTTAGCCAATTGCTCCAATTCCTTGGCGAACCACTTAGCAGGGTCTGCACCTTCAGGGCAGGAGTGAAAATCAGACAATGAATTGTCATAGCTGCATTTCAAATGATATCTGACATTAGTGATTTCATGGTGTTGGAAAACTTCAATATTGGACATATTTTCCCGCAGCTTTTCAGTCGGTTTCAGCAAAAATTCACAGCCTGCATAGACTACGAATGGGACCTTTTCTTTATTATTGTCATTTCTAAATTCTATAAAGTTCTTGCCGAGTTTAGGCAGATTAATTTTGTAGTGGTTTAAGGTCCTTCAATCCTCTTCGTGGGTGACCAATTTCTCAACACAGGTAAAAAAGTGCAGACATCAATCGCAAATTAGGTTTTTGTGTTGGTGTTTCGACAACAGTTTACTAACGAGTCTCTACAGATCTTCAATCCATACATAATGGAATTTATAGAAATCTTGATCGTCGTCATCATCAGTATAATATTCATCAAGACTCTCGTCAACGTAGTGGTCTTGAAGATGAAGAAGGTTAACCATTTTTACCTCTTTTCAGATTTTATGTGTGAAGGGACAACAGTATAATTAATCTTTCTCCTATTTATACCGTACACATTAATAGATATACAGTGTAATGGTTCAAATTTCGATATATCTTTTAGAGTTATGGGGCAGTTTATTACGCTCAAATATAATTTATCTTTATACTGGTATAGTTAGACAGACACGTAAGTCTATGAAGGAACTAGCTTGTATAGGGTTGTATTTGTTAGTATTAATTTCTAGCTTCATAATCGAGTGTAATTTCTATTCAGAATCGGTTTTTTGGAAATCTTCAAGTTTCTTTAAGATTGGTTGTCTTACATTATCATTGAACCAATAATCTAATATAGTCGTCGGATGAATTTCTTTTGTCTTTGAAATAAATGTTTTCAGTTCTACATTCTCACTGTCGTTGACAACTCCCATAAATTTAGCACCTAATTCGGTGTACACTTTTATCGTTCCGAACTTATTTAATGCGTCTTTCATACGCTTTTAAAGTAGAATTAGAGCATCGTCAAAGAACATAGTGACGCATCAATAGATTTTTGAACTTGTTGCCGAATGAATCGTTTTTCGATAGGTTCATTCATATAATAATTCAGAATTCTACCATTTCTTATTTGATTTGGACTAAATTGAATTTTTGTTTAAAGTGTTGAAATATCATCTTTAATGCTAAAAAATTCATCTTTACGGGTTTACAAGTCAAAAGTTTTCTAAAAAATTGACATTAATGGCTTGTAACTTTAACTTTAAGAGTTTTTCATTGAATTCAATTGAATCAAACTAATTCTAAAAAAATCTTAATTTTAAAACGTATTAAATTGACAAAGTACAGAATTTTTACGACTGCACTGACAGATACATAGGTACATATAATAGGTAGGATTTATAATATATAATTCCAGCTCTGTTAAGCGCAGTTTGAAATTATGATAGTATGTTCTGCCTGATAAGATATTATATTACTTTTACCACGTAGGCTAAACCCGTTGGAATATTTCGTCATTCTAATGAATTTTTCGGGTATATATAGCAGTCGATATAATCCGGATTTATCAGTCATCTTTCACTAAATCTTACAAGAATAATGAAGATCCTTCTCGGAACTCTGCATCTTGCCTTCGTGCTTTTCATCAGTTTTGTTGGTAAGTTTGACCACAATAATAAAATCTTCGGAAGGGGTAAGAAAGGGATTGTGTGAAAGGAGGGGAAGAATCGTGAACGAAAGGCGTGGTGGAGAAGGATAGTGGGAAAGGAAGGGATGGGATGGTGGATAAGTTGGGTGGTAGATGTTGGAGAAAGGATAGAAGAGGTTGGACGGTTATGAAATGAAAAGAGGCGGATGATAGAAAATGTGAAGAGAGGATGGGAAGGATTGGAGAAAGAAAGAAAAAGAAGAGAATTTAGAGAAAGGCGTAAAGGGATGGAGGGAGATGGAAGAGCTAGAAGGGAAGTGAAGAGGTTGAAGGGGTATGATTAGAAATAAATGTAGGTGTGGCGAATGATTGTGGGAAGGTACAAAAAAGGAGGACGGTCATGAAAAAGTTATAGCAGTATATAAATTGAAAAAAATGTGGAAGCAAAAAGTGTTTTTCAATTCATTATGAAAAAATAGTATATTATGCACCTAGGGTTAGAAGAGGGGCTTTTCAGATGAGTGAATGTTGTCAGATGGTAAAAGAGTTAGGGATCGTAAAGTGATATAGAGGTATAGTGAGAAGAAATGGAGTTAATAGGAGAGGACAAAGCGGTCAAGAAGGATGGTGCGAAAGAAAGGTAAAGGAAACAGAAAGGAGGGCGTAGTCAAGAAGGTGGGAAAGGGTAGCAAGGAAATTTTGTGGCAGGGAGTTGCAAGGAAAGGAAAGGAAATGATGGAAAGAGAATAAAGAAAAGGGAAAGAGTAGTACAGTCGGCAAGGATGGAAATGGAGTGGAAGGATAAGAAAGGATGGGAGGGATGGAGAAGGTTGGTGGAAAAGAAAGCTAAAGAAAGCGAAAGGACGTCGCAGAGTGGTAGGAAAGGGGTTACTAGAATAGAGAGGAATGGTAGGAAATAAGGGAATTGGCTGAAGGGGGATGAAGGGAACTCTGATGAGGGGAATGGGGGAGAGTAAGAGAGTCAGATGAGGATGCCATAATGTGACACTGCCCTTGTTTTTAGGAAACCTCCTCTTGGGCTCGTTTTTAGCTCTAATGCGAACTGAGTTAATAGAAAAAATCTCTTTTGATTAAAAATGCTACTATTTGGTTGAAGATTCAATTACTTTGTTGAAGATTGTTTTTTTAGTTGAAACGTAAGTTTCTCAACTGAAAATTCAGCTTATCTATAATTGTTGGAGAATTAATCGTTTATGTGTGGTTCAAAATTGAATTATTACATTGTTGAAAGATAGTTCATCTTTTTTGGTGGAAAATTCAACTACTTGGTAGAATTTTGAACATTTATTTTTTCAACTGAAAATGTTAGCTTTTTCATTATTTGTTTGAAATTGATAGTTTTTAGTTTAAAATCCAATAATTTGGATGAAAATATATGTATGTTTTAAAATTTGTATTTATCTGTAGAAAATTAATCTTGATTGTAAACTGAATTGCTTGGTTAAAAGTTGAGCTAATTTGTCAACCATTAAATTAATCAGTTGAAGATTTATGGCGCAGGTTAAAAATTTGACCAATTACTTGAACATGTATCGTTTTTCGTTGAAAATCAAACTAATTGATGGAAAGTTAAACTAATTTGTTAAATATTCATTTAATTGGTTAGAAGTTTAACTTATTTGTTGAAAATGTGTCTTTTTCTGGTTGAAAACCAAAATCTAAAATCTAAACTTCAACTATTTGGTTTAAACTAACTTTTTTGTTCAAAATTTATATTTTCCGGTGAAAAACTCGTAGTTTTAGCTTGAAAAAGGAACTATTTTGTTGAAAATTCCCCGTTTCGGTTTGAAAATTTTATTATTTTCGCAGAAAAGTCAACTACTTGAATGAAAATTAACTTCCTGGTTGAAAATGCACATTCTCGGGTTGAAAAAACATATTCAAGTAGTGGGGAGCAGGGCTAAGCTGACAGTAGCTGTTTGAAGTACACAGAAAGACAAACAATTTGTCACATGATTTTTTTGATGAAAAGAAAATCATCAGAGTTATAGAATTTCCAAAATAAAAATATAAGTAAAAAAAGAAAATGAACATTTTAAGCCAAGCAACGCACGATATGAAAAGAAGTCAAGACTAGAAAAACGTTGCTTTTTGAAAGCCCTACAAGATTACTATGACAACTTTTTGAAAAATTTTGAAAAATCGAAAATTCATATTCTGATCGCAGAAAAAATAATGAAAAATCAAATTTCCATTTTGCGGTGCAAGGCAAGATAGAAAGGAATAAACTGACAAAAACTATGCACACAAAATAGATATACTTTGTTATCAACCCCTTGGTTGACATTGACGCAAAATGCGTCAAAATTTTCCGTGCCCTGTGTGGCATTGACGCAAAATGCGTCAATCTTATTTTTTTTCTATTTAACTTACTTGCATTTTGCATTCAAGTCTTACTGGGGGGGGTTTGGGGTCGCTAAATCCGAATTTAAAGTCAAAATTCGGACATTCAAAATGGCGGATCCAAGATGGCGGGCGAAAATACAAAAAACGGCTCGATTAGGATAAATCTCGGTACTAACGGGTTTATGAGGTAGGTGAATCCGAATCTGAAGTAAAAATTCGAAAATTCAAAATGGCAGATCCAATATGGCCGACGAAAATACAAAAAACTGCTGGATTTGGATAAATCTCGGTACTAATGGGGCTTTGGGGTCGCTGAATCCAAATCTAAAGGCGGAATTCGAAAATTCGAAATGGCGGATCCAATATGGCGGACGAAAATACAAAAAAACTGTTCGATTTGGATCAATCTCAGTAGTAACGGGTTTTTGGGATCGCTGAATCCGAATCTAGAGTCAAAGTTTGGAAATTCAAAATGGCGGATTCAATATTGCGGACAAAAGTACAAAAAACTGCTCGATTTGGATAAATCTCGGTACAAACCGGCTTTTGGGGTCGCTGAATTCGAATCTGAAGTCAAAATTTGAATATTCAAGATGGCGGATTCAATATGGCAAACGAAAATAAAAAACTACTCGATTTGGATCAATCTCAGTAGTAATGGGTTTTTGGGGTCGCTGAATCCGAATCTAAAGTCAAAATTCGAAAATTCAAAATGGCGGATTTTATATGGCGGACGAAAGTACAAAAAGCTGCTCGATTTGGATGAATCTAGGTAAAAACCAGTTTTTGGGGTCGCTGAATCCGAATCTAAAGTCAAAATTCAAAACTTAAGAATAGCGGGTTTAATACGGCGGACGAAAATACAAAAAACTGCTTGATTTGGATAAATCTAGGTACTAACGGGTTTTTGGGTTCGCTGAATCCGAATCTAAAGGCGAAATTCAAAAATTTGAATCGCGGATCCAATATGGATGACAAAAATACAAAAAAAAAACTGTTCGATATGGATAAATTTCGGTATTATCGGGGTTTTGGGGTCACTGAATCCGAATCTAAAGTCAAAATTCAAAAATTCAAAATGGCTGTTCCAATATGGCCGACAAAAATACGAAAAACTGCTAGATTTGGATAAGTCTCGGTACTAACGAGATTTTGCGGTCGCTTAATCCGAATCTAAAGTCAAAATTTGAATATTCTAAATGGCTGATTCAATATGGCCGACGAAAATACAAAAAACTGCTCGATTTGGATAAATCTCGATACTAACGAGTTTCTGAGGTCGCTGAATTCGAATATAAAGTCAAAATTCGAATATTCAAAATGGCGGATCCAATATGGCAAACGAAAATACAAAAAGCTGCTTGATTTGGATAAATCTAGGTACTAACTGGTCTTTGGGGTCGCTGAATCCTAATCTGAAGTCAAAATTCGAAAATTCGAAATGGCGGATCCAATATGGCGGACAAAAGTACAAAAAACTGCTCGATTTGGATAAATCTCGGTACTAACCGGGTTTTGGGGTCTCTGAATCCGAATCCAGAGTAAAAATTCAAAAATTCAGAATGGCAGATTCAAATGGCGGACGAAAATACAAAAAACTGTTCGATTTGGATAAAGCTCGGTACTTAAGGACTTTTTGGGTCACTGAATCCAAATATAAAGTCATAATTTGAAAATTCAAAATGGCGGACCCAATATGGCAGACGAAAATAATAAAAAAGGGGTTTGATTTGGATGAATCTCGGCACATCCGAATCTGAAGTCAAAATTCGAGAATTCGAAATGCCTGATCCAGTATGGCGAACGCAAATACAACAAACTGCTCTATTTGGATAAATTTGGGTATTCACGGGTTTTGTTGGGGTCGCTGAACCCGAATCTGGAGGCAAAATTTGAAAATTTAAAATGGCGGACGAAAAACACAAAAGACGGCTCTATTTGGATAAATCTTGGTAATTATATGTTATATAGGTCGCTAATTACGAATCCGTATCAAAAATTGGAAAATTCAAAATAGACAGACCAAACCATACAATGTAGATCCTACTGTTGGTTCCGTAGAATTGACTAAACTGAGTAGTAGGATCTACTACTGGAGAGAACTGGAGAGAACTGGAAGAGTATATGCTACTATACCCTACTACTATTTCAGATTCGTAATTAGCGACCTAAATAACATATAAGTACCAATATTTTTCCAAATCGATCCGTTTTTTGTATTATTGTCCGCCATTTCAGATTTTCGAATTTCGACTTCAGATTCGGGTTCAGCGACCCCAAAAACCCGCAAGTCCAAGATTTATCCAAATCGAGCCTTTTTTTTATTTTCGTCCGCCATATTGGATCTGCCATTTTGAATGTGTCAACTTTGACTTCAGATTCGAATTCAGCGACCCCAAAAACCCAAGGATACAAATTTTCAGGATAACAAATTTTCCTGACACTTCTTCAGCAGCATGCGTCCAGAAGAACTCTTACCAAAATTTACCCATCAATTTCTATAATCTTCCGTAAAGTATCACGAATTAATATAAATTTTATAAATTTCAACAAATTTCATAAATTTTCATAAATTTCTATACATTTTAGAAATATAAGGAAATTTATGGAAATCTATAGGCATTTATGTTAACTTACGGAAATTTATAGACAGCCTTTGGGATTACATTTGGCATCTATTTATCTTGGACCAATAGCAATCTTTTAGGGTACTTTAACAAAATTATTAATCAAGAAACCCTATATTTTTTCTTACAGCTGGAAGTAATCAGCAGCCGCCAAGAGGTCAACCAGCCAGGGAGCGTAGAAGATGGAGTGATCAACGCTAGTATATTATAATTTTTTTGAAATCACAAAAAATTGCTGGGATTCCGAAAAAATCTTACTTTCATTTCTTAGCGGCGAATTAATTTTTCTCTCTGATAGAAAATGTTTCATAGAAAATGTAATTGCACATATTTCTTCCTTAAACAAAAATGTTGCAGCTTATCCCGTTTTCAAAGTCAATCCGAAAAGCCCGTTAAAAAAAACTTTCTGTAAATTTTAGAAATTTATGATAGATAATGAGATTTGTGGAAATTAATGATTATTTATGGAAATTTGAGGAAACGTATAGGCATTTTGCTAATTTACGGAAACAGCAAATTTTTGGGGTCCGTTGAAAAAATTCTTCAATAACAATCCCTATATTATATCTTACAGCTGAAAGTGGTGAGCCTTTACGCCCAACACCAAGGCGGCCGCGCATTCAACAGGCAGATCAACGTTAGTATATTATAATTTTTTGGAAATTACAAAAAATCGCTGGGATTCAACAAAAAATTCTAATTTTATTTTTTAAACGACAATAAATTGATTTCGCTAACTGTAACTAACTTTAAATGACAGTTCTGCTGGACGCATACGCAATAGTTCAGGCTATAACATTTGTAATTTAGAAGGAGACCGTTAACTAATTTTCTGAGTACAATTTTGAAGACTTATAATTCAAATTCTTTAAACTTGACGATTTGCAGTTTGAAGGTCTTCAATTTTATAGGATAGTTCAATTTTGAAGCCTTACAATGAAAAATTCTTCAATTTTAGAGATGTGCAATTTAGAACTTTTCAATTTTGAAGATTTACAGTTGAAAACTGTTTACTTTTGAAGTAAGGTAAAACCTAGAGAAAACCAGTGCATTTATCTGAACTTCTTTTAAAATCCTGTAAAATGTGTGTTGGGGTCGCCGATTTCGAAATTTTGGGGTTGCTGAAAAAAAATTGTCACTAAAAATCCTTATAGTATATGTTATAGATGGTGGTATTCCGTTGGGAACATTACATCAAATACAAATAGGCTCGAACATTGCTTCAAGCAGTGGAGCTTCAAGTTCCAGACATCCACGTTAGTATATTATCATTTCTTGAACTAACAAAAAATTGTTAGGACTCAGAAAAAAATCCAAATTTAATTTTCAAACGCCCATAAATTGTTCTCGCTGAACGGCGTTGGCCCCTGGAGACCTTTGAAACAAGATTCGAATTTCAAATTGAAAAGTCTATATTCCTATGGGAAAATCAATTGCGTATTTTTTGTCTCTGGCTAAAAATGTTGTAGCTCTTACCGTTGTGAAAATAAATCCGAAAAACTCGTTTCTTAAAAAACAAATTTGTTTTCTAACATTTTTTTCAAATTTGTGGAAATTTATCGAAATTTTAAAACTTTACGGTAATTTATTGAAATTTTAGTGTCTACGATTTCGAATTTGGTGTAAAAAGTTAGATATTTGTTTTGAAAAATGCTCTATAAATTTTGATAACAAAATTTCGGAAAACAAAATTTTTTAAAAATAAATTCTTGGTAATTCAGAAATGAATTTATTGCCTGTCTCAAGTTATTGTTGTGTATACATGAGCAAAAAGCCCTACGTTTCCAACACAGTCAAGAGACAATACAATATAAAAATAACGTAATACTCTAAAAATACATAATGCAGGGTTTCTAGATTCTAAAAATATATATTTACATCATCGAAATTTGGTACCTTGGTTAATATAAACTGACTTTGCGATTACATTTGAGATACATTAAGTTTGGACCATTAGCAAATTTTTGAGACTTGTTAAAAAATTCTGGAACAAAAATCCCCATGTTATATTGTTTACAGCTGCTGGTACACCAAGGCCAGACACATTCGCAGAAATACAGATTATGATTCAGAACCGAGCAGCAGCACAAGCTTCAGCAGAAGTACAAAATCCAAGTGCGCGGGCGCGTAAGTATATAATAATTTTTTAAACTAAGAAAATATTGCTGTAATTTAGAAAAAAAAATTAAAATCGTTGGCCCCTGGTGACCTTTGAAACGAGATTTGAATTTTAAATTGAAAAGTACATATTCCTGTTGGAAAATTAATTGCGCATTTTTTGTTTCTGAGCAAAAATTTTGCGGAATTTGTTGAAATTCGTGACATTTGTCGGAAATTATGATAATTTATAGAAACTTGTGGAAATCTTGGGGAATACTTGGGCATTTACGTAACTATTGATAACTTCGATGATGTTCTGCTGGACGTACAAATTTTGCTAGAAAATTTTGTGTTTCTATGGCTTCTTGAGGTTATTTGGCCCTCCAGCGATGCAGCTTTCTGCCGGATAGTTTTTTTAGAAATACAGTATATGTCCAAGATTTCTTATAGGCGCTTATTCTGCGTCGATTCAAAAGTCACTCGAAAATAATCTTTGAGAAAACACTGCATCGATCGTGGCGTATCTTTGAAGCCAGAACACCCAACTAGAGATCCGCTAGCAGCCACCAGTGGGCCAGAATCGAATGAAAATGGCAAACCATCGATTTTTGGTCGAATCTATATAAAACTTGGTACAAAAGGGGTTCTTAAATTTGCATACGTATTTCGGAAACTTGGAATGAGGGGACTTTTGGTGCCCCAGACTTTAAACTTGACATGATGCAGTTTCTAGATTCTTAAAATATATTTACGTCATCGAAATTTGGTACCTCGGTTAATATTAACCAGGTCGGTCATGGCGTCATCCAAAAGAACTTTTAAAACATTTAAATTGTGCTGAAAGGCAAAATAACTACTAGTGGTGAGTGGACGATCGGGGTGCACCGGATCGTGTACCAGGTAGCTTAGGACGTCATCTACGAAAGCTTTTTTTTCAAATTTAAATTTTGCCACTAGCCAAAACATCTCAAAATGGTGAGTCGATGACGCAGGTGTAACAGATCGCGCACCGGGTCGTTTAGCACTTATTAAACGAGAATTTTATAAAATTCAATTTGTTCCAACATTCGACATAAATACCAGCGGAGAGTCGACGATCCGGGTGTACCACGTCGTGCCCCAGGTCGTTCAGCACGTATTCTACTTGAATTATTTTGAAATTTAAATATTGCCAACATCCAAAATAACTACCAGCGGAGTCGTCGATCCGGGTACACCACGTCGTGCACCGGGTCTTTCAGCACTTATTCTACAAATTTTTTTTTTTTTTTTTAATTTCGCCAGCATCCAAAATAACTACCAGCGGTGAGTTGACGATTGGGGTGGAACACATCTTGCAGCAGGTCCCTCAGCGCTTATTCTACAAGATTTTTTTCTTTCAATTTAAATTTTGCGAATATCCAAAATAACTACTAGCGATGAGTCGACGATCCGGGTGCACCACATCGCACACAAGGTTGTTCAGCACGTATTCTACTCGAATCTACCGGATCGCGCACCAGGTAGTTTAGCACGTATTCTACGAGAATTTGAACAAAAATTTAATTGTGTCAATAACCAAAATAACTACCAATGGCGAGGCCTCGATGCAGGGCACCCAAAGCGTCACCTCACAAATAGTAGTTATTTTGGCTGTTGGCACAATTTAAATTTCAAAAAGGATTTCGTAGAATACGTGCTAAAATACATGGTGCGTGATACGGTGCACCTGCGTCATGCCTGACCGCTGGTAGTTATTTTGGATGTTGGCAAAGTTTAAATTGAAAAAAAGTTCTCGTCGAATACGTGCTAAACGACCTGGTGCGCGATCCACTGCACCCCGATCATCGACTCACCGCTGGTAGTTATTTTGGATGTTGGCATAATCTAAGTTCAGAAAAAAAATTCTCATAGAATAAGTGTTGAACGACCTGGTGCATGATGTGGTGCACTCGGAGCGTCGACTCACCGCAGGTAGTTATTTTGAATGTTAGCACAATTTAAATTCTCCACAAATTCACGCAGAATACGTGCTGAACGACCTGGTGCGCGATGTGGTGCACATGGATCGTCGACTCACCACTGGTAGTGATTTTCGATGTTGGCACAATTTGAATTTCAAAAAAATTCTCGAAGAATAACTGCTAAAAGATCTGGTGCACGACGAGGTGCACCCGGACCGGCGATTCTCCGCTGGTATTGGATTCAGGCACAATTTAAATTGAAAAAAAGTTCTCGTTGAATACCCGTTAATCGAGGTGGTGCGCGATCCGCTGCACCCAGATCATCGAATCACCGATGGTAGATATTTTGGAAGTTGACACAATTTAAATTTTGAAAAAATTCTCATACAAATAGTGCTGAACAACCTGGTGGACGATATGGTGCACCCGGATCGTCGACTTATCGCAGGTAGTTATTTTGGATGTTAGCACAATTTAAATTTAAAAAAAATTTTCGTAGAGTACGTTTTGAACGATCGGGTGCGAGATGTGGTGCACCCGGATCGTCGACTCACCGCCGGTAGTTATTTTGGATGTTGGCGCAGTTGAAATTGAGAAAAATGTCTGGTAGAATACGTACCGAGCGACCTGGTGCGCGATCTGTTACACCTGCGCCGTCGACTCACCATTTTGAGATGTTTTGGCTATTGGCCAAATTCAAATTTCAAAATAAGCACTCGCAGATGACCTCTAAACTACCTGGTGCACGATCTGGTGCACCCGGATCGTCCACTCACCATTGATAGTTATTTTGGCTTTTAGCACAATTTAAATGTTCTAAAAGTTCTCGTAGATGACGTTTTGAACGACCTGGTGCACGTTCCAGTGCACCCGTATAGTGGACTTACCATTTAGGGATGTGTCGCCTATTGGCAATATTAAGATTTTAATTTCCAACGCGGGCTAATGTTCTTTATCACTTGCACGTTTTTAAAAATATTCATTTGTGTCTAGCGTGTCCGAAGCATGGGAGACGGACAAGAGCAAGTTTTTAGCCATGCTACCATTCAGCCGCGAGCCATGCTTTAGCCAGATGATTCCAAGCTAATTACCATGCATGAGCCATGAAAACTTTTTTCACGCGCGGACCAATAGCAAAATTTTGAGACCTTTTAAAAAATTCTTTAAAAAAATCCTCATGTCATATTGTTTACAGGTGCTGGTACACCAAGGCCAGACACATTCGCAGCAATACAGACGATGTTTCAGAACCGACCAGCAGCACGAGCTTCAGCAGAGGTACAAAATCCAAGTGCGCGGGCTCGTAAGTATATAATAATTTTTTAAACAAGGAAAATATTGCTGTAATTTAGAAAAAAAATTAAAATCATTGGCCCCTGGTGACCTTTGAAACGAGATTCAAATTTTAAATTGAAAAGTACATATTCCCATAGGAAAATTAATTGCGCATTTTTTGTCTCTTGGAAAAAATGTTGTAGCTTTTACCGTTGTCAAAATAAATCCGAAAAACTCGTTTCTTAAAAAACAAATTTGATTTTCAAGAAATTTTTTTTAATTTGTGGAAAATTTTTGGAATTTGTAAATTTGCATAAATGTATTCAAATTCATGACATTCATCGAAAATTATAATAATTTATAGAAACTTGTGGAAATCTATGGCAATATATGGGTATTTGCGTAAATTTATGGAAATCTGTATTAATGCACCGGTAGCTTTTAAGAACAGTTCAGGTGAACACACACGCAGTAGCTCAGGTTATAATTTCTCAAATTTATAAAAATTTATATATAAAATTTAAGGAAATTTGGTAAATTTGAGATTTTCATGATAATTTATCGGTAGCTGTTGATAACTTCGATGATGTTCTGCTAAAAGTAGAATTGTGCTCGATATGTTTCTGTTTTTATGGCTTCTTGAGGTTTTTTGGCCCTCCAGCGATGCAACTTTCTGCAGAATGGTTTTTTTAGAAATACAGTACATGTCCAAGATTTCTCATAGGCGCTTATTCTGCGTGGATTCAAAAGTCACTCGAAAATAATCTTTGAGAAAACACTGCATCGATCGTGGCGTATCTTTGAAGCCAGAACACCCAACTAGAGATCCGCTAGCAGCCACACAGTGGGCCAGAATCGAATAAAAATGGCAAACAATCGATTTTTTGTTGAATCTATATGAAACTTAGTACAAAAGGGGTTCTTAAATTTGCATACGTTTTTCGGAAACTTGAAATGAGGGGACTTTTGGTGCCCCGGACATTAAACTTGATATACTGCGGGGTTTCTAGATTCTAAAAATATATTTACATCATCGAAATTTGGTACCTTGGTTAATATTAACTGACTTTGTGATTACATTTGAGCTACCTTTAGTTCGGACCAATAGAAAAGTTTTGGGACCTTCTAAAAAATTCTTGAAAAAAATCCCCACGTTATATTGTTTACAGCTGCTCCTACACCAAGGCCAGACACATTCGCAGAAATGCAGATGGTGATTCAGAATCGAGCAGCAGCACGAGCTCTAGCAGAGGTACAAAATCCAAGTGCGCGGACACGTAAGTATATAACAATTTTTTGATATACGGAAATATTACTGCGATTTAAAAAAAAATCAAAATCGTTGGCCCTTAACGACCTTTAAAACAAGGCTCAAATTTTAACTAAAAAAATACACAGACACCGTTTTTAGAAGAAAAATACGAATTTCTATAAGTTTTGAAAATTTATAAATATTTCGTAAATTTTTAAAAATATATTGAAATTTGTGCAAATCTATGATAATTTATGGTGAAACCGGTGAACGCATCCCCCAGGATTTTCTGTCTTATCTTCGCTCTTTCTTATTTCCTTGGGAAATGGAGAAGAATTATACAAATATGCAATTTCATGATTACATGTAATTTCTAACAAGTCCAATTAACCCAACTTTGCTATTGTTGAACTATTTTGTTTATAAGTATGTTTGGTTATTTTATCTTGCCTCATCTCTAGAATCCGCAGTGCGCTGATGTCACTCGAGAGCCTAGTGTTCCTAGTCCCCCGACTCCATCTATTTTCTCTTGCCAGGCAGCCCATCGCATGCGTTACTCTAGCAGTTATCGCAATATGTAGGGCTTATTCACAGAGCGTGAATCCTATCGCCGCTGTGGAATTAGTTCTCATTGCCCCAGTCAAACCCCTAAACGCTAGCGTTTGTAATCTTTGCAACCTGTCCTGCATTGTTTCAAGTTCCGCCCGTGGCCACCAGACCACGGTCGCATGTATAATTCTTGCTTTTAGTACAGCAGGGTAGAGCCATGCAAGCATTTTAGGCACTAGACCTCACGGCAACCCAAAGGCTCTCCTGCACATGCAAAAAGTCATTGCATACTTCCTGCATTGGGTCTCCAGGTGCTTTTCCCAGTTCAGCTTGCCATCTAGGGTTACTCCCAGAACTGATTCTGAAAACGCCAGCTTCCCACCACAGAATACAGGAGCATCACTTTCGGCATTTTATAATTTCTCGTTAAAATGACCAGGTTGGTCTTTTCCGGATTTACCGAGATCCCTGAGCTTTCGCACCAGAGCTCTACGATGCGCAGCGCCGACCTTGCAAGACCCATCAGCGTTTCCAGAGGAGCTACCCTGACTAGGATTACATCTGGTTTCGAGTCTCCTTAGTCGCAGCATGCTTCCTATATAACATACTAGCTGGTCCGGCACGCCACATCTCAAAGCCTCTCGACAGAGCATGAAGCGCAGTTTCTACCGAGCAGCCTGCCTGAGAAGCATGCTGCCCTCTATACAGCGGGGAGGCAAACTCACCATTAGCGAGTCCTATGAGCCCGAGGCAGAAGCCCCTCCAATCCTCCGGCTTATACTTTCTTATACTTTTATTGTAATTAAACTGGGCCGCATTATAGATGTCCCAGTCTAAAGGCAATTTAGTTCTATTTGCCCTATTGTACAATATTCTTGCCTTTTTACGGAGTCTTTCCAGGTGGATATTTCACCATTCTGCTTCCTTTCTAGACTTAATTGTGCTTGTAGGATAATTTTTTTCATATGTTGTAGCCAGAGCCCTTCGCAGCAAATCCGCGAAGAGCTCTAACTCACCAATGGTACTATAGCTTTTGCAGAATTCCGCAAGCCTGCCTTGGAGTTCCTCTTCTTTGAGCCTAAACGTTGGTGTTTTTTCCACTATCCAGTATCGTGATCAGATATCCGCGGCCTTCACTACGATGGCCTTCGACAGTTCTCAGGATAACCTGACGCATGAACAATCCTCAACAGGGCGTTGTTAGTTATCTGTGCAAAATTAAGGCCCAGTATTTCCAGAGCCTTATGCCTTTTCAACTCCCTCTTTGGGGGAGTTTCTCTGGAGCCCTCCTTCCTCTTGCCTATAAGGTAAGCCTGAGGAGATGCTCCAGGTAAAGTTTCCGCAGCCACTGCCCCTTGTGGGGAGCCTTGGCTGCTGTTTGCGTGACGCGCTCTGCGGAATATCTTTTTTTGTGCTCCCCTGCGATGTCTTTTCTTTACGAAGAGTTCCATTAGCTGCTCTTATACGGCTTCGACAAGATTATCTCCACCATTAGCAATACTTTGCACCGCCTCTGGTCCCACGAGGAGCTAGGGAAATATGAAACACCCCTTAAACATCCCTAATCTTAAAGTTAGGGATATTTTACCTTCAAGGAATGCCAATCCTCCCCTTTATAAGTGGGAGTTGACTCGAGTTACCAAGTGTATTTTAGGCCGAGATGGGACAGTTTGAGTTGTCCATGTAAAAACTGCGCATACTGAATTTGTTTCCCCAACCTCGCACCTAGTTTGCCTGCCTATATCTAACGACTCATCGTTTAATTAGACTTGTCAAGTTATGTGTTCTTATATTCTTATTTATTTTTTCTATAAGCATTATTGCGATCTTTATGTTAATCTCGCATGGTGGCCGGTAAGTTCGTGATTTATAATTGCATTCTATTATTATGGGAATTACCCATTTTCTGATGATGCAGCTAGCCCGTCGACTAGGTTCATGCGTTCTGGGCTTGTTACGAGTAGACAAAACGACTCAGCAGTCAGTCTGCATCGATATGTCGAAGGGTCGGCAGCTCGCGTCAATTTCACGTCGAAAAGTACGCACTACTGCTGTGAACCTTTCGGTCTCCCATTTATTGAATGAACCGTCGCATTCGCTATTAACAGGGCGAATGTAGGATTGACTGGCAACCTCTACCTTTTTCCAACGGTTCTTGTATGTGGGGGGCTTGTGGAAGTGTTGAAAATAGGGTCAGGGGCCTACAAGTCTCACATGCCCCCGTCGGAATCGTTTCGAATTTGAAGGCACCCCGACCCTCTTTTCAATTCTTCCACACCCCACGTCCCCCTCCAACTAAAAACTGTTGGGAAGATATCGGGATGCCCTCGTGTCGTAAATAACTCAGTCGAGACGTTTTCGAATTCGAAGACACTCGGACCCCTATACCAACTTTTCCACAAGCCCACCTCTTCAAACCCTACGCCCCCCATCCCACAAGAAAATGTTGGAAAAGAGTCAGGGGTACCTACGAGTCGTTAAAGCTTTGAAATCGAAACCTTTTCAGATTCGTAGGCACCCCGAATTCTTTTCCACCAACCCAAAACCTATGCCACCAACACCAAAAACTGTTAAAAGGGTGATGGGGTGGGGGGCCCAAGAGTTGTAAATGCCCCGCAGTCGTAATTTTTTTTCCAATTCGCAGCAGGATAATTTTTAAAATTTGTAAAAATTTATGAAAATTGATGAAAAGACCACGCACTAAATACGCGGTAAAAATGGTCCCGGTGGAATTTGCAAAGTTTTCGATATATGATGTAATCGCGTTGGAAGTGATAAGCGCTAAGCGTTTGGGCGATGCGCTAAGCGATTAGCAATGCGCAAAGCGTTCATATAATTGCATGTTATCATGCTTCAAACGCGAAATTCGATCTCTATTATCAAGAGGCATTTGGTTGTCTGAATCGCTGATAAAAATAGCCAATTCACAAACGCGTGACAAACGTTACTTTCGTTTGAAAGATTGCATAAGGATTGCAAATGAAAGATTGCATGAGGATTGCAAATTTTTTGATCAAGAGAGCATGATATAAAAAATATCAACAACTTTGAAAATTCCACCAGGACCTTTTTTGCCATGTATTTTGTGCGGGCTCCTTTATGAAAATTTATTAAATTGATTGAAATATATCAAATTTATGAAACATTTTTTATTTTAAATTTTTATGGTAATTTTTCGATGACTTTCGATAACTTCGATAAATAATCGTTCTGTTTGGCGTATAAATTGTGCTCGAATATTTAGTGTATGTCTTTTCATGACTTCTTCATGTTTGTCGGCCTTCCAGCTTTTCAACTTTCAGCAGGGTTGTTGTGAAAAATGCAGTGCATGTCCAAAATTTCTCGAAGGCGTTTTTCCCGCATTGATTTTAAAGTCACTTCAAAATAATGTTTAAATAATACTGTATCCATCGAGACGTACCTTTATAAATCCAGAACACCCAACTGGAACACTGCTAGCCAAAATTCAATAAAAGTGAGAAACGTTTGATTTCTCGTCGCAGCTGCACAAAACTTGGGACAAGGGGGGTTTTTGAAGTCGCTGATTTCAAATTTGATGTCAAAAGTTACAATTTCGAATGATGAATCGAATATGACAGCAAAAATTTTTAGATTTGCACACGTTTGTCTAAAACTTGCATAAAGAAACAGGATTCGTATTATTCACAACACGATTATTATAAATTCAAAAAGCATGACTTTTCAGTAGAATTTACAAGAATTTAAGTTAAATCTACTCATTTTTTATGCATGTTACCTAGCCTCGAATAAAATCTACTAAACTCGGAGTTTTCCATACACTTGTACATTTAACTGAAAGTTAGGTAAAATCTACAGAAAATCAGTAAATTTCAATAAATTATGTTCAATTCAAAAATTAATGTATTCTCTGTTTCAAGTTACTGTGATGTATGTATGAGCAAAAAGCTTTTATTTCGAACCATGTGAGTGGTCAATACATATTATCATCTGAAATTAATTTCGCACTTTTCTATGGATAAAATGTTGTAGCTTTTTTTGTTTTCAAAGTTAACCCGAAAATACCTTTTTTTTAAAAAAAACATGTTTCTATCAATTATAAAAATTCATGAAAATTTACGTTTGCGGGAATTTAAATTTTTTTTATTTAATTGGAAAATAAAGAAAAATTATAAAAATATGCAATTTCATGATGACTTGTAATTTTTAATTAATCCAATTAATGCTTAGCTTATACTATTGATCAATTTAATTAGTCATAGCTCTCTATGTGTATATATTACAGAAAAAGTATATAATCTAGGCATAATATATAATCTCCATTGATTATATATAATGTCGGGCACGAGGTGGGTAAAGTATATAATCTTGATTTTCAATATAATGATAAAGTTAAAGATCGGCATGATAAATTAAAGAATACTGATAGAATTCAACACACGTTTAATCGCTAGTTACTACAACATGGCATACTGTAATGACATTTTGATTGACACTGAACTTTGTCCTTTGCGTATAAAAATTTATTGGTTTGACCCTTTGTTTACACGAACATTTGAAAAAAGCTTGTATGAAAAGATTCATGGCAGGCGATCTTTTTGAAATTATTTCAACCATTTTTTATTTGAGATAAGGATGATCCAAATTTTACATAAAACTGATATTTTGCATTTTTTGGGGCATATTCTGATCACAAAACAAGGGATTAGCGGCATCTAAATTAAAAGTTATTGCTTGAAAATTGTTCTTTGAACATTCTTTAAGAGTTAACTACACTGGAATTTACAAAGAGTTAATAAGAATTACTTATTTTTCTTCAATTTTTCTACAATCAACTGCCAGACTGCCGAAAATATGGTACCTTTTATATATACATACACGTGCTCGAAACGCACGTGCTTACGAGTGATAAAGGCTCATGCTTGACCTTATCCGATTGATGTAATTGATAACATTCTAATTTCGCGAGTGAAATTCATGCGATTATTCTCACCTTTCACAGTTTGACAATTCAACTTTGATTATTTAATTATTGTTAAGTATCCCTATGATATTAACAATTCATCCGTAATTAGGCAAGTATACTAAATGAGGAGAGTAAGTTAGCGCGTATTATCTAATCAATCACAGCGATCGTTTAGAAGAATCAATGTTCGTGCGATTCACGGGATTTACAGGGCGGTCAACAACGGACAAATCTTGTTTCTTCTTTAATCCCGAACTGTCTTGAGTAAAATTGAACAATATCGATCTTGGGATTTATTTACAATATGGTTGCAATTCAAATGTCTACATTGGAAAAACATTAGGAGAAGTTCACAGTGAAACATGACAAATTATTGGCGTTGAAATCCAAGCATAACGAGGAGGCTTACTACGTGGAGGGTGTTTACACTAAATTCAAAGATAGGTATTCTTCGTCAAGAACCTGTATGATGGGTCTTTTGGATAAATTCGTGTTTGCAACCCCTGTTCAACAAAAAAGGATGTTTACCGCTTTGGAACTGCCCTAGTTTCCTGGAATTTATACCGAATGGCCCACATTTCGCGATCTTTTTTCTTCGACACCCTCTTAGATGGAAGATCTTATCAGAGATACAAACGGCCTTGCCTGAAGCGATTTGGCATTATATCTCTAGTGTGCATAATCCCGCAGACTGTGCTTCGCGTGGATTGTCACCAGCACGCTTGGGACAACATCATATCTGGTAGAATGGTCCAGATTGATGGTCTCAACTGGTTTTTTCATGACCTCGATTTTCAGGTTCGCCGGATCCTAACCTGCCTCAGATACCTACATGTTACCGTACCTGGACTCGGATAGACTATTACGGTTTGGTGGGCACTTAACTCATGTTGTTTTGGACTTTGAAGAGCAATGTCCAATCATATTGCCAAAGGATTCGCCTCTCACTACATTAATAATCCAAGCTGCTCACCAAAATGCCTTACATCGTAGACCACAACTCATACTATCCTACTTAAGACGTGGTTACTGGATCATCACGGGACGTGCCGCAGTAAAGACATTCTTAAGCCGCTGCCCAAAATCGGGTTACGCTGCCTCCTCAACCGTTCTACGTTCCTGGTTTGGATTCGGCTGGACCAATTTGGGTGCGTATGACGAAGGGGTGTGGAGAGCCGTCCACCTGGAAGTGTGCTCTGACCATACGGCAGAGGGGCTCATAGCTGCATTTAAACGATTTGCGTATCGACGTGGTATCAGCCATACCTTACATAGCGACTGTGGTAAAAACATTTGTAGGGGCTGCCCGGCAACTCCGAGAGCTTCATAGCGAAGCCTCTGCAGTTTCACCTGAAATCGCACGGTACCTTGCCGACACTGCTACCCGATGGAAGTTTAAACCTCCTGCAGCACCACATTTCGGAGGATCGTGGGAAGCGGCTGTTTGATCGATAAAACATCATCTTCGCAGAGTCGTAGGGGCTACGTCTCTAACACTCGAAGAAATGAAAATGCTATTAACGCAAGTAGAAGCTTGTCTCGATTCGCGGCCAATACAGCCATTGACGGGTGACACAAGTGATCTGGTAGCTCTGATTTCAGCCTTTGATCAACGCTTTGACAAACTGGCGGGCCTTCCCACGGTTAGGCGCAAGTCATTATGAGACTCCTGACACCGTACGCTATTCGCATGCTTAAACTGCTTGATTGGGGGCAGATATAGGCGTAACTGAGAAGTAACCTTGGCGCATGAGCGGGAGAGAGACTGAACGCTTGCTCTCTACTCCCTCCCATGATCCAGAGTAAGGCGTACATACGGCTAGATCACTACTGGTACTGAGTGACCAGTGTACCTAATTGATTGAGCCAGTAACGGAATTACACTAAGTGAGCCAGTGAAATATCTCTGATTGTCAGTGACACACTTCTGGCTGTTCCAACTGGTGAGATTTTACTGAAAATCAGTGAAATTTCACTGTTTTATTTTAATAGAGCATCGAATTAATTTGGGAAAACGAAATAAGGGTTATTTAGAAAAAGGAATAAATATTGGATCAATCTCAAATGCCCATGTTGTTTATTCAAACAGCGTATTCGTTCCGCAAGATCGCTTCGACCCGTTTTTTGATCAATCTCTAGCAGTCACCCCAGGCGGAGAACTTCAAAATGTCATCATACGTTACTGCTCAAACAAAAATGTACAAACTGCCTAATAATCTCATGGTAACGTCCATACTCTTTACTCCAAACATCACCGCTCAGCAAAGCTCTCAACGTGAGCTAATTGGTAAACAACATCGTTTCATCCAAGCGTTTATAACTACACTGACATTTTTCGTCACACATTTCTTAAAAATTTCTCTCTACACAAGCCTATTCTGGCATACAAATTTTGCTTTCACTACATAAAAACACCTTTTGATGCAAGCTCTTATGTTTCTGTGGCTTCTTATATATTGTCGCTGTAGTGCCTCATTCACACATTAGCACCACTCCTCCCTAGGTCTGCATCTGAAAAGATTTCTTTCCCTCTTTGTCAAACAGTGTTTCCTTCAGATTAAACCATATTTCTTAAGGACCTACTCTTTACCGATTTTGCCCATTAGCGTTACAACCGAATATACTTTGCAGGAATTCCATGCCAACCGTGTTGACTTTACTCCTATTTTTTCTTGGTATGAGGTGTTTCTTGATACCGAATAGCACAGTGGGTGCACGTACAGACTTACGTATTGCAATTTCAGCTTTATTGGTCATATTTCTACTTTTGGTAATGGCTCCTACGCTGCCGATTACCTTCCTATCCTCGCTTATACAACGGGAAGTATCTCAGTCTATCTTCCCGCCATTGGTAAATGAACTTTCAAGATACCCGTAACTATCAACTCGCTCTACCTCCAATAGCACCGCTATTGTATCTGGATACACCTTGAGGATCAGGTGTTCCAGAAAAATCTTTTGAGACGAAATCCTCAAGAGGAGGTTCAAACCGTATCCGTACACTGCATCAACTGTTAGCCGGTGAGGGTGACAGAGTCCCTTTAGCTAGGGATATCCTGAAGAACAAAATCTACGCGGATGTCGTGTTATCTGGAGCAGATAACGTTCCAACAGCTGTTGAAAAACGACGACAATTCGATACCCTAGTCAAGGCGGGCGAAATCGCACTAAAGAAGTGGCTCACGAATCAAGAAGTGGCACTCCAAGGAGTGACTATCGCATTTCGTGAAACATCGACTTCCTTTGAAATGGAACAGGAACCGGGCTTCCGAGCACTGGGGATTCTATTGCAACCGGTTTCAGATTGTTTCAGGTTTCAAGTTCAGCCATTGTCGGAGAGAGGACCGACGATGAAGAGAAGTGTCTTCTCGGACGTAACGCGCACTTTTGACCCACTCTGATGGTTGGCACCTGTCACGGTCAGAGCGATGATTTTTATCCAGAGTTTATGGAGACTCATGATTGACTCGGATCAATCACTACCAGTTGATTGTGTGACATCATGGGGGAGGTTTAAGAATAAACTTTCGATGCGGCCATCCATCGTCATACCTAGATGGCTGGAAAATTCATCGAAAACGGTAGACTGTGAGATCCACGGGTCTGGAGACAATTCAGAAAAGGCTATTAGTGCTATGGTCTACCATAGGATCGTCAACTCTGCGGGAGATATTCTAGTATCCATGATCATGGCGACGACTAAGGCCGCTCGTCTGAATGAGATATCAATACCTCGCTTGGAATTGTGTGCCGCCGTATTGCTCGTGCGATTGGTAGCTTACGTTCGAGGCGTCTTACGATTGGCTCCTACCAGCCAATATTATCTCTGGTCCGACTCAACTTATACTTCAAACCGGATTCACAGACACCGTCTGAGATGAAATACCTACCTCACTAACCGCGTATCAGAGATACAAACGACCTTGCCTGAAGCGATTTGGCACCATATGCCTGGTGTGGATAATCCCGCAGACTGTGATTCACGTGGATTGACACCAGCACGACTGCAAACGTCCTAAGAACGTCCCACTAGAACGTTCCAAACCAAAATTATTGTTATTGTTATCCTTATCAATAAATATCGCGGCAACCATAAGCGATAGGTCAAAATCGATATCAGGTCATAAAATGTATATCATATTATAGTGTAGAATATACGGTACTCAAAACTCAAAAATGACATCCATTTTTGCCTATCTTTTATGGTTCACGAGATAATTGTTGTTGAAAATAACAATAAAGGAAGTTTTCCCTCAAGTCCCAATGGAAAATTCCCTGGAACGTCCCAGGCGGCAGACATTTTACACGGTCCAGGCATATTCCTGGAAGGTACCGTGCTATTAAGGATCCACTCTTCGTCTGAGGCAATGTTGCATACTGTTTTCTCATTCCTTCTTGCAAACTCTCTTTTCTCAAATAATTCTAAATAAAAGGTTTAATTTTTAGAGCTTCGATTTATTGTTAGTCAGAATTTACTTTTGAAATTCACTTTTATTGTTTTTGGGGTTTTCGGCAGAATATACAGGAAAAGACTTGCACTTTTGTTATTGTTGATTTTTCATTTTTTTTTTTTTTATTAGTTGAATGTTTATAGTCGTATCAACTGCCAGGGTCATTAGCGACTGTACTGTAGGGTTAATTATGAACTGTAGGGTATCTGTAGGGCATTATACCAAGGGACAGAAGCGAAGCTTTCAAAAAGCACGTCCAAGCCTCGCTTCCTGCTTTGGGAATCAAACCCGCGCCAGCATGGCTGCCAAGGCTGCAGTATTGAAACATTGGACAATCACTATACCATCTGAGCGACGATGACTCCCTAATTTTCATATTTTTGTAATCACAAATCTCTATTATTTTTTTACAGAATCAAATGATATGAGACCCCATGCACCACCACGTGTTCGGACTTTCGGCTATCGCGAAACATTCGTTACTGTGTGGGATTATGAGGATGAAAGACCGATCCATATCCAGTTAACTGAAAGCAATCCACACCTATCTGAAGAACAGCTCATACCACGCAATGCTGAAACATACTTGGAATATAAAAAGGGCGTAGGATATTTTGTTGTGACCACGATACAAGTTAACCAGCAGAAGTTTATTGCAAAAGTTGAAAATATACCGAAATATAACATGGCAGGATGTAAGAATCTCTCAAGTTGAAAACAGGGTACAATATTTGCTAAATCTGGGTATACCTGTGACAACTCTTTTTGCGACCGGTGCGAATTGATCATTTTGCGCCCTCCACTTTTTCTAAAAAACAGATCGCGCTGCAGAAAAATATTTGAAAAATTTCAAGGTTGAAATGACAGGCTTTGGACTCGTTTAATAAACTCAAAATAGTCCCAATCGTAGCATATATTTTGAAAAATAGTAAGTAAATAGTGTCATGTCATCCTAAAAGCTGATGATGAAGTATTGGTTTGTTTACATTTATCGCGTGTGTATGGCGGTAGAAGATGTTCTTTTTTGCCATTTTAAAATATTTATCACGTTTGTTAAAGTGTTTTTAGACTTTCCTCTTCAATATAAATTTGCGAAAATAGTAGCTTTAGTGACATGATAGATGCATTGTTAAGAAAAGTGTTAATATTGCCGCGAGTCCGAGGCCTTGAATACTAATATTTTTCTTTGAAATTCAAAATTTCCACATTTCTCCAGGCATTTTGTTTGCTCTGATTGTGCCAAAATTGAGCCATGTTTTCAGCTTCAAATATTAAAACGAATAAACAACCAATGAATAATATTTAAAACAAATAAACAAGTGAACTGGAACTGAACCGCCATGTGGGGCAAAGCAGCACACCCTTTATTTTGCATTTCTTAATGCAATATTTGCTCCTCCTAGGGACAAATGATCGAGGTTATCAACTGAAATCTTATAAATCGTATGAATCAATTCAAATCGTTCAAATTTTATAACATTTTCTTATGTTCCTTGTATCCATTCATAAATACCCTAAAACCATTAATATCTTATGAAGTCTTTCGAATTCCTTATGAAGTTTAGGAAACTCTGCAATCCCATAAATGTTGCTTTAATCTCTGAGAAGCCCCTGAAATCTTTGAAACATTATCATACCCCTCAATTATTCATTGTTAACTATTGTCCCTTCATCCTTGGGTCACTTCCTTGGATTCGCACCTGTGAAGTACAGAGTTAAACGTGTGCCGCCTGCCCCCACATATCAGTATTGATTTGTTTAGTGTTCAATTTCGAGATTTATGTTAAACCTATTTTTTAATTGCAAATTTTTGTTTGATTTTATAAAGGGCCATCAGTACATGGACAACGAGCTGCGGTCGGCCAGATGTTTGGCAGAGAAGTTAGTGTATTTCATTCTCAGACTACTGGAGTAACCTCCATGAGATTTACAGACAGAAATATATGTCCAACTGACGATGACTGCATGAAATACCAAATCGAACAAGGAACTGCGCCGTATATGCTCAGACAAGTGTTGTTTTTCAAATTAAAGTACGGACACATTATGGGAATCCGTCTTATATGAATAAAGTCACCATTCCTTATGTGATGAATTATCACAAAGTAAAGAATACAAATATATGAGAATGATGTAACATTTTTCTGATTTTCACCTATTCCTACAGAAAAACATAATGATTTGAAAATTACTCTTATTGATATCTTACATATTGTTGATTAAATCACTAAAATGAAAAAACAGTGCATATGATTGGACTCGAACTCCAGCCAGATTCAATTCTTGGCAACGTATACTACCAGTCGGATTAAAAATAGGCTTGACTTAGAAAATGACTAAATTTCCAAAAAACTTACCAAGAAAAATTTACAAAATACAATTAGACAGCTTATTAAATCCCGTGTCGATGTGAGAAAGTAAATAGTAAAAGTTAATTTTGCTGAATTAAAGTCTAAAATTTCTTTTCAAAAATAATATCAATGACGTCATACAATAACATTGAAAATTCAATTTTTTTGGTACAAAATCTCTTTTATTGGTTCATGAATGGCCAAAAATGAAACTAAATAGAACGTACAAAATTGTTTCTCTATCTGAATTTTTTTTATTTCCTTAATTTTCGTATCATGCCTTTTTTATCATCTCAGCACTATCAGCGAGAATAAATATTGTATTCGTATAGGTGACAATAAATAATGCAATGAAATTATTTATATTGATCATATATTTATGTTTATATATAAAAAAATTAAAAATTGAAACAGCGATATTCATCCTGGATCTGCCCAAAAAACAGTTCCGGAAATAAACACACAGAAGTCAGACAAATCTTTGAATCGAAGATTTGTAATGTAATTTTTTTTCAAATAATTATAATTATATTACAATATTTAAGATTATAAACATCTCATACGATTAAAAGAGTGGAATTATTAACAGAGCTTGTTTTAAACTTTTATATTCATCTAATTGGTTAAAAGTTGAACTACTTTGTTGAAAAATAATTTGTTTGTGGAAGATTCATCTGTTTGATTGAATATTTAACTATTCCACTTTCAGTGAATTAATCTTCTTCGTTAAGAAATCATCTTTTGGGTTCAATATTGAACTCTTTTGTTGAAAATTGAATTTTTTAAGATTCATTATCTTATTTAAAAATATAACTCCTTAGTTAGTTAATGTTTTTAATTAAAAATTTAGCCCTTCCATGTTTTCTTTAATATTATTATTTTAAATTAAATATTGATCTTTTCTAGTTGGAAATTCAAAAATTTGGTTAAACAGTCATTTATTTTCGTTGAAAATTCGTCTTTTTGTGTTGAATATTTATCTATTTTGCTTGAAGTCGTATCTTTTTTGGTTCAAAATTACAACTTTGTGGTTAGAAATTGATCTCTTTTGGCTGAGGATTTAACTGTTTTTTTCTTCCAAATTTTGCTTTTTTTGGATGACTTCAACAGTTTCTTTCTTTCAAATTAAAATATTTTTTGGTAGAAGTTGAACTATTACATTTTTGGTTGAAATTTTATCTTTATTTGTTCAAAATTCCATTACCTAGTTGAAATTTGAACAAACTTGTTAAAAAATATATTTTGTTTTATTAAAAATATCATCATCCGAGTAAAAAAAGAGTATTTTTCCTAAATTAAAAATTGAACTTCCTTGCAAAAAATTAACTTTTTTGATACAGTTTTTTTTTTCAAAAATTTAACTAATTTATTAAAAATTCGCTCTTTTGTGTTTGCAAATTCATCTTCCATGGTAGAAAATTTATCTTTGATGCTTGAAAATTCATCTGACTTTGAAAAAATGCACCTTTTGACTTGAAAATTTAACTATTCGGTTGAAGGTTCAACTATTTTGTTGAAAAATCTTCTCTTTTGCTATAAAGCTCAACTATTTGGTTCATGGTGCAATCGTTTGGTTAAAACGTACTTTTTTGTTCTTGAAAATTCGTCTTTTTGGGTTGAAAATTCATTATTGTGCTGAAAATGCAATATGCAATACTTCGAAGTTTATGAAATTTGTGAAAATTCATTAAATTGATAAGAATTTACGGAAAATTATAACGTCATGAAAAATATGCCGGAAGAGGAAATTAAAATCCGTCAAAACATGCTGGATCCGTATACACTATGTAAATGGCAACATGTTTTGCATTGATGAAACAACCGAATTTTTGAGACTATACTAAAAGGCGAGAAACTCGAAACTTGGCTAGATTTTCTCTTTTTTAATACTAATAATAATAATAAAAAAATCCTTTTTTTTCTTTCTATAATCTTGCAAGTTCTAATTTTTCCTCGTTAAGTAGATTCTTTAAATTTCTGTCATTTTATCAATTTAATACATTTTGAAATTAAGACATCTTTCAGAATTACCAGGCAAACATTGATTGACACATTTTTTCCGGGTGTTGGTAGAAGCACAGAGACCAAGATTTATTAAGCGCTGTTTTCGATTTCGGTAGCTTGTTCTGGCTGTTAAGATTTTTTATTGCTTTTACCACGTGGGCTACACTCATTGCAATAATTATTCATTCTAATGAATTTTTCGGGTATATATAGCTGCGAAAATGATCCAGATTTATCAGTTATTTCTGACCTAATCTGACAAACAATAATGAAGATCCATCTTGGACCTCTGCTTTTCATAAATTATCATGGTAAGTTTGCCCACAGCAATACAAAACTTGGAATGAGTTGGAGAGTGTGGTGTGAAAAGAAAGTGGGAAAGGAAGGGAAAGGATGGGATGATGGGAAAGTTTTGATAGGATTTGTTGGAGGGGAAGGGAAGAGGTTGGAGGGTCATGATAAGAAAGGAGGTGGATAACAGAAAATGCAAGGAGGTGTGGTAAAGGATTAAGGGAAAGAAAGGAAAAGGTGAAAAAAACGAGTGAAAGGATGAAAGGAGATGGAAGGGCAGATAGGTAAGGGAAGTAGCTAAAGGGTATGATAGAAAGTGAGGGGACGTGTGGAGAATAATGGGTGGAAGGTATGAAAAAGGAAGGGATTGTGGGAAAGTTGTCACATTTTGTACTTTGAAAAAAATGTGTTGTATGATCTTAAAAGTTGAAATTATATTATCAGTACATTTGGTGCGGGTTCATTCGTAGATCTTTTTTGGTAGAGAAATTCGCAGAGATGGTGTTGGTAAAGTCTTCTTGAAATTTGCTAATGGCATGTATTTTTTGTGACCACGATTGATCATGAACACCACGAGTTAATTGCAAGAGTTGACATTGCACCATTTTATAATAGGCAAGGATGTAAGTATTTCCTCAGCTGAAAAGAGGGACCAATTTTTTCTGAATCTGGGAAGAGCCGCAATAAACCTTTTTTGTGGCCGTTGCGAATTATTCATTTTGCGCTCTGCCAAATAAAAAAATAGCGCCGCAAACCAATATTTGCAAAATCTCAAGGCAGCTAATATTTTTAAAGATGGTAGACAAAATGGCATCATGTAATTTTTTATGTATGCATTGCTTTTAGTTTTTAATTTTATTTGAAGTTTCAACTAGAATTTTATCAGATAGCTTTCCTAGTTTCAGTATATTGATGCTTGAGGGGGTTGTTAAAATACATTATTATTAGGGGAACTTAAGAGAAGTCCGTGAGAGGTATCTTACTAATTTTTTGAAATATAGGTCACTCAGGGTGTATTGAGGAATGTCTTTTGAAGAAATTGCAGGAAATTACTTGTTATATGTTATTTTTTCGCAATCTTCAACTAGAATTATATCATATAGTTTTCTTTATTTCAGTGTGGGATTGCTTTTAGTGGTCGTTACAAGATATTACTATTTAAGGTGTGGTGAAAGACTTCTTTTGAAGAAATGTTAATTAAATGTTTTCAACTCTTGAGTTTATTTGAAGTTTTAAAATTAGCATGGTCTAGTTTGGAATTCGTCTTCTACTAATTGTATTTACTGTGTACTGCTCATCGCTTGCTTACTGATAGTCTGGCAAGTTTCTTACAATTCAACAGGTGTTTAAAAAAACCACAGCCGAAATCAAAATAGAATGAATAGATGCATGTTTCACATTCCTCCATATTGTTTTTACTTCATGCTTCAGCTTCCTATACTTATGAATCTTGGTTGTAAAGGTTACCTCTGAATTCCGCTTAAGTGAACAAGCAATGTCGATGATGTAAACTCTTCCACCTTTCTTTTCTCTCATTACGATGTCGGGCTGATTGGCTTGGATATAATGATCCGTCTGGATAGTAACATCCGAATATAAGATGTAATCTTTGTTTGTCAAAACGGGCACTGGAATTCATCTACAGAAAGGCATTCATTCTAGTAAGGGTTCTAGGTTTAGGGCAAGTTGTTGACGGATAATGCCCGCCACGTCATTATGTCTGTGCGTACATTCTCTCTGAGGCATTACGCGACAACCATCCATAATTTGCTGGATGGGCTCGTTCGTATTTTCACATAATCGGCACCGGTAAACCACTTCTTGATGGAACATGTGTTTGCAATCATTTCTGGTGCTGGCGACCCTGTCCTGAATCGAAATGACGAATCCTTTCGTTTATGAAAACAAGTCGCCCTCTTCTGCCAAATATTGGATACCTCACTATCTACTTTATGTCGATCTAGCGTTCTGGGGTACTCACCGTGGATGGCTTTCTGCTTGAAAAATACCTGTCGTAATGCGTATTGATCTAGTTATCTTTGGTTGTCTATGATCAAAATATTTCATTCTTGTACCCCAAAGCATCATCGTACGACTGCGAAACTCAATTATGCATGGGCAGATTTTGTGAATTTTTAAGACCTGAAGCAAAACAAGTCATTCGGTACGGAAGGAAATGCTTACTTGTATTCAATGTATGCCATGTGCAAGTTTCCTCGAAGTTAAAGAGCTTACGTTATGGCAACAGTGTGTATGGTGACTAGATCTGTACTGCTCCACGAGTTTTCACCACATCCTTTCTGTTCTTTTGTAAGGATGTCATTTTGGCTGGAATTGAGAGGGATTTTGAGCGTTTGGTATTTTAAGCAACACATTCGTAGTACCTTCGATCAGAAAGCATGGCATCAGATATGGGTGTTCGATGATCTTCTGAAAACACCTTGATCAGACAGGATGCAAACACGTCAGGTTCTTGTACCAGAAGTTCTACACAATGTCCGGACTTGGCGCTTTCCAGTTACTTGTCCTTTTTAAAAACGCTGAAACATCTGAAGCTGTGATTTTAGTAAGCTCTATTTTAGGGTTACCGCTTGCTCTTGCTTTCTCTACTTGAGATCACGCAGCGTATAAATTGCTTCTGTTAATTTTTTTTCAAACACGCGGCAAGTAGCTAGTCGTTTCTTCCAATTAAGGGACTTCGGTGTCTTGCATGTTGTTTTGCTTCACAGTCTGTTCAGGATAGAGCCTTCTTTCATCTGCCTGAAAAGTTGTATTTTGCTGCCTTCTTTCACTACTTTTCTTGTACCGACGCGACGCAGTCTGGCAGAGAGAACATCAAGGCTTTGGCATTGGGAGTCTATAATCTCATCTAATTTTTCTGGTGTCAATGTCTCGACGTACCGAGGGTAAATAATTTTAGTAACATGATGTGTCAGCTTTTTGGTTCTATTTCATTCCTTATATTAAATCAATAAAACCAATTCGCACCCTAATTGGCTGACATCTATGTCCAACCTGATCTTTTATGGTGGATCTTAATTCCTTCCTGGGTCAAAGACCGCATTTGTAGGCCTAGTTCAACGAAGCAACTTTCTAAAAGCTGCCACAGCTGTTCTATACACAAGAGTTTGCGCCTCTAATACAGTTGGTCAGTTAGTCTTGCGTTCGAATGAATGTAAAGCTTTTCTATTCGGGTGTTCTGTTTGTGCACGCAGATCCTTCGTGATCTTCAGCTTCAGCAGAGAATGCTTTTGTGTTGTTTCTACATCTCTGAACTATAGTAAAGTTTTTCTAGGATTTCACTATTTACATCAACGTTAATAATGTCTGAATGTGTTTCTAGCGGATCCGATTCTTGCTGTATACTGTCTTTAGCACCTACGCCTTTAGCCGCAACCCGGTCTTTGTTGACCACATCTTCCAAAGGGAGTTTTTTATGGAAACCCGCTTTTCCACTTCCATTTCGATAGCAGTTATTTCGACAGACGAAAGCTATCTATGTACAGATATTAAAGGTTTTTTGTCTGCTAGATTCTGCTCATTTATTCGTGTGGCTAACTCTGGGTACTTGAGTAAAAAGAGTCGGTAGTGTTCTCTCTTCACACTTTGCCTACTTTTTTCTGCCAAAAATAAATGCGTATAACATCTCTGTTCATATGGTATATCCATTTTAATCACGTTTTTGGTTGCTGAACTTCTGCGTCTGCCTCTGGTTGAATGAGACCATTTGCCACTGGAGGATGTGGTGTGAAAGGATCATCATCAGATTGAGGTGGAGCATCAACCTGCTGTTTAATCTCCATTGCTCGGTCTCCTGAGATAAGAAGGTAAATGATGAATGAATTAAGTGTGCTTCGCTTGCCCCACATATATTGTTTTGTTTGATGTTCAATTTTGAGATTTATTTTAAACCATCTTTTTAATTGCAAATATTTTGTTGTTGACAAAGTTCCAGAACCAGGACGCCCACCAGCTGAGACCGGTCACAAGTTTGGTAGAGAAATTAGTATATTCTGTAATCAGCATAATAATGTAATCAGCGTGGGATTTTCAGATAGAAATATAGGTCCATCTGAAATTGAGTGTCGGGCATACTAAATTAAATACCGTGACTTTGAATTTTTCAATGAAACCATAAGGGTTTTCCGATTAAAGCGCAGATACGATATGGCGATCCATTTTTATGTATGAAAATTAATATACATAAGCTTATTTGAAGAATAATCACAAAATAAACAATGAAAATATATAAAAATGATATAATATGTTTCTGATTTTTACCTATTCCTAAAAAAAGCTACATAATTATCTGAAAATTAATCTTACCGATGTCTTCAATGTAGTTTTGTTGATTCAATGACTAAAATAAAAAAATAGTGGAGGTAACTGAACTCGAACTCCAGCTCCAGCCAATTCGTGGCAACGTACACCAGCAGTCAAAATTTTGCGTTTAATTACGTGTGATGTTGCAGTTTTGCGCTTCACAAAAATTAGATATAAAATTCAAATTTTAACGTAGAAACAACAGTTGACGCTTCCTGTTGATTCGGCACTCCATGGTTTTGATTGTATCTCATTCTTTAGTTAATTAAGTAAAATTTTTTCCTTCTTCATTGCATTTTTTTATGGCATTATTGTGAGGATTTTTGCGGTCTTGAGTTGGGAAACTCAAGAATTCGTCCGTCTCGTTGAGTCGTCGATTAGGGTCAGCTGTCACCTCCTTTTTAGCGAGGCTTCTACTGCCCTGGGACCTGCAGTTCATTTTCTTCAGGTTGCTCCTAGTTCCTGCAAATCTCTATTATCGAATCCAAGATCCTAGGCAAGTTCCGGGTGCGGGCGTACTCAAGAGAATTACCTTGAAGTTCACTATACGAACAGGTAATCCTCCTTCAAATTTATCGCTAGGGTTATCATTCATAATTAACATGGATTAGCCCAGCGCGAGATGACCACAAAGTCCGTCAGTGGACAGGCGTCTCCGCCAAAATTATCTTATCGGAGAAACCATATTAACGCCTCTATGTTTCTCAAAATTTTCCGAGGGTTGCGTCGAAAACCACAATATTTTCGCCGGCCGCAAGGTTCCATCCGCCAATCCTCACCTAGGAGTCAACCATCCCTTAAAGGCTTCGAATCCCGTGGTCCGGATTCCTACATCAAAGAATTCGTGCTTAAGGAAATAGCCAATCCTGTCGGAAGGAAGGTAGCACGTGTGGAGAAGATACGGCAGCAGAGCAGTCCAGCGTGGGGCGGATATCGTCGATCTCTCTCTCTCTCGACCGTAGGAATACCTATAGTTAAGTTTCGCGCGCCTTTCTCTCTTCTCCCCTACTCTGACGCCAGCCGGTCCCCGTGCGTGCGAGGACTGTTCGCACGTACAGTGCCTTTGTAGCTGCGAGCGAGTAAGCACTGTAAGCGAAGCGTCAAGTAACAGAGAAGCGGAGCATCGTTCATCTATTTCGAGGTAGGATTTCAATCTTAATAGTGGTTTAGCCAAGTTCTTTTATCATTATATCCCTGTTTATCTCTTTGGCTGAACTACTTATAAAACTTTATAATCTATCGTATTTAAATCTTTAATTTTGAAGTGCCGGCGTCTGGCTCGCTATTTCCGCATGGCCTGTTATAATTTATTTTTATATTTAGACCAATTCCCCTTGAACTAACCTACAAATTTTAAAACCCTTACAAATGTAACACCCTTTATTATACATGTCTCGACCCACCTTTTCATAACTCTCTCGCCCGTCCTAAAATATTATACTAATGCCACCTTATTCTAGATATTTCAACCTATCTTGACAGAACTTTGTCCCGACCTAAAACATTATAAAAATGTCCTTCTTTATAATTTCATACTTCTATCATTTCGTAACGATGTCTATCAGGAAAAATCGAATTGTGTATTAATTTTAATGTGATTCTCTATTCCGATGTTTTTCTAACCGTTTCTCTTCTGACCTCTCCCGACCCCGACATAATTATCTGTTCCCCATTATTTGGATTTTCGATTTTGCTATGTACTTTAATTTCTTCCTAAAAATACGAATAATGTTTCCTGATCCAATTAATTCAGGAGTTCCCCTTCTAGTCTGAGTAGTGGAAATTTTTATGTTTTAGGTGTAAGTAATGTTAATTGTCTACTCCTTTTTGTTGTCGTTTCTTGTGATGCCGTAGTATTTACCCGAGAAGTGTATTAATTTCAGCTTATTACGTTCTTGTTATTATCACTAGCCACTCTAGTCATCTAACGCCCCTCTTTACAACCTTGTTTTCGACATGTTTTCTCTCGTAACCTTCCGACCTTAAGATAATTTTTTACCCTGTTGCGTATAAGTTTGACATTCTTTGTTGTTATTATTAGCAAATGCGAAATTTATAAACCTTAGTGATTGTAAAATGTTTTATATTGGTAATATTCTCTTTCCATTCTTTTATATAAATTCTATTATGCATTTTATTATAATCTTTTATTTATCAATTGTCAATTTATCACTAATTCGCTCATACGTGTTTAAATTAATATTGTTTGCAATAAACCAATTATTTTGAGTAGAATATCTGAAAGAAAATCTAGCCAGATGTTTATTTGAACCTCCCACTCTATCATAAGGACTGAACTACCCGTTGCCTTTCTGGACTTCTCCGAATTTCTTTTAGACCAAGTCGTCTATCGTTTATCGCTATATATTTCCGTCTCTTATCGCTGTCGTTTCTTTTTATTTGGTTTTGAATTATTCGGAGATTTTCTGAGGATTGCCTTTGGGAAGGCTGGCGCCCGGGCTTTAGGAAGTGATATTTTATTTTTATTTGTATTTGTGCGAGGCTTTAATGGACCCAAAATTATATTTTTTCATTTTAGGAAAAAGGTTGCGTCACAGAGGATAAGAAGGATCGTGGATTAAATTTATTTTATGTTTTTCCCAAAAGGATAAAAATTCTCCATGTACGGACTCGCCATCTTGCCCTGATGACTTGCCAAAACCTTCTGAATTATCCAATAATTGTAGATTTTCCTTTACGTGTTCTAATAATACATGTATTTTTAATCTTATCGAAACTCCAGTGGCTAACAAGGCATTTTTCAATTCACAAACCAATTTAATCATGTTTTCAATGGGGCCTTTTACTTTTAAGGAAAAACAAAAATCAACTATTTTGTTCATAGCCTTGAAAGCAGATACAAATGGAACAATAGCTAACACACCAACATTTGTCTATATTTCTTTATCAAGTAATTTATCAGCTTCTTTCAACAATTTTCTGCAAGCATTTCCTTCAAAGATATCTCCATGATTGTAGTATTAGTATTATTAGTATTATTTGTAGTATTGAAATCACAAAGAATACGATACATAATAAAAACTTAATATCATCATAAAAGCATGATAATCTTAACGGAAAAGAATCAATTTTTTTTTTTTTTTATATCATTAAGCCGTTTCCCTTTCGGGGTAGGCGTGAATTGCTCGGTGGTAAAGTAGTGATGTGTGGATGGGTATTTGATTTTTCATTATTTTTTGTGCAATAAAAATGAGAATTTTCGATTTTTCGAGAAAATTCAAAAAGTCGTTATGATAATCCTGTAGGGCGCGCAAAAACAAACACTTTTTTCGCCGCGACTTTTTTCCGTGTGTTGCGTTGTTTGGGTTTTTGGGTTCAGGGGCTCTCAAAACGTGGACATTTGACCAAAAACGGGGAGGGGGGTCAAATTTTACACAAATCTAATACCTTTTCTGGATGAGAATGTAAAAATACGAATTTTTAAGTACCATGAGCATTAATGATGGTTATTTTATTGTTTTAATCGTTACAAGTAGTATTGAGGACATGAGAAAAATTTAATATTTTGAAAACCCACACACAAGATGAAAAAAAAAATGAAATAATCAAAGTTTTGATCAGAATGTGCCCGCTACTCGGGCCGATTTTTTCACTAATAATGTTATTTTTTACGAATAAAACAGAAACCACACATCCTATCAAAAAGTGACCAATAACTAATTTGTATATCTTTTTGAAGTGCACAGTTTTTGGTGAATCATCATTTGTCGTGTCTTGCATAGTTTGACCGTGGAAATAAATTTTGGATTTTTCATTATTTTTTGTGCAATAAAAATGAGAATTTTCGATTTTTCGAGAAAATTCAAAACGTCGTTATGATAATCTTGTAGGGCGCGCAAAAAAAAAACACTTTTTTCGCCTTGACTTTTTTCCGTATGTTGCGTTGTTTGGCGTAAAATGTTAATTTTAGTTTTCTCTTGTGGATTTTGAAAATGTTGTAAGTCCGAAAATTGTCATTTTTTCGAAAAATGTCACTTGAATAAATTGTTTCAAATTTTGAGTACTATGAACTGCTGCACATATAATTTTTAAATTGTGAAAAAATAGCCCTAAAGATTTTCGAAATGCGCTCACTTTTTGAATTTCCATCCAAAATGGCTGGCTAACGAACTTGGCCTTTTGTTTACGAGACTAAAAGAGTATACCAAGGCCAATCCAATAGCTCAATTATTTCGAAAGTCATCTTGCTCACAGACAGACAGACATACATACATACAGACAGACACATTCGTGAAAACCGGTTTTTTGGGTTCAGTGGGTCTCAAAACGAGGACATTTGACAAAAAACGGGGGGTCAAATTTTAGACAGATCTAGTACCTTCTCTGGATGAGAATGTCAAAATCAGAAACTGCACTCGGATTTATTTTCATAGGTTAAGAATTGATTGATCAATTTTATTTTAAATAAATAATAAAATAAAATAAGAAAAATATAGATGAAATAAATAAAAACTAAAATGGTTAATAAATTGTAAGTAATCAAATAAATTAAATGAATAAAAAATTAAATACATCAAGTTTCACTCTGTACGCTGGTTTTGATGTCTGTCTTATGACGTCGCTGCATATTCTGGACATGCCGTCGTTCTTCAATTTTTGAACTTTAATTACGTTAGTTTGAGCTAATTGTTTCTGTTTCTCAGATAATAGTGTACAATTAAGTGAATGCTTGACTGACTCAAAAGCCGTTCTTAAACACAAATCCATCTGTAATATTCACATTTTTTAAAACACTTGAACCACATTTTTTGACCAATATTATGTTATTACTTATTTTTTAAGCCACTGGTACTTACCTTTTTTTCTGTAATTTCCATTTTCGCTTAACTATTTCAAACTTTCATTATTTTTTCAACTTTTTTCATACTTTTTCACATCTTATTGCACATTGATACAGCCGATTGCCGCACTGGAAAAATGCCGTTAGTCGCCGCAGCAGCGTCACCCGTTCACCTGCATATAGTCAATATAAGGGCAGAAAGAATCATAAGTCTCAACAGAATACGTGCGATTTATAGATATGAGATAGTTCAATGTATGCGTATAGGTATAAGTATAGGATTCTTAAACAAACCGCTGTAGCCAGCGAGCCTCGTCCAAGCATATACAAATATATACATCAGGAAGTATTTGTAACCCATGTCATAGCGTACATTCATACACTTCCACCCGTTCTTCTTTTTGCCATGCGCCAGCGTGAAACACAACATCATGTGACCCCCATTCAGTGCTCCCAATTTGGCTCCCCAATCGCACTGCGCATGCGGCGTACCGGCAGTCTCATTGGATGTCGATCGCGCGCTTTTTTGAAATGATTCAATATGCAAATCAATTTTTCACAATATATAATAATCATGAGGTACAAAAAAATATTATGAATGATTTGAAATTTACATTGGTGAAAAAAGTTATTCCTTCCTTTGAATTTAAAATCAATAATTCATTTCTAAAGAGTACAATCAAATAATTATTTTACCTTGCACTCTGGAAGACTATTTTGTGATCTGAAAAATAATTGTGATTATTTCCACAATGATGATTTATTGTAAGAAATTGATTTACACACCTATTAGTTTAAAAAAGCGCGCTATTTATAGCCAATGAGACTGCTGATGCAACGCATGCGCAGTGCAGTTGGGGAGCCGAATTGGCAGCACTGCTCCCATTTTTCGTATAGTGATTTAGAAAGATTGCAAAGCGTGTGCTTCGCTTCTTTTAAATCACTATACGAATTTTTTGTTACTTGAATCCATTGCAAAATGTAATACAGCGACTTAATAATACTGTAATTTTTTGAATCTAAGAGTCTAATATTCTGACGATTTATTCTAATTAGAGATATTAGTCTGCATTTTCTTAGTCACCATTCAACTTTTTCTAACCGTACCTCGATTATCCCTAAATTCGTGAATATTTATTTCAATTATTGATGTGCGATTAAAGAAATATTAATACCAAAAGTCTCTCCGTGTACAACTGTATTATATTACATAGATTTTACTTCAATACCAGAAAAAATGATATCAGAAATAATCGACAATGTGCGCGTTAAATGCAAATTCAAACCATCACGTCACAGCGAAACATGATGCAAAAATTTCTTTTAATCTGTTTGGCTATCGAAAAGAATTTTTGGGAAGCAACTCATATTTCTCGTTTCACTTTTTAGTTGTTTATATATCATATAGTGCATGACCCGATATCAAATTCATTGATATACAAATTTACAACGTAAATTAAAAAAAAAAGTGCGATTAATAAAAAGACATTTCCGATAAACTTTTATCGCTAATTTGAAAATTAAAGTGGGAATATATCTCTATTGGAATCGTAAAACAGTCATAAAAAAGATAACACATGCACGATTTTAGTCCATTTCGTTGCCTGTAAACTGAAAAGCGGGTTTAGAGCAATGCTTTAGCCTAGTTTTTTTAACATAGCGACGTCAGAGGCAAATAATGAAACTTTACAATTTTTTACACATTATATACTTTTTTAATGTATAAATTCTCTATTTTTTATTTTTGTAGAACTCGCTAATAGATTTTACCTTAATTCTAGAAAGAATTATAATATTATATTATATTAGTAACTCACGTGAATTTGGAAAGTTTGGATACTATGTATTTCATTAATTGAAACGCCGAGGCCAAAAGCGAACGAAAAAGAAACGTACGCAAAAGCGATATAAAAACGCGCATGAGCAAAAACGACCTGAGAAAAGGCGAGAGGAAAAGCGAGCCGAGAATTAAGGGGGAAGGTTCCCCCACTTTGCTCGTTTACATCACGTGGTCGGTTTCTCTCCTCGACGGTCAACTCGGCCAGCCTCGTGTAAAGCCGAAAATGCACGAGCACGAGCCCGAGGCTCGGGCCGAGCTCGTCCGACTTCACGATTCGGTTTCGTTGGCTATCAGGAAGTTTGGGTTTATTTTTGTTTTCAAAATTTTACACCTGGAGGAAAGGCTTCAAATACACACAATGAAGTCTTGAACTATTTAATGATTATGACTTTCAGGAATTCCTATGGAATGTTTTAGTTAGACTATCTGATTTTACAGGGAATACATTATAAGACACCGGAGGTTTATAGAGTTCAAATATATTGAATATTGTATATGGAATTTTAAAATTAGGTTAGTATTATCTATCACTTTCAAGTGGTTTCATTCTTCATTAATTATGTTTTATTTTTCAATCAATTTTAAATATTGCAAAGTTAAAATGATAATAAAGAATTATCATTTTCAAGCTGTTGAATTAATAAATATAATCACAACTTTGAGTATTTGAAGAAAAAAAGCCGAAAAATTATTAACTTGACCTCATATGCTTTCTGAATATATAAAAATTTTATAAAACCTTCAATGTCTTCAAATATTCATCTCAACATTATAAAATTTAGTTCTTGAAATTTTATTTTAATTGTGAAATAATTGTAATTGGAGATTAATTGTGAGTAATTGTAAAAATAAATGCAACAAAATTTACTTTTTGAAGAAATATCTCATGATTTTTAAAGGACAAAACAATTTCAAAGGTGAATCTTTGTAGTATTTTAATAACTCATTGACATATTTTCAGAATATTTGTCCCTGATTCTGTCCTGATAGGATCAAGCATGGTACAAAAAACCGTCGTGAAATGTCAAATAAAAACTGTGCTTTGTATGATTTAATTTTGATGATGAAAATATTAATACCTTCTATAAATATTAGTCAATTTTATTTGAATATGATACACCATGATTTTTATTTAAAAAATTCTTGTAAATAGTTGGTAATTTTTTAAAATTTTGCGACATTTGTGTATCATGTTTGACCTAAAGGAATAGATTTCAGGAATGAAATTATAAAAATATCTCAGTTATTGTTTGGTAGATAATTATATTTTTTGTCGAAATTTTTATTTGACATATCTGAAATATTGAAAAATTTTGTGAAATATAGTCAAGAATCCTATATGAAAATTATATTTATATAAGCTTAAAATGAGCAAAAAAATGTTAAAAATAAACATTTATTCGAAATTCATTTTGTATACAAAAATATTTTTCACCTCAAATTATAATTTTGTTGATATTTGTTTTTCATTAAAATTTTTTTAATTTGAAAATTTTTTGATTTGGTTGAAATTTCAGTTTTTGAAAGTTGATTTCAACGGTTTTTAATTAAAAATTCGAATTTTTTATTGAAATAGCAATTATTACATTTTTCGTTGAAAATTCAGCTTTTTTGGTTGAAAGATATGTTCAAAAATCTTTAAAGAATTTATTAAGAATCTTAGGAAGATTATATTTATACCCATAATCTTACAAATAAATAACTTAAAGAATGAAAAGTTATTCGAAATTTGTATTTTGTATTGAAAATTACTTTTTGCCTTAAATTATAATTTGGCTGTAATTTTCCTTTTTTCTTGACTCAAAATCGCTTTTACTTGAAAATTTAATCATTTTGTTGAAAATTTATTTTTTCAAAGTTAAATTGAACCGTTTTTTATTTAGAATAAAATTTTCTTATTGAAGTAGCAATTATCGGATTTTTCGTTGAAAATCAACCTTTTTGCCTGAAAATTAAATTATTCGGTTGAAAACTTTTTTTTTTTTTGTCACAATTTTGATTTGAGATATCTGAAATCTTACAAAATATTTCGAACCTTTTGTCAAGAATCATGGAAAACTTAGATTTATATTTATTTTTACCATTTTATTTTGATTTTAAAATAATTCTAATTGGAAATTAATTGTAAATAATTGTAAAATAAATTCAACGAAATTTATTCTATAAAGAAATATCCCATGTTACTACCTCCGCGGTGGCGTGGAAATGATTTTTCTTAAAAAATTTGTGGGATTTTCTAAAAAAAAAAGCTGCATGAATTTCTGACCTTTCTTAATTTTATTTTTTTGGTGTATTTAAATCTGATTTATGTTTAGGAAAAATCATTTAATAGGCAAGTCTTCATAGTATTTTACTAACAAATAAAGATATTTTTATAATTTCATTCCTGAAATCTATTCCGTAAGGTCAAAGGTGCTACCAAAATGTCGTATAATTTCAAAAATGACGAACTATTTACAAGATAAAAAAAAATAAAAGTCGATGTGTACCACATTTAAATAAAATTCAGGAATATTTATAAAAGGTATTAATATTTTTCAATTTTAAAATTAATGTATAGGGAGTACAGTTGTTATTTGAAATTTCGCGACGGTTTCCTGTACCATGCTCGACCCTATCAGGACAGAATCAAGGAAAAATATTCTGAAAGTATGTTCATTAGTTATTAAAATACTACAAAGACTTACTTTTAAAATTGTTTGGTCCTTTAAAAATCATGAGATATTTCTTTATAAAATAATTTTTTCAACATTTATTTTACAATTACACACAATTAATTTCCAATTACAATTAATTTACAATTAAAATAAGATTGAAAAAACTAAGTTTTGTAATGTTGAGATAAATATTTTAAGACATTGAAGGTTTTATAAAATTTTTATATAGTCAGAAAGCATATGAGGTCAAGTTAATAATTTTTCGGCTTATTTTCTTAAAATTCCCAAAGTTGTGATTATATTTATTAATTTAATAAATCAAAAATAATACTTTTTTATTATCATTTCAACTTTAAAATATTTGCAGTCGATTGAAAAATAAAACATAAATAATGAAAAATAAAATCACTTGAAAGTGATAGATATTATTAACCTAATTTCAAAATTCCATATACAATATATTTGAACTTTATAAACCTGCAGTGTTTTATAATGTATTCCCTGTGGAATCAGATTGTCTAAAACATTCCGTAATAATTCCTCGAAGGTATGATCATTAAATATTTCAAGACTTCCTTACCTGTATTTGAAGTCTTTCTTCTAGGTGTGAATTTTTGAAAACAAAAATAAACCCAAACCTCCTAATAGCCAAAGAAACCGAATCGTGAAGACGGCGAGCTCGGCCCGAGCCTCGGGTTCGTGCTCGTGCATTTTCGGCTTCACACGAGACTCGCCGAGTTGGCCGTCGAGGATAGAAACCGACCACGTGATGTAAAGAAGCAAAGTGGGGGAACCTTCCCCCTTAATTCTCGGCTCGCTTTTCCTCTCGCCTTTTCTCAGGTCGTTTTTGCTCATGCGCGTTTTTACATCGCTTTTGCGTACGTTTTTTTTTGCGTTCGCTTTTGCCCTCCGCTTTCATAATTGAGGTCTGGATTCCATAACGTCCTTAGCGCTCGGCCTCGTGCTCCCAGTACCCCACGAGTTACTGAAAAGCATTAAATTTTTAAAAGAATTTCGGTTTTTGATTTTTCAATTTTTGTCACAGAGCAACAATATATAAACAAATAGAGTGACAAAGTTGGCCATTTCAGCTTTGTGAATGTTTATCTCAACAAAAAATACAGAAAGAGACTCACTATTAGCTGGAATTCTTGAAACTCAACATTTCTCTTCACAATTAGCCATAAAATACGAATGAAATATGACTTTATAAAAAGCACCCCCACAGGTCTGTTTTATATGTTCCTAAAAAACCCATAAGTGAAAAAATGGCGTTTGCGAGTTTTGGGCGTTGATTATGATTTTTTTTAGGTTTTTCGAATGCAAATTGTTGTAATACATGGAATACTACTTCATACTCATAATTGGATGCTTAAGTAAATTGTTAAAACAATTTATTACTGTTTTCAAAAATTTCCCCTTAAAATAGAGATAGAAAGTCGCGTTTTTTTTTTAAATTCACTTTTTGTCCAATTTTTAATTAAACTGAAATAATAATTAATGTTAAAAAACATAATTGTTTGACAAATTGATTATTGTCAATAATATTCAGTTTGAATAATGCTAGAGAGTTGCTGTTTTTCTGAGATTTTTCATTTTTTGGCCAATTTTCAATTAGAGTGGGGTGTCTAATTGATTATAGTAAAAAAACTAATTCTTCAAACGATTTATTACTATCGTTAATAATATTTACCTTGAATGATGCTAGAACGTTTCTGTTTTTTCAGAAATTTTGAGTTTTTGGTCCAATTTCCAATCAGAGTGGGGTAAACAATTAATTAAAGTTGAAAAGTTAATTGTTTCAACAATTGATTACCATTGTTAACGATATTCAGTTTGAATAATGCTAGAAAGTTGAGGGTTTTCTGAAATTTTCAACTTAAATAATAAATAAAAACAAATAAATAAATAAAAAAATATAAATACATAACAAATAAAAAAAAAAATAAATAACAAATGAAAACTTAAAATTAAAGTTAAAAATGATTTTTTAAAATAATTTATTATTATTCGTTAATTTGTTTTTAAGATTATATAAATATTCTGAATTTTTTCTTTTTTTTGAAGATTCCATATATGTCGAAAAAGTATTTTTTTTTATTTTGCAGGATTTTGCAAAATATCAGGAAAAATCCAAGGCAGCTTAAAATATTTTTGAAATTCGTGGAAATCTTTTGAAATATTTTGATACCTTTTTAAATTTTCTTTGAAAATTATTTTTCAAAATAGAAAGTTATTAAAAACTATTCAAGGTATCTCAAGAAAAGTTTTTTATCTTCGTGAAGCACTTTAAACTTTCTAACAATTTTGTAGCATTATTTATATTGAATATTATTAACAATGGTAATAAATTGTTCAAACAATTAATTTTCTAACTCTAATTATTTACCGCACTCTAATCGAAAATTGGACAAAAAGTGGAAAATCTCAGAAAAAAAACTGCAACTTTCTAGCATTATTCAAACTTTCAACCAGTTAAATTTAAACAAAAAAGACGAATTTTGAAACAAATATATGAATTTTCTACCAGATGGTTAATTTTTCAAATTATAAAGGATAAATTTCCTACCAAAAATAGAATAGTTAAATTGTCATATAAAAAAAATTATTTTGTCATTAAAAAAAAAACTAAATTTGAGCAAAATAGATGTTCAACCAAAGAGGTGAACCTTGAAACGTTTTTTTAACAAAATCGTTCACTTTTGAACCAAGTAGTTGAATTTTCTACCAAACAAGATGAATATTTATCCTAATAGTTTTTTCAAGGCAAAATAAGAAATTTTCTACAAAAGAGTTGAATTTTCATGAAAATTTATTCAATTTCTAACCAAGTAGTTTAATTTACCTTCAAATTGTTGACTTGTCAAGCTGAAAAGGTGAATTTTATACAAAACAGTTCAATTTCCCACCCGAAAATATGAAATTCCAACTTTGATGATGAATCTTTTACCAAACATTTTTTATCTAAATGATTACAACTTTGAACCAAGTAATCGATTTTTCAACTAACAAAGACGAATTTAAAACCAAAATCTAGTCCTTAACTTAGAGAGATTGATTTTTAACAAAACAGCTGCAAACAAGAGATGAATTCTCTACTAAAATGATGAATCTTCAACAACAAAATGGAAGCTGATTTTTTAAGCAAAAAGATAAATTTGTCAAAAATGAAATATTTGAATTTTCAGCCAAAGAGATGAATCTTCAACATAAGTACTGATTTTTTAACAAGGTAGTTCAACTTTCAACAAAGTATTTGAATTTTTCACCAAACAAGATGACATGTTAACAAAATAGTTGCATTAACAACGTTTGTGACGTTACTTCCACAGACCCCCCCCCCCTGTTACCAATCGTATTTTTTGGCGGGACCACCTCCTCCCTCAAGTTAGTAACGTAGTTTATGGATGGCCCCTAACTAGCGTTCCTTCGTGAGAAAAAAATTCGCGTTTTTTTAGTTGACGATTCACTTGACAGCAATCTTGATATTCGCATTTTTTTACTTGACGACGGTCACACTACTTATGATTTTTATTCAAACATTTACATCTATTCTACAGACATTAATTTTTTTTCTTATGCTGGTAACGCATTATTATTATTTATATTATATTCCAGATGTTAATTTGTTTCCGGTCCACTGTTCACGTAATGGTTACTTTGCATATTGATGACGTTTTCAAAGAGCTGCAGATGCTGAAGTATCAACAAGAATTATTCGAATTAAATGTATAATACGCATACGTAATTTCCTGTTTAACGAATGAAATGTCACAATAGAGAGTTTGGCATGTTTACCCACTATGAATAATGTTATTGCGTAAAAAAGAGTAACTAATTTTTTGTATGCTTTCTTCTAGTTTCACGTTACGTATATAAATGCTGTGAATAAATTTTTTTCATTTAAATACTAATTTACTAGTGTGCAGGTATCAACTACACTTTTGTTAAAACAAACAATCTACTACAAGTTATTTTATTATTAACTGAAGAAAAAGGTGAGTCCACTTTTTAAAAATAATTATCTATGAAATAATTAATCTATAATTTTATAACTAAAACCAGGTTCAAGAATGCATCTTCCTTCGCTTCTGCCATTTATACCAAAATCGTGTGCTGAAAACTACTGCACCTGTATGACAACAATCCTTACTTCTCTCCTATGGGTATTTTCACCTGAGGATGAGAAATTTCAAAAGGTAAATATAATTATCAGCAGCGTCAGCTTTAATTTAATAAAGTTAATAATGTGCAAAATATATACTTTATAATTTGGTAAAAATTCAATTAGCTAAAGGATGTTGACAGGTTAACTTTTTTGTGGTTAATTCTGTATACGTTTCTAAAATTCGTAATATTTATATTTTTACAAAAATTTCAATAAAAATATTTCTTTCAAGAAATTGAGGTGAAAATTATTTGGCCTCATTTAAAAGAATTCTTAAAATATTCATAAGCAAACAGTGGGGAAATGTAACTGATATTATTGGTGCACCGGTTAAAAACATCACGGATGTTTATGTAATTAACAAAACAAATATTGGGATCAGCTAATGTTTGGTTAAAATTGCTTCTTTATTCTTATTATATAAAATAATTTTTATACGTTTATCAAATTTCAATAAAGAATGCAAAATTAGACAAAGTAACTTTTTGTAAAAATATCTATGGTTTTCCTGTAAATAACCCCTGATGAGGATATCTGAATTGGTCTTAAAACATCTTAGCTCTTCAGTAGTATAAAAAAGACTGAAAAAGAATGAGGAAAAATTAAGCTGTTGGTTTTGGATGACTTTTTTCTTTTTCTGGATCTTTTTTTCGTTGTTATGTATTTATCTCTAATGAGCCGAAAAGGAGGTAGTTTGGAAATTTTATTTCGAATTTTTTTCATGCTCTCATTTTGTTGCATAAAATTATTCATGAGTAAGTAGATTTCATTTCAATCTTGAATATTAAAAAAATAACTTTATTTTTTTTCTAAAGCAAACGAAGATTGAGCCAAAAGATTACGACTTTATCGTCGTAGGAGCTGGGTCTGCTGGATGTGTTGTAGCAAATAGACTCTCAGAAAACGAACAGTGGAATGTAAATATATCACAATTTTAATATATTTTTCATTTAAATATTTGTATGGATATCCAAAATTTGTTTAACTTTCATGCCCTCATCCCCCAAATTTGTTCGAATGAAAAAATGTATTTTTTTGTTTCGAATAAAAATTGATATTTTTTAGTTTTCTGTGAGCGCAAAAATTATAATCAATTTTTTATAACAGTTTCCGATAAATAATAATAATATTGAATCATATTTCAGGAAACCTTATTTTTTTATGAAGTAATAATTTGTTGAAACATCAAGAAAAATATTACATTTTTTTGGATTTTTGGTGAATGGAACACTTATTTAAAAAAAAAATTATACAATTTTTAATGATGCTACAGGTTATGCTGATAGGATACCTCAAAATTTTTTTTTTCACTTCTGCCTACCCCCTTATTTCAGTTTAATATTAAAAAAAAAAAAATTGCAAAATGTTGCATCTCGTTAAACCATCGAAAACTGAAATTTGTTCATTGTGAATTCTCTTTCGTTGAAACTTCTTTGGCTTTAAAGAAAACATTCTTGTCACGTGTCTCGTGAGAAAGAAGGTCAAAATCAAATTTCCAGATCTAATTCAGACAAACACTTTTGTCGTAACATATTTTATTTTACCTTTTGTCTTTTTTCAAAAAATTTAATTTGTTAACTTACTACTACTGTCTATTCATTTTTTCTCGTATCTTGTGCCGTTTTTCAAAAAAATTTAATTTCTTTATTGTTATTTTTCACGATTAAAACAAAAACTATGCGTCCTATCAGAAAATTATTTTTAACAAACTTGTAGACCTCTTTTGAGTGACTAACTTTTTTGATTTAATTTTTTTCGTGACATACAGACATACAGACAGCAATTTATTATTTTTCATAAATATCTTCTCTCAGAGTAATGCTAGAAATGTGCAGTTTTATCTGAAAATTCCAACTTTGTGTGACCTCTTTACTTATAACGAAGTAGTAATTATTCAAACTTAACACAAATAATTTCCTAAACAGTTTATCAATATTCATTACTATCTTCTCTTAGATGAATGCTCGAAAGTTTTAATTTAATTCAAGTTGACAAAGTATTTGTTTAAACAATTAATTATTATTTAGAACCTCTCTTAGAGCAATGGCAGAAAGTAGCAGCTTTTTTTGAAATTTTTAACCATTCTTTGGCCTTTTGGTCATGAATAAATTATAAACAAACATGAAAGAGAATAATTTTTTGAACCATCTCTCTCTTTTATGGACATTTTATTTCCTGAAATAAAAATTTAAACTTTATTCATTCACCTCTTATTTTAAATTACTTTAGGTGTGACGTTCAAAATTTTTATTTTAGGCTGTGCAATAAAGTACGAGTTGTAATTCAAAGGAAATTTGTAGAGGATATTTACTGACCCACTCTTGCAACCTACCCTTTGTTATTCCAGACATTGTTTATTCTGTACTGTAGGCTAGCTGAAATTTTTCTGAAGTTTCAACTTTTTGTCTACTTTTTACTTAGAACGAAGTAATAATTAATCAAAGGCGCCAAATATAATTGTTTAAATAATTTATTATTGTTCATAACTATCTTGTCTTAGATTAAAGCTATAAAGTTACGAGGTTTTTTTAAATTTCCAAATTTTCAACCACTTCTCAGTCAGTGAAGTAATAATTAATTCAAGCTAACAAAGTACTTGAATAAACAATTTAATACTATTTCGAATCATCTTCTCTCAGATCAATGATAAAAAGTTGTGATTTTATTTCAAATTTCAACATTTTTTTAAACTTTTCAATTAGAGTGAGACAATAATTAAGTCAAGTTAACGAAGTATATGTTGACACAATTTAGTATTGTTTATAACTGTTATCTCTCAGAGTAATGCTTGAAAGTAGCGGTTTTTCTGAAATTTTAAAATTTTCTTTGGCTTTCCAGTTACGAAAACATGATAAAAAAACGTGAAAATAAATCATTTTACAAACAATCTCTTTCTATGGTAGATATTTGTTGTCTGCAATAACAACTTAAACGTTCTTGATTTACCTTTTATTTCACACTAGACTTTTTAGAAACTTATTTTCTTCAGGCATTTGAGAATTTAGGGCTGTTTATTCATGATTTACGTGTGCTGCTCCAAATTTTTATTTTTAACTCTAATAAACTACCTCTTGCAATTCAAAACCAAAATTTTAAAGATTACCTGCTGACCTAGTCTAGAGACCTACTTCCAATTGAGCCTCTCAATTTGTTCCAGGCTTTGTTTTTATCTCTACTGTAAGATAGCCTTATTCTTCAAATTACTATTTTCTGAACATTAGCAAAGAAGTAAAAATACATCAGATAGAAAAAAATCTCTTCGCCGCCTGGGCACATTCTTATTCCGCGCTGCGCGCGCGGCGCTTCGCGCCGAGTTTGGGCGCGCTGGTGACGCGCGGGTACGCTTTCGCGTTTCGCGCTCGTCTTCGTACGCTTAATGCGAACATTTAGACTGATTTTTTTTTAAATATAATAAATGTTGTAATTTAAATCGAAAACTGTGATTCAAACCCCTGATGGAATAAAAGAAGTTGGTATGTTTTTCAATATGTTAATTAAAAAATATAATTTTTCTTTAAATTTACTCAATAGAAAAGTTAGTCTATAGTCTTCGATTTCGTTTTTTATTTAGTTTGGTTCTAAGTCAACTATACAAAAATTAGTAATCAGTTTGAAAAAGATGTTAAAAATTTTTTCACTGCGTTTTAAAAATATCCCGATATTGCGAATTGACTTGATTATTAATTATCTAGAACAATTTAACTTTGTGTCCAATCGAAAAATGTCATTGGGATAATTTATAAATTTTGTTAAAGTATACTAAAAATTAAGATTGAGACTTACAGATCTCTTAAAAAAAATGATATAATTTTGAAAATGATCTGATTTTTTGACTTGTTCTAATCAAAAATTTCACAAGAACAGAAATATATTTAATATCTAATGAAATTTGTAATTGAAATTTCTTTATAGGCCAGAGAAAATAGTTTTTCTATTTTTAAACATTCATAAAATGTTAAAAAGCATATGATTTTTTAAGTCTCATCGGAATTACAAATACCAGTAGGCTAATTTACTAGTCTTTTTGGAAACTGACAAAAATTTCTGAAACTCTTAAAAACATTTTGTTTCAAATTCTGGAAAAGCTCTGACTTTTTTATTTTTGGTCTAATCGTGAAATTTCATTTTGATAGTTTCAAACTATATTTGATAATTAGTAAAAATTTGGTTTAAATTTTCTTGATTTGTCAGAAAAATATTCTTTTCTTATTTTTGCAAATGCATTGTCATTAGATAATTTGCAAAGCTTTTTGTCATGGCAAAACGTGAAAAATCGTTTCCTTTTCCTGTTTATTTATTATTTGTTCATAAGTAAAAAGTCACAGATAAGTTAAAATTTCTGAAAAACCCGCAAGTTTCTAGCATTAATCTAAGAGAAGATATTTATAAATAGTAATAAATTAAAAAAACGTTGAAAAGTTCAGAAAAAGCCGCAACTTTCTATTATCATTCTAGGAAAATATTGTTATAATCGAAAATAAATTGCTTCGAAAATTTTGTGAAACATCTCATTATCTGTATAAATTAATATTTTATTTATAATTTAGCACTCTATTGGGGCTTATAGTGATATTGACGTTTCTGTTCAAAATTGAGAAAAACCTCTTTTTTACCGGAAATATATGTTAAAATTCATGGGCTTTGCACAACGTCTCGATATCAATTTTTTTCAACAAAAAAAAAAAGATTTTTTTTTTTTTTCATTCAAACAAATTTGGGAGGCAAGAGTATCAAAATTGACTTAATAATTAACCTAGAAGTTACTTTTTCATCTTAGTTTGAAGTAAAAAAAGAATTTCCGCCGCAGATTATTAACAATTATTCATTAACATTTTGTACTTTCAAAATTTTTTATTTTTTTGTTATTTACAATATTTTTGCTTCAAATCAATATTTTTTTAGATTTATAAAAAATGATTATTTTCTAACCAAAATGATTAATAACTTAATTTGTATTAACCTGCCACAAAAATCGGGACGACAGAAAAAACATAAAAAAATGAAATTCCTGACATTCCCGAATTGAAAAATTCCGAAATAATAAAATTCCTTATAAAGCTTCCGAATGATAAAATTCCTTAATTATAAAATTCCCAAATAATAAAATTCTCGAATTGGAAAATTCCGAAACATTAAAATTCTTTATTAAGCTTCCGCATAATAAAATTACCTAATTATAAAATGCTCAAATAATAAAATTGCTGAATTGGAAAATTACCGACAGTTTATAATATCACAGAATTTAAAAATTCCCGAATATCAACATTCTCGATAGAAAATTGCCGAACTATAAAATATCCAAACTAGAAAATTCACAAAATTAAGAAAAAAATTGTAAATAAAAGTAATTTAATTGTAATATACCTTTAATTTTGATAATTTAATTATTGTTATAAACAAAATTGGTTTAATTTTTTAAATCCGCAAAGTTTCTAGTTATTTTATGATTCGACAATTTTCTTTCGGGAATTTCGAAATTCGGTAATATTATAAACAGTTCGGGAATTTTCCTAATCGGGAATATTATAAGCTATTCTAAAATTTTATTAATCGGTAATTTTCTAATTCGGGAATTTTATTCTTCGTAAATGTTATCGCTCGAGAATTTTTCAATTGAAAAATGTTACTCTTCGGAAGTATACCCTTTGTTTATAATTTTTTATCAGGTATTGCTACTCGAAGCAGGAGGAGAGGAGCCAGTTGCTGCTAAAATTCCTGGTTTTGCTTTGCATCTTGAAAAAACAACCATCGACTGGAATTATACAACCCAAGCAGAAGAAGGATCATGCTTAAAGGACAAAGGCTGCAGTCTACCTCGTGGAAAAGTATAATTTTAATTTTCTTGTGGATTTTCTCAAATTTGGACTTTAATAAGAATATAAAATTCGTAAGTTATCAAGAATCAAAAGAAAAAAATTTTATTTTTTATTTTGATTTAACTTCAAGGTAATGGGCGGTTCAAGTACAATAAATGGCATGATGTACGTTAGAGGTAATAAAGAAGATTACAATAATTGGTCCAAGCTGGGAAATACTGGATGGAGTTATGACGAAATTTTGTCCTATTTCAAGAAGTCTGAGGACAACAAAGACCCAATAGTATGTAAATTACTGAATAATTTCTAAAAATTCTTCCATGTGGGATCAAATATTAACAGGATGTTTACTAGGGTGTTCCAATGTTTTCTTTTTTTTAATTTTCCTGGATATGGCCCAAAAATTTGTTCTGATCCACAAAAAAAAGGAATGCATTTATTGTTTGAAAAAAATTATATTTAGAATTGCCGCAAGCCCTATGAAGTTTAACACGTATTTCCCATAGGAAAAACATACGGTTTTGTAAATTTTATACAGAATCATTAATATTCGGTAAATCTAGTCAAAACTCAACATTTCTCCTCATGAATAGCCATAGAGTACAAATCAAATCTTATTTTTTTAATATCACGTCCATAAGTCTTTTACATATAGTCCCAAAAAAATACCATAAGTGAAAAATGGGTTTGGCGAGTTTTTGGCGCTAAGTATAATTTTTTTGCAGTTTTCAATACAAATTGTGTATGATACATAAAATACTCCTTTCTACTGATAATGAGATGTTTATATAAATTTTTTAAACAGTTTATGATTGTTTTAGCCATTTTCTCTTAGAATATAATAAGAATGTCACAGTTCTTTCCGAATTTTTCAACTTATTTTCAACTTTTCAGTTGAAGCAAACCAAAAATAAACTAACTTGAACATGCATAATTTCATAAACAATTTATTATCATTTATAAAAATATTCTTTTATAATAATGCTAGAAAGTTGCAGTTTTTTTCTGAAATTCTCAACTTTATATTCACTTTGTACTTAGAGTGAGATAATAGTTATTACAATTCAGCAAACATAATTCTTCAAACAAAATATTCTTCATAACTATCTTTTTTTATATAAATACTAGATAGTTGTGGGTTTTTTTCGACATTTTTATTTTTTTTGTCCGCTTTTCACTTAGTGAGGAGAATATATTTGTAAATGATAATTTGTTTAAACAATTATTTTCGTTAAACTGCATTAATAATTGCCTCGCTCTATGTGAAAAGTTAACAAAATGTTAAATATTCCATAAAAAACAGCAACTTCCTATAATTATTCAAAGGAAATATTATCAAAAATAATACTAAATTGTTCAAACAATTATGATTGTTAGCTTGAATTAATTATGATCTTGCTCTGCTTGTAAAACTGAAAATAAGTTGAAAAATTTGGAAAAAACCGCGACATTCTAACTCTATTCTAAGAGTAAATTGTTAAAAACAATAATACATTGTTGAAAAATTTATAGAAAAATGTTCTTAACATTATAAAGTAGAATTTTATTTATCAAAAACAACTTATATTAAAAAATCCGTTAAAAAATTAAAATTAGCGCAAAAAACTCGAAAACCCAATTTTTCGTTTATAGGGCTTTTTGGGACCCCATCAAACAGATTTATGGGGGTGATATTTGAAAAATATGTTTGGATTCGTTTTCGATGGCTGATTTTAAGGAGAAATGTTGCGTTTCAAACTCGATTCACCTAATATTGAGGATTATGTATAAAATTTACAAAAACGTCTTTTTTATGGGAAATACATCTTAAACTTCATGGGGCTTGCGGAACTTCAAAAAATATCATTTTTATTCAAAACAAAAAAACGAATTTATTTTTTTTGTGGGTTCGAACAAATTTCTGGGCTATATGAATGAAAATTAAAAAAAAAACCAATGCGTTTTTAAACGACCCTACTTAGTATTTTCTCGATGGATGATTTAAAATTCCCGAACATTTTCCGGCTTTCTCCAACTCAATTTGAAATTGTTTAAAGATTTCCGATTTGGAACAGGAAATTTGGGAAAATAATTATAATTCTGTGTTGGAAAATTAGATAATTTTTTATCATAAAAATTACAATTCTGATTTGATACAGATGATTTTGCTATAGAATCATAAATCTGAATTTGAACAGAATTCTTTTTAAAACTTCCTCCTTCTAAATCAGAATTAATATTATCTTACAAATTTCCTTATGTACATTCCCTGTCCTAAAATCTAAATTATCACTCTTTACAGTAATCCCCAAACCGAAAGTCAAAATTATAATTATTTACGGAAATTCCCCGCTGCAAGTCGCAATTACATTTATTTTCAAAAATTCTGGCAAATTTTTATCTGTTAAGGAAAATAATTTTGTAATGCAAACAAATTCTAATTTGGACTAAGGAATTGTCAAAATCTGATGCATTCTGACTTACAACAGGGATTGCTTTTGTAAATTCTCGTTTTATAAATTTTGTTTGACGAAAAACTGAATGGTTTGGGCAAATAAAACTTTATGATTGTGCTACTTTCAATTCAAGGACAGCTGATTCAATATACCAACTCAGAATAATTGTCCTTCTTTACGTTAATTTTTGTATTACTTTCATTCATTCTTTGACTCTACTTAGAATTATAAATCTTTCACAAAACTTCCTACCTCAAAGTAAAAATCATAATTCTTTACTCAAATTTCCTGTGCCAGCTTAGGATTATGATTCTTTCAGAAAATTACCTGTTTCAAGTCAGAATTGTAATACTTTTGGAAAATTCGCTATTCCAAGTGAGAATTATGATTTTTTCTGGAATTTCCTGTTTCAGTTCAGAATTACAGTAATAAACTATATGAAACTAATTTTTTCATATTTCCCGGGCAGGTAGACACCCGGATTAAAGAGTTAACATTTTTCAGACCGTTTTACAGAACCCGGGCTATCATGCAATTGGAGGATATCTCACAGTATCAAAATATCCTTCTCTCTCTCCAGCAGGAAAAAGAATACGAAAAGCTTTCAACGAAATCGGATATGCAACAAAAGATATAAATGCCAGAAGTCAATTAGGAATCACTAATACCCAAGTAACTATGAACAATCATTTTCGTGAAAGTGCCAATGCAGCATTTATCAGTCCAATTAGAGAAAAAAGGCCCAACTTGATTGTCAAGACTGAGATCTACGTAACAAAAATTGTGATAGACCCGGTAACGAAAAGAGCTACTGGTGTTGAATATAAATCTACACGCACTGGAATTACTCAGGTAGTCATGGCAAAGAAAGAAGTAATTGTATCAGCAGGTACTATAAACTCACCAAAGTTACTGATGGTTTCGGGTGTGGGACCAGCTGAGGAACTTGAAAACCATGAAATTAACGTCATTCAGAATTTGTCAGTTGGTCACAATTTTCACGATCACTTTGGTGCTTATGGTGTGTCGGGAATAATAAAAAATGTAAACTCAGATGATGTTGACGAATGCAAAGAAAGAGTAGGAAACATGACTTACTATTCAACAACACAAAAAGGAACTTTCTCCGCAATGGGCCCAGCATTTCTTTCAGCTTATGTTCAAACAGAGTATGAAAAAATGGAAGAAGTTCCGGATGTACAATTGATTGTGCAGAGTAAGTCAGATGAAAATAAATTCTCTATCATTACGGTATTGCTCGCCCCGAAGAGTAGAGGAGTAATCAAACTTAATGCTACGGATCCAGTATGGGGATCACCTTTGATATATCCGGGATTTTTAACTGCCGAAGAGGACCTAAAACGTATCATTCAGGGTATTGGAATTGCAAGTAGCATATTTGATACAAAGACTATGAAAAAGTATGAATACGAACTTGATGATACCCCTATGCCTCCTTGCGATAAGATTAAATTCAACTCAGATGAATATTGGACCTGTGTCGCGAGACAAATAGGTGCTTCATTTTACCATGCTGTTGGAACATGCAAAATGGGTCCTGAAGAAGATTCGGAAGCTGTCGTTGATCCAAGGTTGCGAGTTTATGGAATTGAAGGATTGAGAGTTATTGATGCGTCTGTTATGCCGGTTGTTCCGAGAGGAAATATTAATGCTCCGACTATTATGATTGCTGAAAAAGCTAGTGACATGATTAAAGAAGATTGGGTATAAACACGTAGTAAATGAAAAAAGAGAAGAAATTGGAATAAGTGAAGAAAGAAAAAGGCCCAAGCTAAAACTACAGATGCAGCGTACTGGAAAATGTAAGGGGAATCTGGTCGCATGCATAGATACTGCGTGGCGTAGGATAAATGAAGAAAGTGAAATTCGAATAATGTAACACTTAATTCAATATATAAAAATGGTGACAACCAAATAATAAGTAATATCATCCTTCTCTAGAAAATAGGTGTATCACGAAAAACTCGAAAGCATTGTTGTCGCTTTTCCCCAATGCCGATTGGGTAATTTGAGAAACTTTATGGAAATAATGTTGACAAATTCACTCACATAATTAAGAATTTGAGTTTCAGTTAAAGGTTGATGACAAAGTAGTTCACATTTCTGTAAGTAATAAAACTGATGGAAATGTAAGATTTAGTCATGTAAAATTTTATTATTTAGTAAAGCCAGACATATTCAGCAGAATTAAAATTTGTATTTGACATGACCAAAAGTAACTTTATTGTCAAATATCAATCAAAATTTGTATTTTTACAACAGATAATGAACCACCGTTTTTTAACATTTCCATTATCTTTTTTAAATTAAAATAATTATTTTTAAAAACCACAAATTACTCAAAAAGATAAATTTTGAACTAAAAGTTATTAAAGAATGGAATTTTTAACGGAACGGATAAATTTTTAAGCAAAGAAATCAATTTTTAAATAAACTAATAAATCTTCAACAAACAAAAAATTAATTTTCAACCCTATAGTTGAATTTTCAATACAAAAGATGAATTTTATACCAAAAAAGACAAATCTTTATTGAAATACATGAATTTTTAACCCAGAAGATTAGATGTCTATAAAAAAAAATCTACATAAAATAGAACATTCAGATTTTTAGTTGAAAAAATTAACTTTAAATAGAGAAACAGTCTAATTTTCAATCAAGGAAATGAATTTTCAACCAAAAAAGACAGATTTTCGACATAAAATAGGAAAGCTAAATTTTAAGTTTGAAAAATTAATTTGAACTAGAAAAAAAGCCTAGTTTTCAATCAAAGAAATAAATTTTCAACCAAAAAAATAATAACTTTTTACCGAAAAAGATGGCTTTTTAACAAGATACATGAATTTCTAACCAAATAAAAAATTTTTAAAGGAAATTTCAAAGTCATCGTTATATTTTCAACCAAATAGCTAAATTTTCAACTGAAGATTAGTATTAACCAAACGTGGAATAGATAAATTTTCAGTTAAAATATTCATTTTCAAAAAAAATTTTTTTTTTAATTAGTTAAAGTTTTTAGCAAAGAAATTAGGTTTTAGCTAAAATAATTATTCTTGAACCAAAAAATAAACATTTAACCCAATAGTTGAATTAAATTAATAATTAAATTAAAATGTCAACAAAATAGTTAAATTTGCTTTCTACTAAGGAAGATTGATTTTTAACAAAATGCATAAATTTGAAATTAAATTTGGAGTTTTTGATGAAAGTTTCAACCTAATGGTTGAATTTTCCACTGAAGAAATTAATTTTCAACCAAAAGGGTGACTTATTCAGCAAGAAAATTGATAATATAAATGTTAAAACAAACATGGAATAGTAAAATTTTCAGTTAAAAAAATTAATTTCCGACGAGAATAATTTTAAACAAAATAGCTAAGTTAAAAAAAAATGTTTCCAACTGAAATTATGAATCATCAACCAAAACATTAATTTTTAACTTTGAACCAAAAAAGATTTTTCCTCCAAAGTATCAACTTTTGAAGTGAAATTTTCAGAAAGCTTAAAGAGAAACTCAAATTTTCAATAGAACGAGTAAAAATTAAGCGTTTGTGATAAGTTCTTATTTTCAAAACTATTATTTAAATGTAAATAATGCAATAAAAATATAGACAAATTGTATTTTTTCATTTGTTTTAAAAATATCATTTGGAATGTTAAATTACATTGAAGTTACTTAATTGTACATTCAAATGAATAGAAATAATTCAGGGATTTGAAACAATTCAACATATTTAATGAATTCAGAAAATTAGGAGGATAGTCTGAATTCCTTAATTATTCTGATTTCGGGGTATTCAAAGACTTTAGAAAATTCAGAGAATTTCAGAAATTCAGGGAATTCAGAGAATTTAAGGAATTTTCGAAATGCAGGAAATTCAGAATACCCAAGAATTTCAGAAAATTCAAGAAATCAACTGAACTCATAAAATTTGGAATAATGAAGGAAGTCAGGATATTCAAATATTTCAGGAATTATTGAGCCTTAAAGGAATTCAATAAGTTCATGAAATTGAAGGAATAAAAAAGTTGAGAGAATCCAATGAATTCAGACATTTTCAGAAATAGATTTTTAGAAATTTAGAAAACTTGAGAAATTCAGGGATTTCAGAATATTCCAGAAATTTGAGGAATTCAGAATATTAAAAAAATTTAAGGAATTTAGAGAATTACAGGGATTTCCGAGCATTAAAGGAATTCAATAAATTCATGAAATTCGAGAAATTGAAAGAGCTCAGAGAATTCAAGTCGAAATATATATTAAATTTTCAACAATAAAGATTAATTTTTAACCAAAAAGAAGAATTTTTAAAAAATACATGAATTTTCAACCTATTAAGGATAAATTTCTCACCAAAAATGGAATAGTGAAATTTTCAGATAAAAAAATTAATTTTTAACAAAAAAAAAACGAATTTTTAACAACAAAGTTAAATTTTCAACGAGAGATGTTAATCTTGAGAACAATATAAAGTTCTAACAAAAGAGGTCAAATTTTAACCGAGTAGTTCGATTTTCCACTAAAAAGATGAATTTTTAACCAAATAGTTAAATTTTCAACCAAAGAGATAATTTTCCACCAAGATTGATTTTGTACCAGAAAAAACGAATTTAAAAAAAAATGCACCAACATTTAACAACATTTTTTATTTTAAAGCCAAAAGAATGACTTATCTGCTGAACGGTTGAATTTTGAACTTGAAGGTAGGATTTTTTTAAAGTTAATTTCCTAACAAAAAGTTAAATTTTCATGAAAATAGTTTAATTAAAAAAAAAATTAATATAAATGAAAAATATGAATTTTCAACGGAAAGTTATTTTTGAACTGAATAGTTTAATTTCTAACCAGATTAATTCTGAACCAACCAGTTGCATTTTTAACCGAGAAGATCAATTTTCGACATAAAAAGATGAATTTTTTATAAAATATATGAATTTTCAACAAAAAAATATCAATTTTCAATAAAAATATCCAAATTCAACCAAAAGTGGAATAGTTACATTGTTAGTTAATAAAATTGATTATCAACAAAAAATGAATCTTCAATAAAATAGTTACATTTTCAACCAAAGAGATGAATTCTCAACTGAAATTATTAATCTTGGAACAATAAATTTTCAGAAAAAAACATTACTCAGTAGGTAATTTTTTAACACGGAAGATTAAGTTCTTAAATATAGAATAGTGAAATTTTTAACTCAAGAGGTGAGTTTGAAAAAATATGAATTTTTAACAAATTAGTTCAACTTTCAACCAAGTAGTTGAATCTTTTAACCAAAAAAGATAAAATTGTTGAAATTTAAAACCAAAAGGATGATTTATTTACAAAATTTGTTTGGTTGGAAAATCGTTTTTTCTTTGGTAAATTAATTTTTTCATCTGAAATTAAACAATTAGATTTTTAGTTAAAAATGTAGCCTTCATAAATTGAAAAAATTCATCTTTTTTTTTTGTTGAAAATTTTTCTTTTCTGGTTTAAAAGTCAACTGTTTTCTTTTTGGTTGAGAATCCAACTATTTTTTTAAAAATTCGTCTTTTTTCTTGGGATTTAGCTTGTTAAAAATTCGTTCTTTTCTGCTGTTGAAAGAAATTTTGTTGGAAACTCGTCCTTTCGGATTCACAATTCATCCCCATATAGTAGAAAAGTAATTTTTCTGTTTGAAAAATAATCTCTCTTGGTTGAAAATGAACGTTTTAGTCAATAGTTTTTTATTTGAAATTAAATTCTTTTTCTTTTTTTAAATGTGAACTATCACATATCTCGTTGAGAATTTATTTTTTTGTTTGGAAAATTAAGTACTTGGCTTAAAAGTGAACAACTAGAACAAATTGAAAATGCAACTATTTTTTTAGAAAATTCGTATAGTTTGTTAAAAATTCATCTATTTTTGTAGAAACTTAATCTTGTTTGTTGAAAATTCATCATTTTGGTTGAGGATTTAACTTTTTCTCGTTTTTTTTACTTGAATTCAGCTGGTTGAAAGTTCGTTTTTTTATTGAAAATTAGTTTCTTGAACTGAACATTTGACAATTCTATTTTTGTTTAAAAATTGATCCTATTTAGTGAAAAATTTTAATTTCAACTAATTTTTTGTTGTCATTAAGAGTTATTGAAAGTGATTTTATCAGTTTCACTAACTTCTGTGTTAACAGTGTCCTTCAAAAGCAGAGCAGACAAGATAATTTGAAAAATCCGTGTGTATTTAAGGTTACACTCTGTCTCGCTATGAAATATACTTCTTATATCATTTTTATCTCGACACATATACGATGAACCTAATTAAAATTTGTCAAATATACGGTAAAGTATAATAAGATAGAGGACTGTATGTTTAACCAAATTGGGGACTCATTAATGCAATATATGTGATTTTTTCCTCAGTATCTTCTAGTTTCGAGCAGTGAAAGTATTACATCAAGTTCTTGTCCTGTATGCTTCTACATAGTGAAAAAACTATTTTCGAATTTTTTCATAATTATAGAAACGAGTTAGAAAGCAAGAGGTGAGAAAAGACCCATTAATATCTAATTTTGTAAATTAAAAATGAAACTCAAGTTCACCGTCATATTTTAAAAGAGTGCGGATTGCGGAAAACAATTTGAAAAAACTTTGTAAATTATCCTCATGTTATTTAAGATGTTCTGATGAAGAACATGTGGTAGATAATTATTAATAATTCATACTTTTATCATCTTTGCATCTGCAACGTTTACTTTTGTATTTTATTTCGTATTTTAGTGAACCAAAAATGGTGACGTTTTATTGTCTTTTCAAATGTTTAAAATTTAAGTCTTATGACTTGAAATTATATAAAAGTGATCGCAATGCGTTGCTGCAATCAGTACATGCGCGAAAATTGTTCTGGGAATTATCGTAACTTAATATAGAAATTCAAAAAATTGATCTATTTCCTTAATTCCACAAATACAAAACAATAAATAAATGCTCAATATATAATTAATTCATAAACAAAAACGAACAGAAATATCATGAAAAGTTTTCAACCATCTTCACATTGAATTATTCTAGCAATGTTTCTACCAGTTCAAACAGAATCATGTACTGCAAACTATTGCGTCTGCCTTTACTCAGTGCTTATTTCATACTTATATGGACGCTCTGTGGATGATCGTTTTAAAAAGGTAACTATAATTAACGAATATATTCTTTTTACATATGCTTTTTTTAATTTATAGCGAACGAACGAACGATATTGTTTGAATGTTTAAAGCAGGGATTTACAGCGGAATTTATTATTATTATCATTATTATTATTGAATCACATAAATGAATCGTTACCGATGGTGTTAGCTGCGCGGTGAATCTCGACTCAGGAAGAGTCGAGATATCAAGTAATTTCGAGCGCTGATAGCACTCGGGATGTGGTTTTCTGCAGTTTTCCTCTCCCCTGGCCAAATGTCCCGGCAAATTCGAGTAATTTTCATTAAGTCGGATACAGCTGCGGGATATTACTGGTTGTGATTAAGTTCATACAGTGATTCTAAGCCAAACTTAGTCAAAGAAAAATTTTACAGGCAGCTAGGGTGATCCGTGTATTTGTTTGATACATGGATCCATTTATCCATTTATACATTTTATCCATAAACCTCTGTTTCACTGAGGATTCGAAATAAGTGGCACAGGACAGTAGTTTTTCAGCTGCAGTACTACGGGACTTAAATGTACCGGTCTAACAAGACAGTAATAATAATGAATGAATAAATAATTAAATAAAGATAATATATGGGATTTTTCTTATATATATGTCGCTTGCTTCCCCGTGTAACATATTTGCGAATATTGATTGAATTGTTTTAAAATTTCACAAATTTCTCATTTTTGATAACATCGACCAAAAGCATGAGAGAGATACAGATTATTTAATCCGAAAAATATATTAAACAAGCATTGAATATGTGAAAAAATGGCTTTTTCTTATCCTCCACTTATACTAGCTGCTAAAAAAATTCTGATTGTTCCTTTTTAAAATTATGTCTCAAAAATGATTAGCCTTTCATATCGATTTATCATTTATCACACTTGAACACAAGTAAATTTGAAATTTGAAAGTTCCCCCCTAATTTGTTTTCCTGAACGTGCGATGACATTTTGATTAGTTTTTTGCGCTTTTTTTTTGTCCAAGTGTCGCATCTGTGTATGAACCGACGGCGAATATTGAAAGATTTACCTTTAAACTAATATAAATCGTGTTAATGTTATAAATAAATAATGTAGACAATTTTCGGAAAAATATTTCAATTGTAACATATTTACATAAAGAGACTGATAGAGAATAACCCCTTTCAGAGGACTTTTCAATGTAATCTTTTAAACAAGGACAGTCCGAGTTTTTTTTTTTAACATTTATTTATTATTTTTAAAATTTGTTTTTTTTTGTGTGTTTGCAATTCCACGTACTGTAATTGCATTTCATACAATCAATATGTAAAAATGATCGGAATTTCCAATAAATAAATCAACGCTGTCATTTTTACTCGTCCTGACTGGTCAATTGAAAATGATTCAATTTTAAAGATTTAACATGGAAATATATTCACTTTCATAGGTTTCAATGTTAAATCTTGAAAAAAAAATTTATAAGGATTCAAAATTGCATCGTTTTATATTATTACTGCAAATATTAAAAATTAAAGAATTTTTAATTACAAAGCTTTAAAATTGAACTATTAAAGAAACGGTAAAATTAAATACCTAAAAAATTCAAAATTAAATAATTGGCAATTCTACATATATTTTCAAAATTCAAGAATTTTAAATTGTAACTGCTTACATCTTCAAAGTTGAATAAATTTCAAAGTATTCAGAATTGCATACTTTTCTATGATATACATTAAATATTGAAAAGTCTTCAGTTGCAAATATTCAAAATTGAAATTTCTTATTGTATAAGTCTAAAATTGAAATACATATTACAAAAAGATGTTTACAATTACATCAATTTAAACTATAAATCTTGAGAATTGAGTAATTTTCAATTCAATTCTTCTTATTTTCAAGAATTTTTGATTGCAGCTCTTTTAAAATTGTAGAACTTTAAATTGTAATTGTTTTCATTCAAAGAGTTTTTTAATTTTGAAAATTTACAACTACTTTCTTTAAAGTTGAACTTCTGCATTAAAAATGGTTTCTGTTTTAGGTTTGAGATTCATCATTCTAGTTTAAAAATTATTTGTTTAACTGTTAATTTAAATATTCCAGTTTGTTAGTTAAAGTTGAAGTTAATCTTCTTGGTTGTAAATTTATCTTTTTGGTTGATAATTTAACTTTTTTTCGGTTCAAGAATCATCAATTCCGTTCTTAATTTAATTTTTTTTTAATCAGAATTTATCTATTACATTTTTTTTTATTTACCTTTTTATGAAAAAAAACTCTTTAGTTGATAACTTTACTACTTGATTGAAACTTGAACTGTTTTGTTACAAATACATTTTTTTGGTTGAAGATTCATCATATTTTGTTGAAAATCAGTTAATTTTTTGTCAACATTAATTTTGTTATCTAAAAATTTAAGTATTCTACTTTTGGTTCAAAATTTATCTTTTTTAGTGGAAAGTTCAACTATCTGATTGAAAGTTGATGTATTTTGTTAAATATTTGTCTTTTTGGTAAATAATAAAACTTCTTGGTTGATAATTAATCGTTATGTTGTTCAAAATTCTATTACTTGTTTAAAAGTTGAACTTTGTTGTTGAAAATTCTTTTTTTTTTGTAGAACGTTAACCCTTTGGAATTAAACTAGTTTAACAAAAAAAGATCATTCATAATTCAAGCATTTCCATTGTAAGTCTTCAAAATTCAACTACATATTCAAAAAAAAAAAAAAAAAAAAAAAAAAAAACGTTAAAAATTACATCATTTTAAACTATGAATCTTGAAAATTAAATAATTTTCAATTTTCAAATTTTAATTAATGTCGATTGGAGCTCTTTAAAATTGTAGAACTTTGAATTCAAAATCTTTCAAATTAAAGAGTTTTTGATTTTGCGAATTTACAATTAAATATTATCCAATTTTTAAGCGTTATAATTACAATTTTTGCAATTTTCATTATTTACGTTTGAAATGTATTTAGTTTAGAAGATTTATGATTAAAATCTCATTACTCTTGACAAAATTTAAAGTAGAAACTCCATTACTATATTTGAATTGAGCGACCTCAAAAATCTTAGGATACCCATTTTCATAAAACGGAGACCATTTTTTAATTTTTAATCGCCGTATTGGATTCGACGAGTTAAATTTCAAAATTTTTCCCTGATTTTCAACTCATTTTTATGCAAATTGGATTACCAATGCAGATTCTGAAAAAGGACCAATGAGATTTTCAAAAAGTTGTTTTAAAAAACATGAGAGAAATGCTTTTAAGCTCAAATTTTTTTTAAATCGCTTATTCTAGCGCCAATAAATAGTTTGGATAAGAAAAGTATATTTCAAAAACTTTTGCAAAAAAATTGTTTGTATCGAAAGTGACCTTAATATAGAGAATCGCTTATTGTAGTTGAATTAATAATGTCAGAACTCTGAATATTGTTCTGATCAAATATGATTAATTTTGAGGTGTTTAAAATTTATAATTAATTGAACAGTTTACCTCACAAACTATAAGGACCTTCTTGAAATTAAAACAAATGGTATTAATGTCAGATCAAATTTTAAAAACATCTTTAATTTAATTATTATTATTTAGTTTATTATTAAAAGTTAAATATAATTATTTATTACATTACATAGGTTATTAAATATATTAAAATCCTCGAATAAGGGTATCAATTAGCTGTTTGAAAAATAATTATAATATTAATTATAGTTAAGTGTTATTGGTTTTATTTTTCTGTTTGAACTATACTAGTTTTGTTCGTGTATAATAGAGAAATATCATTTATAATTAAGCGTATGGAATGTATTGTTAAATTGATTCTTTGAAATATGATTTCTAAATTTATGTTAATATTTGATTATGTTCAATATACTTTTTTAAGATAACGAAATCTGAACCAGAGACGTACGATTTCATCGTTGTAGGAGCTGGATCTGCTGGATGTGTAGTGGCAAACAGACTCACAGAGATAAACGAGTGGAATGTAAATATGCTCAACAGTATCCCTTTCGACAAATTATTAGTTCCAACTTGTATTTATTCCTCAAAATTACGTAATCTTGAATGTTGACCCTATTTTGTCAAAGCTTGTTCAGCCTTTGAAAACCCATTGTCATCACGATTCGAATTACGTTTAAGTTAAATTGAATTAAACTGCAGATGTTAACTTTAGACAAACTGTAAGATGTCCAATAGGGTGGTCCAACATTTTTTGTTTTTAATTTTCTTGCATATCGCCCGGAAATTTGATCGAATCGACAAAAAAATTAATATATTTTTTTAAATGTTATTTAGAGGCGGTGCAAGCCCCATAAAGTTTAACACGTACCCAGTGAACACGAAATTTAAGAATGTAATTGGAACGTTCTAAAAATGTCCCTTGGGCGTAAAAGTCAAAAGATATTACTTGAGCGTTTCAAAAACTGTTCTAAGTCAGACCAAATAATGTTCTGAAAACGTTTCATGTTTCATATAAGTCCTTGAAACGTCTCCGGAACATTTTATGTTTAAGGGACGTTATTTGGACTGGCTTCCTAGTGGGCACGAAATTTAAGAACGTAATTGGAACGTCCTAAATACGTTCCTTGGACGTACAAGACAAAGTATGTTATTTGAACGATTCAAAAACTGTCCTAAGTCACACAAATAGTTGAAAATTTAAGAAAAAAGCCGTAACTTTTTACCATTAGGCAAATAAAATATTATTGGCAATAATCATAATTTATTTAAACAATTTTTGTTGTTAACTTGAATTAATTTTTACTTCACTCTAACTGAAAAGTGGACAAAAAGTTTAAAAATTCAGAAAAAAACGCAAGTATCTAGTATTATTATAGAAGGAGATAGCTCTAAACAATATCAGTTTATTTAAACAATCAGTTTTACCATATTAAATAAAATATTAACTCACTCCAAGTGAAAACTGGACCAAAAGTTGAAAATTTCAGAAACATCGTAATTTCTAGCATCATTCAAAGATGATATGATTAACAATAATTACAAATTGTTAAAAAAATTGCCTTTATTAACAATGCTTAACTTTTACCTCACTGTAATTGAAAATTGAACAAAAAGTAGAAAATTATTGAGAAAACCGCGACTTTCTATCTCTATTCTAAGAGAAAATTACTAAAAACGATAATAAATTGTTTAAACAATCTATGTAAACATCTTATCAGCAGTATAAAGTAGTACTTCATGTATTATAAACAATTCGGATTATGAAACTGCAAACAATAATAATTAGCGCCAAAAACTCGCAAAACTCATTTTTTTATTTATGGTTTTTTTTGGACCCTATAAAACAGACTTATGGTGGTGATATTCAAAAAGTAATATTTTACTCGTTTTCTATTGCTAATTGTGAAGAGAAATGTTAGGTTTTGATTCAGCTAATATTGACGATTGTGAACAAAATTTACAAAAACATCTTTTTTTCTTATGGGAATACGTGTTGAACTTCATGGGGCTTGCGCCACCTCTGAATATAATTTTGTTTTCAAAACAAAAAGAGAATAGATTTTTTTTATCAATTCGAACAAATTTCCGGGCGATATGCATGAAAATGCGGAAAAAAACTTCCAATACATTTTTTGAAATCATTTTTGGTTGAAAGATCAACTACATATTACAATTTTCGTTGAGAATATTAATCTTTTTTATTAGAAAACTAATCTTTAATTAATAAGTTTTTGGTAGTATATTCATCATAATTTTTAAAAAATTCCTTTTTTTGTTAAAAATTAGTTTTTTAACTAAACATGCAACTATTCATTTCTTAATTTTTAGTTAAAACTTTAACTATTTGATTGAAACTGTCTGAATTTTGTTAAAAATTTGTGTTTTTTAGAAGAAATAAAATTTCTTGGTTGAAAATTAATCTTTTTGACTCTAAAATTAACTTTACTCTCGAAAATTTTTATTTGCAGGTAAAACATTCGAATCTTTTGTTTAAAATTCCTCTTTTTTTGTTGAATTTAACTTTTTTTGGCTGAAGGTGAAAAAAATTTGGTTGAAATATCAACTATTACATTTTTCGTAAAGAATAGATAACTTTTGGTTAAAAATTCTACTTCTTTGTTTAAAGTTAAACTTCTGTGTTAAAAATTGTTTCTTTTGGTTGAAGACTAATCATTCCAGTTTAATAATCAACTTTTTTGAATGATAATTTAACTATTCAATTTTTTGTTACGAATTTCTCTATTTTTGTCAAAAATTAAACTATTCGGTTGAAAAATAGTCATTTTTGGTAAGAAGTTAATCTTCTTGGTTAAAAATTCGTATTTTTAGTCGATCGTGTAAATATTTGGTTTACAATAGAACTTTTCCGATAAAAAAATTTTTTTTGGTATACGATTCATCATTTTAGTTTTAAAGTCAATTTTTTCAACTGAAAATTTATCTATTTCACTTTTGTTTCAAAATGGGACACTCTTTTTGCCTAAATAATAATTTTTTAACTGAAAATTTAACTATTATATTTTGTTGAAAATTTATTTTTTTGTTCAAAATTTATTTTTTACTGAAAATCAAACTTTTCCATTTCTGGTTTAAAATTTATCTTTTTTAGTTGAACAGTTAACTATTTGATTGAAACTTCATTTATTTTGTTGAAAATTCGCCTTTTTCTGTAGAAAATGAATCTTTGTCGCCAAAAGTTGAACCCGTTTGTTGAAAATTTATCATTTCAGTTTAAATTTGATTTCTTTGGTAAACTTGACTATTTTGTTAAAAATGCCCTTTTTTGGTAGAAAGTTTATTTTTGAACTAAGAACATAACTATTTCAGTTGAAGATTCGTCATTTAGTTGCGAATTTGTCTCTTTATGTTAATAATGATATTATTTAGTTGACAATCTAATTTTTTTTCGTTGAAAATTCTAAATTTTTTTTAGAAAGTCAATCTTCTTGTGTTTAAAATTAACTTTCTTGTTGAAGATGTATATTTTGTGATGGTGCATTTACGTATTTTGTTTAAAACTCGCCTTTTTTGGTAAAAAATTGATATGCTTGGTTGAAAATTTATATTTTTGGTTAATTATTTATTTACTTGGTTGAAAGTTAAACTCCTTCATTTAGAATTCATTTCTTCTGTTGACGGTTCATCACTTTAGATGAAAATGCATCTTTCATTTAAAATTTAAGCATTTGTTAAATATTTTTTTATTTAAATTAATTTTTGTGAGATTTTAACTATTGTACTTTAAGATTAATAAATTTATTCGATATTTCAATTCTTTGATTGCAAACTTAACTATTCTGTTGAAAATTCGTTATTGTTTCGTTAAAAATTAATTTTTTTACTGAAATTTCAACTATTCTATTGTTGGTTCAAAATTAAATATTCCTTGTTTTAGAAATATTATATCGGTCATGACTAACTTAACTCCGACTTTCAATCAAAAGTATAACAACTGCCACTCGGCTGATATGAATGAAGATATTTTTAATCTTTAATTGTCAGTCAGAATAATATACGGAACTGGTTGCTATCCCCTGGTTTACAATATTTATCTTTTTGTATTAAATAATTTTGTAAATTGGAATTTTACAATAAAATTTTCAATTTTGTATCAGGTACTTTTACTGGAAGCAGGTGGAGAAGAATCAATGGCAAATGATGTACCTGGTTTGTTTGAACGAAATTTATTAATGGGATTAACTGATTGGAGGTATAAAACGCAGCCTGAAGAGAACGCATGTTTACATGATAAAGGATGCGCGTGGCCTCGAGGCAAGGTATGTACTGAATTTAATTGAATTAAAACAAACAGAAATTTAAGAATGAACGAGCAAATTTAATATGTGAGTTGTAATATGTTAACGCCATTCAATCTTTAGGTGATGGGTGGTTCAAGCTCAACAAATGCCATGATGTACATTAGAGGAAATAAAGAGGATTATAATAATTGGTCTGATCTGGGAAATACTGGATGGAGTTATGATGAAATTTTACCTTATTTTAAGAAGTCAGAAAACAACAGAGATCAGAAAGTAAGTCACAGAAATGCTTGTAAACAATCACGTACTGCTAAAAATAAGAATAATTTAGCAGGAAATATTTTTTGTAGATTGTTGAACAAAGTCCAAAGTATCATGGAACAGGAGGATACTTATCAGTGGAAAGCTCTCCTATTTTCTCTGATACTGGAAATATGATTTTATCAGCATTCAACGAAATTGGATACGATACCAAAGATTTAAATGCTGAATGTATGTCGGGTGTAATGAATCTACAAATAACAGCGAAAAACGGGACTCGTCACAGTACCAATGCGGCATTTATTCGTCCGATTAGAGAAAAAAGACGGAATTTGTTTGTTAAGAATCAGGCTTACGTAACCAGAGTCTTGATTGATGCAGTCACGAAAAAAGCTACAGGCGTTGAATATATAGATTCTACTGGAAAAACTGAAGTAGTTATGGCGAAAAAAGAAGTAATTGTATCTGGAGGTACTATAAATTCTCCACAAATATTAATGAATTCGGGTATAGGACCAGCTGATGAACTTGAAAAGCACAATATCAATGTCATACAGGACTTAGCAGTTGGGCAGAACTTACAGGATCATGTTGTTTTTAAAGGTGTTTCAAGCAGACCAAAAAATGTCACATCAACTCCTGACTGTAACGTGAATTTAAAAAACATATTTGATTACGTACTGCAGCAGAAGGGTCCTTTAACAGGACTGCAATCAGCATATCCTGTTGCATTTGTTCAAACAGAGTATTCAGCAGACAGAAAAATTCCGGATATACAATATTATATCTATCTAAATAATGCATCGTTCTTTGATATCAGACCGGTATTGTTGACCCCGAAGAGTAAAGGAGTCATCAGACTTAATAGTGCGGATCCTGTTAGGGGACCGCCTTTGATTTATTCTGGATATTTCACTGAAGAAACTGATGTAAAACTTATGATTCAGGGCGTACGAATATTGCTTACTTTGTTCGATACTAATGTTATGAAACAAAATAATTACGAACTTAATACCCATCCGGTGAAACCTTGTCATAAGTTCGAATTTAATTCGGATAAATATTGGGAATGCATGATGAGGCATTTCACTCAAACTAGTTATCATCCTGTTGGAACATGCAAAATGGGTCCTGAAGGAGATTCGAAAGCTGTTGTTGATACCAGATTACGAGTTTATGGAATAAAAGGATTGAGAGTTATCGATGCATCTATTATGCCAGTTATTCCGAGAGGAAATACGAATGCACCAACTATTATGATTGCTGAAAAAGCTAGTGACATGATTAAAGAAGATTGGTTAGGAAAAGTGGTGGAAGTGAAGAAAGGAAAAGGCCGAGGCTAAAATTCCGTACGCACAATCAGAAAAATATTTGTTTGAATCAAACAAATTCCTTCTTTGATACAGGGTCAAACAAATATTTTATTGATTCAAACAAAAATTTGTTTGATTCAAATAAAATTTATTTGATTCAAACAAATTCTATCTTTGATATAGGGCCAAACAATCATTAGAACAACCATTAGAATCTCGATTTTTAATTTTTAGCAAACTTCAAAATATATGAATTAATATTCATTAATTTTATGCTAAAGTGTTCAATATGCTATACGAACTGCTCTCTGGTCTCTTTGAGATACAACATTTGTCTAATTTTTGATCAATCATCTCGAATGGATTTATCATGATTTGTTCGCTCACTCTTCAAATAATGGCAGAGAAATAAGAAAGAGTATCAAACTGTAACATAATAAAATCACATGCATTCAATTATGTAGTACTTTAATAATTAATTTTATCTGAGTAAATAAACAAGAAGCTGAAAAATATTCTTGTAGTCAAGAATTAAATGGATTTTCTTAGGTTGTTTTCTTACATTATTCTGCATTTTATTTTGCTGTAATAATAGGTACTACTCATTTAAAAGAAAGAAAAAATATCAATGACTCCTGTATTTTTTATTACCATACCATTAAAGTAAAGCAAAATCTGGTTAAAAAGTTGTGTAATTCCCATTCCGAAATAATGATCAACTTTTCTTCTTTTTTCAGAGTTTTTAGGGACATTTAAAAAAAAAATTGCTTTTTCGAGTTCCTGACGTCCAATTATGTCTAAATATGTATTTTAGAGAAGTAGATTTAAGAATTTAGGTCATAACAATCGTACCTCTATGAGGAAACAATTTATCTCTCTTCTTGAAGATTTAATTATCCCGTTAAAAATTACTGCTTTCTTATGTTAAACATTAATTTTTTAACTAACAATTTAACTCCTTCATTTTTGGCCGAGAATTTATCTTTCTGAGTGGACAATTCAACAATTTGGTTGAAACTTCTTCTGTATTGGTTGAATTCAACTATTTTTTATTATTAAGTCATATCTTTTTTAGTTGAAATATCAACTATAACATTCCTTGTTGAAAATCCATCTTTATGGTTAAAAATTCAAATACTTGGTTAAAAGTTGAACTTTCTTGTTGAAACTGCATTTTTTGGGTTAGAAATTCTTTATATAAGTTAAAAATTCATCTCGTTGGTTCAAAATTTAACTATTTTGTTGAAAATGTGCTTTCTTTGTGGAAATTCAATTTTCTAAACTAAAATTTTAAATATTTCACTTGAAGATTCATAATTTTAGTTGAAAATCTATATCTCTCGTTGTAAGAATTTCACCTGTTTGGTTAAAAATCCAACTATTTCTGATTATAAAGTTAATTCTTTTAGGCTGAAAAGTCTACTATTATATTTTCGGTGAAGCATTCTTTTTTTGTTGTAAAAATTGTATTATTCAGTTAAAAATCCAACTCTTTTGTTGAAAATTGAACAATTTTGTTGAAAATTCATTCTTTTTGTGTTGAAAATGAAATTTTTTGGTGAAAAATAATATTTTTGGGGAATGCATTAAACTGTTTTCCTGATAATTCGTCTTTTTCAGTTAATTTTACCTGTTTTTCATTTGAAATTACAGTAATTTTTTTTATCCAAGTATCTACTGTTACATTTTCGTTAATAATGTATATTTTTTATTGAAAATTCAACTACTTGGTTTGAATTTGATTTTTTTCGTGGATTATTTATTATTTTAGTTGAAAACTCGTATCTTTGGTTCAAAATTTAACTATTTTGTTTAAAATTAGATTTTTTTTTGTGTTGAAAATGAATTTTTTAACTGGAAATCTAACTATTCATTCCAGTTGAAGATACATAATTTTAGTAATATAATATTTTATATATTATTTTTAGATTAGCAGAAATATCCATTCCACGAATACAAATTTTCTATGCCAAATATTTGTAAAAAAAAGTTTCATCTACCTAGTTGCCGGAGAAAATTGCTCTTTAAACCCATAAGTTTCAAAATGCGAAAAAAATTCTCAAATGTATTGTAAAATTCCTAACCAAAATCTGAGTTACGAATTTTGTAGATTATTATAATAAATAATTGGAAAGGAAATTTCATCCTCCTAGCTGCCGGAAAAAGCAGTTGTTTTCAACCTATGCGTCTCAAAAGTAAAAAAATACTTATAAAATGTTTTCCATGATTCATGCTTGAAGGACTGCAAGGACAATGGGGACACAACTTTTTTTAAAAATTATTTACCACCAAAATCTAGAAAATTTATATGACACAAATTTTTTATGAGAAACTTGGAACAAATTTTTGATTTTTACAATTTTTGGTAAATTTTTTAATTTGGACCAAAGATGCGAATAAATATTACGTAATTGCTGAGTAATCGTACAAAATTTATTATCGTGGATTCTGAGAAGCTAAAAATACAATATATTCTTAAGGTGTTCATTTGTTATCTCTGAATTATATTTTAAAATTTATTTCTTAATTTATATTTTTGGGACGCCATCGCATACCTTAAGGTATGCTTTCCCTGGGTGGGGGGGGGGGGGTAGAGCAGTCAGGAACTAGTCATTGTTATAAACAATTTTTATAAACAGATTTATTTTATTTCGTGTTTTTGAAATGCAACATTTTTCCCTTTGGAATCATTTCTTTTTCTATCAACTATAATGTATTGGCACTAGAAATTTAAATTCAACAACACTTGTCATTGTGATTAACTTTCAAAATATATTAATTAGAATTCATGTATTTTGTACTCAAGTGTTCAATACGGTATGAAACTGCATAAATCTAAGCTAATAGGTTCAATGATTTGATGATATTGAATAACCAGTTAGATGGTTTCCTCTATATGATATTATTTGGATGTTTCTTCTATCTTCATCTCTTTGACACACAGCATTTATCTAATTGCTGAGGAATATATTTATCATGTTTTGTATGCTCACTTCTCAAATGGTGACGAAGAAATAAGAAATAATATCGAGCTGTAAAATAATAAAATCACATGCCTTGAATTGTGTAGTGGGGAGAGTCACCAGTTGCGGGCACTCTCCGGTTGTGGGCACCTCTGCTCAATAGCTGACAGAATACAAATATTGCGGATCTGACTGGTGGCGTACTTGTATTTTGACAGAAGTACGCAGTTTTCGAGGTTTTCAAATATTCGGAAACATCACGAGCGCAGACGCTAAACTATAATTCCCTAGTCACTGCGCGGCTCGAACTTATCATATTCGGAACACTTTTCAGCAAATGCCCTGCTATCATATGATTGGTCGAAAAATCTACTCTGCAAAACAGCTACTCTGCTAATATGTATCCATGGGACTGCGCCCTAATAAATGATATGAAACCACTTTCAGTTTGCATGTTAGTACATTCGCAAAAAGAATTCCTGTTACAATTCAAATTCGAAATTCCCGGGCATGTCCCGGGTTTCTCGATTTCCTGGTGAGGCAGACAACCTAATTTTGACAGTAAACCCTTAACTATCTAAAATATTGCCTGAAAAAGTAGACGATTTTGTCTCCACATATATTTCCCAACCCTCGCAATTAATGAAAATAATAATTTTGTTATAGCAATGGAGGAAATTCTAACTTTTGACTGATTTAAAAAATTTGTATTTCAAAAAGAGAAATCAATGCAAGAGGCCCTAATTAAAAAAAAAAATGTTTAATAATTTCGTCAATAAATAATATATTCCGTTTTAATTATTCAGTGACGATCTCAAAATTGTTGACCCGAATAAAAAATGCACAAATCATTTATCTTCAAAGCTATACTGAAGAGAGGATCTGTATTTTATAGAAGCAAGGAGTCTCTTTGATCCTAGAAGCATTAAAATGCATTCGCAAAGATATCAAAGATCGCACACTATTAAGAAAGACAAAGCGGAACATTTTGTCTGAGCGGAAGATTTTGTCTGGACAGGAATAAAATCCGGGATGTTTAGCTTTGCGTTTCACATCGGCCCACGTTTCCGAGTTTAAGGGTTGCGTTGGTTATCGATCTGGAACGCAGTGCTGTTTTAAGACAGAGGTTCTCAAACTGTCCTTTTGTCTCGTGTTGACATTCAGTTCTTTTTTTTTACTGCAGCTAATTCTCTTTACGTTATGTTCTCCCCAGCAACCGAAGAAGAAAGATAATTTATCACGTTTCTCGCTGAGAGACCATCATATATTTTCCTGTGGCATTTCTCCAGTTTCTGACAATTTTCCCTGGGAAATATCTCGTGTGATTCAGTATCTATTAATTAAATCCAGGGTGACCGTGTTACGAGAGGAAAACAATCCCGGTTTTTTGGGGTTTTCCCATGTTCGCAAAAATTTGTCATCGACATTGAAATAAATAAATTCGACCTCTTGAAACTAAAATTTTTTTCATTTGAACTCTTTTGATTTTTTAACTTTTAGAAGTCAAGTTTTAAAAATGCATAATTCAGAAATTATTTATTCAAACGCTCAGTAATTTATTTACATGTATAAAATGGAAGCTTTTAGCACTTTCCAATTAAAATTGTTGAATTAAATGCCTCTAAACTGTAACATTTTTAATTTTTAACTATTATAAACTGAACATTTTAAAGAAATATGGTTAAAAAATATAAATCCGCGCTATCATTTAATGCTTTAAATTAAAACTAATACTCCTTCTCAACTCAAATTATTTAAAATGTTATTAACATGTCCCTCTTCCGAATCAGTACAAAAGTGAAAAAATCCCCCTTTCATTTCAATGTTAAAAATACCAAATTTGCTTCCGTCCACACAATAAAAATTTTCAAAAGCGAAAATTGGCCTCTTCTAATTTAGAAAACAAATAAACAAAATTTTCCCCCTCCTAACTCAATAAAAAGGTTCAAAACAAAAGATCTTCCAGTTTAGAAAAACTTATTATTGTACTTATTATATTATTATTGATTATAAACATGATCACAAACATCTCTCATCGAGATAAATATATTGATAATATACTTACTACTTATTATTGTATATTTGTACTGAACACCACAAACTTTCCAAAAAAATCTTCGTGTTTAGAAATGCTTGAAAACCATAATTTCCTCTCTTGCGACTTTTTTCCAACTCGACAAAAGTTCTAAAAACAAAAAATATACCTCTTCTAATGTAGAAAAAATTTTAAATCGAAATTTCCTCCCTGCCAGCTGAATAAAAAAGTTAAAAATAAAAAAATACCCTCTTGAAATTCAGGAAAAAGATTGAAAATAAAAAATAAATAAAAAAATGAATAGACTCAATAAAAATGCTTGAAAGAAAAACTGGCCTCTACCAATTCAGAAGACAAATGAATAACCAAAATGTCGTCCCTTCCAACTCTATCAAAGTCATAAAAATAACAAAATTTCCCTCTTCGCATTGTAAACTGAACGATTTCATAACTGAAGAAGTTAATAATTGAACTAAAAATTTAAAAATGTTGAAATCGCACTTAATTTACATTGCATTATATAATGTCATACATAATTTTGGAAATTTTAGGTGAATAGATAGATGCTCTTTCTAAAAATTTATAAAATTCCCGGTAAAAAAATTAATTCACGTTCATTTCCTGCCTTATCCCTGTCTTCAAAAATTTCCTGCCATTTCCCGGATTCCGGGTCCAGTGGCATCCTGTAAACTTATTCTCTTATTTTTCACTCACAATTTTTACGTAAATAAATTGGATTTTTTATTGCGCAACTCATTAATGGAATTAATTATTCACTTGATTAAAAGGTACTTATGGATTACAAAATTTGCTATTTTTGATAACCTGAAACCAGAAATGTCTGGCATTTCGCGTTGAGTTATGCGATTGTCAAAGGGACATTTACGAGGATCCATTCAATTTGAATAACGGCCACTCCAACTGCCTGAAACAGTTGCATTACAGCAGACATGTAAATAATGCAACTTGGATTATAATCTAGGACAGGCGTTGCTAAATTTACATTTTCTGTCAAGAAGCTGAACTAATACCATGAATCAGTGCTACATTTCCCAACGAGGTATGAAAATGACATATAATTTTCTTGAAGCTTTAAATATTGTAATCCCCGAGACATTGAATATAAAAGGAAAATGTAGACAGTGGGTCTTTTCAATTATGCGATAAATGTTCCAAACTATTTGTCTCAAACTACAGGGATAAATGAAATTAATATGAACACACTTTGTTCAAAAACGTGAGTCACCTTAATCAAATCATGAAAAAGAAAAAGAAAAAAAACTGTTTTTCAGGTAATGCTGAAAAATTTACCCTCGTTTTAGCAAGTATTTGCACAGAAATAAGTGAGTTCAAAAATATGTATGTTTATGATAAATATTGCTAATGATCTCCGCTAAAATATCCGACGATATAGAATCTTTAGAATCGCATAAATAAATTATTATAAATAATTTTCCTACACGCCTCATTTAGCCAACATTGGGATGGAAACAGCGGGACGAGCAAGATTTTTGAGATTTAGATTGGCTGCCCTTGTGAAACAAAATCATCTTCTATATGAAAGTTTCCGATATAATTTGATGTTGTTTATAATCAGTAACCATCATAATTGGAAGTACCACTTTGCTTCCTCATAGAGGGAGGTTTTTCTCTCATAAAATAAAAAAAGGAGCACTTACAATATTGTTCAAGCTTATGTTTCTGTCTTACCAAAAATCTTATTTTCAGAAAATCAGAGAGACCATCAAAAGGTCAATCACTATGTTCTGTTATAGCGAAGAACTTTTTTACTTACGGTAGTGCTATATTCCAAATTTGACAAAAATTTTGAACACAAACAATGCAACCTTTTTTCAAACTATGTAAGTCGCCAGTGATTGCTAATGAAATCTCATCGAAGATTCGTCAATTGGTCAGTCGACGCGTCTGGAAGACGCGAGCATTTACATCGAATACAGTACTGTTATATTACCAATTTTAAACAAGTTTTCCTTGTATAAACAAGTTGAAAAATATGCTTAGAAAAATTATAAATAGGTATTACTAGATCATAATAGGTCATAAAAGGTTGTTCAATAAGTCAATCGATGCGTCACGAAAATGCGAATCAATACATCATATATAAAGTCCTGTTGTATTGCCAGTATTAAAAAGGTTTTCCTCATACAAACAACATAAACGGTATACTTCGAAAAATTATAAATACGTATTGTTAAATCATAAAAGGTCATAAAAGGTTCCAGAACAGGTCAATCGATGCGTCTCCTCGAAAACGCGAACAAATATATCAGATGTAGTATCGTTGTATTTCGAATATGATAAAAGTTTATCACATACAAACATGTTAAATATTTTTGCAAATTTCGAAATGCGAAAAAGGCATCCAATTGACCGATCTAGCTAAAAATCCTATCAAACCTGGAAATCAATTAGGGCTGTAATTCGTCAAAATTTCATGAGCATTGCTTTTTCACCTCTCGAGATATGGTAAGCAGAAAAAAGCTACTCATACGGACATTTTTTTAAAATTGCATTTCCGAGTTTAGAGCCGAATCATATTGAAATTTGTCAAAAAAGTAGATTTTAAAATGTAGGTCATCACAACACTCCCTCTATGAAGCAGCAAAAGTGGAAATATGTATTATAATGTTTGATAAAAATAAACAAGTAAACAATTCCATTTAAAAGTTCAGAATATTAATAATTATTTGAAACATTTTCATAAACAAATTTACAGTTTGAACATTTTTTAAGGAATACGATCACTTTTTTACTGAAACATATAAGAATATCTTTGGATGACTTTTCGCTATGATTACTTTACAAATTGACAACAATTGTTAATTTGTAAAATAATATTCATAAACAAATTCAGTTTGACTATTTTTTAACGAATACGCTTATTTGACAAAGAATGTATTTCAGATGACTCCTTGCTATGATAATTTTGTTATCGGAAAGATATTATTAGTCGATGCCGTAAACAAAAATTGAGCGTATTCGTTGAAAAATAGCCAAATACTGAATTTGTTTACGAATATTTTTGAAGTAATTAAAAATGGTTGTCAATTTGGAATGTATCATGGTAAAAACTCAAAGCAAAGACATTCTTAGTTGATTCCGTAAAAAAGTAAGCCTATTATTTCAAAAATAGCCAAAGTCTCACTTTGTTTATGAAAATTTTTTAAATAATCAATAATTCTTGTGAATTTGCTCATTATTACAGCAAAAAATCATCAGGCAGACATTCTCAGTTCATTTTGCAAAAAATTGAGAGTATTCTTTTGAAAATAGCCAAACAGTATAAAAATGAACTTTTTTGTACCCGAAGACTGCTACAGGATGTCGAGATATCCTAACCTAAAAGTGGAAAATGGCCATTTTCAGCCATATTTGAAACAATATAACACGATTTTTTTTCTTGCAGATATGGCACGTTAACCATTTCAGTCCCCCGTGGAAAAACTAGCAAAGAAGGCGAAGAAAGCGAATAAAATGGTGTTGTTGTGCTGATTGTGTTATATTGTTTCAAATATGGCTGAAAATAACAATTTTTTACTCTTAGGTTAGGATATCTCGAAATCCTTACGTATAGGAAAAATTTGGTCAACGGATTCTTTTTTAGGACATTAAAATCCTTCAGGTTTATCTAGTATATCCAAACTATGAATTTGTTCATGAACATTGTTTAAATAATTGCCAAGTAGCATCTATTTACAATGAATCATAATGAAACATTAATTTCTTTCACATTTTATACTAAACCTCTGGATTTGAATAAGCTAAACATTGGCAATACCAAAAAAAAATTTGTATAAATTTATTTATAACGTGATACAATTTCTTTCAATTCTTCTCACGCTCTGGAAATTATTTCTAGATAGTTTTAGCACAGATATAAGAGCTTGTTTGATGAATCGAAAAATCTTCAAGAAAATTGGTACTTCTAAAAAATAGAAAAATAAATTAAATCTGAACACACAAATATTTTCGAAATTTAAAAAGGTTTCATTAAAAAAAATGTCTGAATCGAATAAAAAGTGTTCGCTAAAATATGATTTGTCCACAGAATCTTTTTTGTCCCACTGCATAACGTTAGAAATTAGAACAACTTATTATGAAGTATGTAAGTCTATGAATTTGGCCAAATTTGCATATAATAACGACTTTGAACTTTACTTTACCCACTGATAGCCACCCGTGTGGAAAAATTGTATGGCAGTCTGGTGTCGGGTCTGGCCCAGGTCTGGCTTTATCTAGGCTGTCTAGTCTGGACGATCTGATCAGGTCCAGGTCTTGCGCTAGTCTGACCCAGATCTGACTTTATCTAGACCTTCTAGTTCTAAGTTCGGTCTGGTCTGGCCCAGGAGTGTCGCTGATCAGCTATCCCAGTACAAAAACAATTCTAAGTTCGATCAGCAAATTTTGCCTTGACATATTTCAAAAAAGCTACAGGGTGTCTGAAATGATAGAAAATAAGAAATTCAAACTATCAAGGCAAGACTTTTTCTTATCACCTTGATAGCCTGGTTTGGGCGAGGTTTGGCGCTGATCAGCTAAATACACTTGCAGTAGAAAATGATTTTTCCAAATTAAAACAATAAAGGCAGTTGAGCCTGCGGCTAACAACTAGATTCTGGTCAGTTAAATAACCAGCGGCTATCCAGATGGTCTGGCCTGGGGCTAGTAAAAAAAAGCGTTACAATTTTGCCCAGGCTGTGGCGAGACCATCTGGTCAGCGTCAAGACTGGAAACCAGACAGTCTAGTCTGAGCCCGGCCAGCGCCAGAAGTTTTTTCCACACGGGAAACTTTCTCTAAATCTAGAAGCATTGATAATTCCCGATTTCTAAATAAAAGAAACTCGATAGACAGTGAAATCCAATTACCTTCCAAAGAGGATTGAAGAAACAAATTAAATTAAAGAAGGAGGAGTTAATTTCTTCTCTCAAGAGGACTATTTACTTTCTCGAAGTTCCAACTGCAATATTCTAGAATCGAAGACTGATCGACGAGAATGGGATAATAATAAAAATAAGGTCTCGGCGTAATAGAGTGATTATTCCTGTCTCGATATACTATTCGCTCGAATTGCAGTACATATAAAGAAATGCATACCTGTCTCATATATCTTGCTCAATTGCAGTTCATAGCCGAGTTATTGACGGAAATACAAAATCCATATTCCAGGTGGCTTTTCAATATAAAAATAATAGAGTATCGGATTATTATTTTCCATTATCATTGCCTTGATAAAGGAAATTACATTTGCGTCTTGAGATTCTCTACTTAAGTCTTTGAATAATATAGAAAGTTATTATCGTCACCTCGGCTTACGTTAGCAATATAGATCTGTATAAAAATTTAATGCGCGTGTAAGTGTGTTGACCCTTCGGCACAGAGGGATATAATCTACGTACTGGATTTTTCTTCTATCATTGTAATAGAGAGATACTGATTTACTATTAGAAAATTTTATCGAGGAAAATTGTTTTAACATTTTTGTGTTAGAAAATTTTATGCTATAAACTCAGAAAACAATTTTGTTGATGCAACAACAAAATTTGATTGGGTCAATCAAATTGTTTTTCTGAGTCTAGGGGCCGTTCAAAAATTTTTTCCGTTTTTGTTTCGTTAGATGTTTAAATGGATTTCTAATGTATTTATGTCAGTTCAATATCTCATCATATATGTTCGAAAGATTTTGTAATATCAGCTAAAGAAGATTTAGTGTGAAAAAAATAAAAAAATGATTATTCGCAAAAATAACAAAATTATGAACATAACAATTCTTTAAATACGCAGTTCTCTAACATGTAAAACCAAGCCATATAAAAATCAACTACAAATTAATTATACTTTATTAGAAGGTACTAATATACGCTACTCTTTGGCATATTTTTTTCTCCTTCTAAAATCGCAGGCTCCACAGTATTTCCTCTATTCTCCCTTTTTCCCCTTTTCCTCGTTTTTCCACTTAAATGCGAACTGAATTAATAATAGAACCCCATAAGAAAATCCACACGGAGCAAAATGGATAGTCAAAATTGAAGTGTCAAAATTTAGATGGTCAGTTTGATCTTCTAGATAGTACCAAGTACCATCCACAACTTTTTCTTCGTAGTCAGACAGACCATAATTTTATATAGTCTTTTTGAACATCCACGGGTAATTCAGACTCACTATCAGTATAGTCAAATCGACACTCCAGAATGTAATACAGAAGTGACTGCTTCGCGATCTCTACCGAACACCGAGCGAACACATCTGACACCCGAAACACATTTATGGAGCGACTGACGTTAGGTGTCACGTTTGCCCTGTTACACAACATTTTTAATTCTTTAAACCACTTGCTGATACTTCAAACATCTGTCGAGTGTGAATAAAATGTGGAGAACATGTTATAGAGTGGCCTAAGTGATTTTCGTTCTGACTTTGAACGTCAAATTCGATACCTCCAAGGGATTAAGGACACATGCGTCACTTATTAATCAGTGATTATTCTCAACATTTGCGACCGAAAATGTGCTCAAAATTTTGTAATTCGTTAATAAATGAACAAGAATTGCAAGATTTGTGACACGCATTTATATTGTTTTCAAAATTGTCCAGTGTTAAAAATGTTTTAATTCAGTGCAGTGACGCCGTTTCCTTAGCCTCTCGTGCTCAAACTAATTTGTTGTCAAAGTTGTTATGCATATGCAATCATGTCTGAGGCATCCTAGTTTTCAAATAGTTATTTGTGATACAAGTGCGCGAAGTATGTGATTGGGTGCGAGTGTGAATTTTGCAGCATTAGCCGGAGGCTCGAAGCATGAGTAGGAGGTTAGCGCACGAGCGAAGCGAGTGTGAAAACGTAGACGAGTGCTACGAGCCGCAGGCGAATGATGCAATCACACGAGTTAGCAATCACCTATGCGCACGTGTATCACAGGCTATTTTTTGCAACGCCCGTCAGAAAAAGTTGTGTTAGGAGGAGTTAACGGAAAATACTAATTTTAAAAGAGAAGATTTTTAAACTTTGTAAGCAAATTTTTTTGAAAAAAATGTTTTGAAAAAATTTTCTGAAGAACAAATTTTGGAAGAAAAATGTTTGAAAAAAAAAATGTTTGTGAAAAAAAAATTATTCAAAATAATTTGATGAAAAAAAGGTTTGAAAAAAAATTTGGTCAAAAAAAATGTTTGAAAAAGCAATTGGTAAAAAAAAATGTTTCAAAAAAATTTGGTGAAAAAAAATTTTTGAAACAAATTTGTTGCAAAAAAAAAATTTGAAAAAAAATTATGTAAAACAAATGTTATGAAAAGAAAAAATTGGCGCTTATGCCCTTCTGCTGTGCCAAATGTTGGCGCTTATGCCCTTTTGTACGACGGACGAAAACGGCTACAAAACCCTGAAAACAAAACTTCAGTCATTAAAGCTTTGTTCAATGTTTAAAGTTACCTATACCAGTGTCTAAAGTACATCATCTCGAAAGTGCGCATGCGCAGCTTTTTCGCCAGTGCCTGAAGTAAGCCATCTTCAATCTGCGCATGCGCGCAGATTGTTTCGCACACAGTATGCTCTAATAAGGTCCTTTAGGCACCATTTAGAAGCATGAAAACGTCAACTTTTGAGGTGGGTGTTGCAAAAAAGACATTGAGAGTTATGTCCAGAAGGTTCTAGCAATTGAGGATATTACAATAAACATTAAGCCAAATAATAACAAATTGCGCAGTGAGACAAAGTGTGATCGGAATATAAACTTTCAACCAGATGATTCTATTAGACGATTGTTGGGATTCACATCGAGGGTCCCAGTGGTCACCAAATTTGATGACGTTTTTACGACATTGTTACGACATCTTTACGACAACTTTACGACATCCTTCGTCCATGTCGTCAAGGTATCTTACCGATATCGTAAAGTCACCTTCAGATCGTACCAGGTCTTTACGATATCGTAAAGAGACCTTGACGACATGGACATAGGATGTCTACCAGGATATAAGATCGTTGAAGTAGCGTCACACGTTATTCACCTCCCAATCGTCGTGAAGACAATACAGAAAATTCAGCTACGCATAGTTGATCAGGAGGGAGACTTGGTGCATTTCCGAGGAGAGGTTATAACAATTCGACTACGCGTCAGATCATCATCATGCTGGGTATCATTATGCCTCATCATCATTCAACAACAGTGATGAAATTTAAATTGCTGCCCAGCATCAATATCTATGTATACTACCCAGCAAGAGTTAATTGCATACTCATGGAAGATTGACAAGGGCTGATGGAGTTACAGCTGTTACTGATACAACTTTAGTGTGCAATGCCATCTGCTATATGTTTCATGAAGTTCACTATGAACTCAATGGTATTGATATTGATCGTTGCAAGAATGTCGGTCTCATTAGCACTATAAAAATCTTCGTCTCATATAACCCTTGACAAATTTCTTTTATGGAGAATGCAGGATGGCTTGACATCTCGGAAGGAACAATACGTATTGTCAGTGATGAGGGATACTTTGAAGTCACTATACCACTTAGTATAATTCTGGGATTTTCTGAATACTATCGAAAAAACAAACATCACGTGCATCCTAAACTACGATCCAAGACAGAATTATGTGTAATCATCTTCGATAAACGTTAACTGAAATTGAAATCTTACATGAAGCAAATAATAATTCACGTACATGTAGGAGGATAAAAGTTTATTTTCTTTTATATACGATGACGTGCAAAACTTTTTAGACATCTATTTTCCGATAGGTTGAACAAGCACGCGTGTGTCAGAGCCTTGCATTACACTTTCGAGCCATTGTTTCACTCGAATCAGGCGCGACTCCCCATTTCGGGGTCTAAGATGTTTACACATCAATAGTTGTGAACGCAAAGTTTGAACTTGTGCTGACAAAATCGCGCAGTGACTCGAATGCTATTATTCAGACACGACAATAGCCAGGAAACGAAGAGAAATTTAAGATCTACATTTGTAAAGTGGATGATGATGATACTTAAAATAACTTCCCTTGCTTTGGAATTTCAAAAGTGATTTTAAATTTATTTGCCAGTCTAGAAAGAACCTTTTCAATTTCATTTTCATTTTGACCAATTATAAAACCTTCGACCATGAAAAGTGCTATGATTACTGACTTCGATTCGTTATAGAACATGTATGGGTCATCATCGGTGTTTTCAAACTTTAGGCTTTTCAGGTAACTTGTAAATTTGGCATTCCAAGCTTTTGAAGCTTGTTTGAGACCGTATATGCTCTTTTTCAAAAGACATACTTTACCCAAATTATCACTGAAACCTTCCGGCTGATACATGTAAATCTCCTCGGACGAATATCTGTATAAAAATGCTGTCTTGATTTCAAATGTACGAATATGCCATTTTTCACTTGCAACATGTAGAATCCACTTGCATGTAAATGCTTTGCGACCTTCTGGTGAATCCACCAATACCCAAGAATTCATGTGCTTCAACGATTTTCTCCTGCATTGCCTTCTTCAATCTAGGATCTTTCAAGGCATTGTCGACAGAAACATCTTCGACTTCGCCAATCATAAGATAATCCTGATATTTTGGGTGCGGCTTAATATTTCGACGATTTCGCAGAATATACCTGTGCACGCTTCATTTTGTTCTTGATTCATCGCTTGCTGATCATGACTGTCGCTGCTTTTATCAGACTCCTCCTCGAATTCTTCGCCAGTCGATTCTGCGTAAATGCTTTCAGATTCGCTGCCTCCAATCAACTTGCAGTCCATTTCAGTATAGCCTCTCTCGGTGCCAACTTTTTCATCGAATATTACGTTGCATGAAACTCTGGCGGCACACTGACTTGGAAAATAAATGCGATAGCCATGTTCTCCGACATCATATGCAACGAAAATTCCTTTTTTGCTGTTATATAGCTTCTGACGTTCACGATCGGGAATAATCACGTAACATTCGCTACCAAAATTCTTTAAAGACTTCAGAACCAGTTTGGTTTATTGTGAAACCCAAATAGTTTAGAGCTTCCGCACACAGAAATGTTCCAAGATTTTTCGCAAGAATTTCAGCTCGCGCAGCCTCAACAATAGTATGCACTTCTCTCTCTATCCTACCATTTTGTTTAGGCGTATAGGCAACCGATCTTTCATTAAATATGCCAAGCAGATCAAAAATATTGCGGCTTCTGGCGTTTTTGATTTCGGTGCCCTTGTCTGATTTTAAAACTTTCACCTTACGACCAAACTGATTCTCAAAGAGATTCGGATAGGTATTTAATTTGTCGACTGCCTCTGACTTGCGTTTCGGAGAAAAAACGGTGCGAAAATTACTAAAACTATCTTTGAACAGAAAAAAATATTTAGCACCACCAACAGATAGAGCATTCATCTCTCCAAGATCAACATGAATTTTATCAAGAGGAGCTTTGGCTACGACATCATTTCTCGGATGTGAAATTCGATGTTGATTTCCATACACGCAAATTTTGAAGACGTAGTCTTCCCAGTCATCAATATATTTTATGTTATTTCTTTCTAGAATATCGTTTACATACCATATGTTTTGGTGTTCCATTGTGCCAAACTTTCAGAATCATCGAATACCATTGCTTGCTATCGTGTGCATACAAATGAACATCACCAATCGCGACTGCTGGCAATTTTCTTGAATTGCCAACTTTTACAAGTACAATTGTGTCCAGACTACGAAGGTAAGTCATCCATTTAAAATTTTCAGTCATGTGAGTGTGGCACCGCTATCTTTAATCCATGACTCATCACTATCAGATAAGAATTCAAGAGCTGCTGACGACAGAGCAATTGAAATAAATGACTAACATTTGCTGTTATCATCATTTGATCTTTTAGGAGATTCTTTCGTGAAATGTATGGTTTCATGGCAAATATTACATTTATAAGTTTTCTTGCAATATTCAATATATTTAGTACAGGGATTGTTCTTACCTTTATCGATCGGTGCATTCTCGATGACAGAAGATTCACGAATTTTGAGCCTTATTTATTCTTGTTGAAGACGATCGCGCTTTGCAAAAATCTCATCAGCTTCAATTACTGACTCCCGCGCAGCATGGAAGTGATCGAACTTTGTTGGTAGGCAATTTAAAATGAGTGACATTATCCAACTGTCGATTACGTCTTCGCCAACTGCACGAAATCCTTGCGCCAGCCCATATATGTGGAGAGTGTTATCCACAGCTGACGTTGAATCATTGTATCTATAACTAAAAAATTGTTGCTGCAACATTGCTGTTTTTTTTTGGCTACGCTCACCATAGAGTGCTTTAGGCATATCAATCATTGAAGCTGCAGACTTGCACGTAGTTCTTCTCAATGCAATTGTTTCCTGCACGTTTAGTCCGACAATGGTCTATGCCTCTATATCTTTCTTGGCTTAATCAGCATAAAATGCATCAGGTTCAAATGGTTTGGGCGATGCACCATTAATCACATCTAATAAGCTGTTAATTTTCAGCAATTAATTTAATTTAAATCTCCAGGAAACATAATTTGTCTTTCCATTGCCCTCCGTGGATTCAATTAACTTATCAAGATTAAATCTGGTATCCATATTTCTGCGTAGTTATACACTGACGTTTTTAGGTTAGGTACTTACTTTTCAGGCTTCTCTATTTACAGACAGACAAGTGAACTTTCTTTGCTATATTTTTGACAACTGTGCCCATAATCTCTTGAAGTAAAATAGAATTGGGCAGGAGAAATTCAAAAATAAAGTAATACGATTTCCTTTTAATAACGTGTACTGTATTTTAAACAGTTACATACTAGGAAAAATGTTGCCATAACCTAAGGAAGAAAAAGCTGGCTCTGAAGTGCTCATTACAAAATCAATACTGACAATCAGTGGACAACAGTCAAGAAGACATTTCTCAATACTAAAGCGCAAAAGTAGACTAAAAAAACTATGATAAGAAAATTCTTATTACTAGTCGCTGGCGCCATCTAACTGCGCTGCGCACCAACACAAAATTTAATTTAAACATTATTAGTTGTGCGCATACGTACTCGGTGTTCAAGGCAAATTTCGACATTCTTCAACGATGGAATTCTGCAGAAGAAAAAGAAGGTTGGGGTTTGAGTCTTCTGTCAACTTAACCTCCAATTTTAAATCTTCACTAAGCGTTAAAGTACTTAATTTCAAATAGTAAGACAACCTAATTATCTAATTTGTGATTTGAATTTCACACTCTCTGTATCACTCAGACTCAGAACGTAACTTGCTAAATTTCCATTTGAAAAAACCAATTTTGATTTATGAGTAGTAGTTTCTTGGCCATTGGTTCCTGAATCGGTGGAGGGGGGTCTGTACTCGAGATTTTCCCTGCCCCGTAAAAGTGTGGGGTGCGCCACACAATCAGAATATTTCACATGTTCACGACTGGGGTATGAGAGCAGCATCACGTTTCGGTCTATCGTTGAACACAGTGTCAAGTTAGTCATCTGGTAAAACTTCTAGTCAAAATAAAATAACTTTGGAGAAGATGGATCTCAAAATGATCAACGAGGTTGACTGTATGGATGGAGTCTTGCCCACGAAACCGCTCTCTAACGATATTCCTAAAAAGGATAATGCCGTTTCTAAAATTCGTGAAGTTCACATAAAGTATGATACAAGGATTGTGTCATCTATAAGTATGGCAAAAGTCTACTGTGCAGCCATATATATGGTAGAACTCTACTGCAATATTATAAAAAACTTATCATAGAAACTTAGTTGATATTTCGACCACTCTATGACGTCCCAACTTGGTCAGTAAAACAGGGATGTCAGTAAAGTTGTTAGTTAATATTCCTGTTAATAGGAGGTGCCACTGTAGGCTTATATGTGAAACGTAGTCGATATTTCTAGCAATAGATGGCACCACAACTCGGTTAGTAATACAGGGATGTTGGTAAATGTGTTAGTTAATGTGTTTGACAGCATGTTATTTACGATTTTTATTTATTTTCATTTTTTTATTCATCAAGAAAAAACAGTTTTTTTCAAAAATGGGTTTATTGCATAAACAATGTCTAAGAAATCAAATACACGTTGTAATACAATCTGTTCGAATTCTCATTTCTAATACAGTAGGTAATAAAAAAATTCAATTTTAATTTTAACGAAAATTTGAGCGCAGTAACAATTTTTCTCCCCTTCGCGTAAGTTTTTGTAATGGTTATCATTTATTGAAAAAAATTCTTTTTGTGTTCCTTTAACCGAATATGCGATACCGTCACACGGAATTTTGATAATCTCGAAACAGAATAATTTGTTTGTATCCAGCATTTGTTATTCTTATTTAGTTTCCCCATATCTCAGACGTAAGTTTTTATTTTTGTGAAAAATCGAAAATTCGATTTTCAATCCCCATCTAAGACCGCTTTTTAAAACCTGTTAAATTGTAACTTCAAAATTCGGGGATGATTTGCACGGAATTTTTTCACTTTTTTGTGGACATTATCACTCTAAGATTGTCACCTGACACATCTATTTCCTCGAAAATATATAACTGTTTCTCATCAAATTTTTTTGGCTTGAATCAGCAAAGTGTCATCCCGGAAGTGAAGTTCCGTCTTTTTTTAAATGGTGGTTTCGAATTTACAAATTTTTTGTTCGATCTCCTCAAAAAATTCGATCTTGTTGGTTAGCTATTTCTGTACTGCCACCCTTCAATCATTCTACTCTAAATTAAAAAACTCTTTGTTCCTTCTTCTATTGAAAATATTTGGTTCCTTATTTATTTACATGCAAATAGAGAATAAAATACATATTTTTCTCCTTACATTTTTTTAAAATTTTCTATATCCATATGGTAACGTACAAAAATCGCCAATGCGTCATTTTTTGTGTGCTGTCGGTTTACAGATTTTCTTTTACGTTTTGATATAACTTGACGAAAGGGTGTACGTTTTATCACATCGTACTCGAATGTTACCGGTTCATGCCTTTCTTCAACAGCAAATGATTGAATCGCTAAAAAATTTACTTCCAACGAAGATTCATCATTCAGATTTATAACTTTAGCTTTACAAGCTTCTATTTAATTTTGATCAGATTTTCACACCACGTAGGCATAACATTTTGATCCTCCTGACGCCAAGGCCCTTATTTACTTCTCTCGCAATAACCTGATAATTTATCTGTCATATCACCAAAAAAGCATCCTAACTCTGGTTTGTATTTACCAGGAGCAACCATCGAAACGTATATACATGAGTCGGTGTCGTAGTATAAAACGCGTGTATGAAGCTTCTTGAGATATGAATACAATTTCAATCGTGCTTGTGACATTGTATACGCTACTAATATTAAAATGGTCGAAGCCAGTAGTCAATGCCGGTAGTACTAGGATTTGTTAATAGTTGAATGAGACTACCTCGCAAATTAACAATTTCTATTTGCAGTAAATTTTCACCTCCAAATTTACACAAAAAATAGTTGAGGCATAATTTAGCTACGAATCGAAAATCAGGGTTTGAACAAATGTTTTCTCTATCTAGGCTAATCACTTCAACTTCATCGGACTTAATTAAGTAGTTATTTTTTTCCTTGTCGGTAATAGAAAACTTGCCTCTTGTTTGAATTTTAAAGACGTATTCATGTATTCAGGAAAGTGACCACCTATTTTAGTTTTATCATCATACTGTGTCATTTTAAATTGCTATTTTTCGTAAATATTAATCAATTGGTACCCTTACTTAACCCTTTTTTCATTTCGTCAGCTACCCATGTTCCAGTGATTTCACAATTGATAGGACTGTCGTGAGGCTATTCATCGTGATGCATCACATCGCAATACATTCGAGAGAGCGAAAACAAAAGACGATTATGAATATCGAGATGTAAGCACATGATGATATAAATTCCGCGGGGGTGAAATCGTGCATTTTATAAGACCCTCGACGCGATCAATTCATGTTTTAGAGGGGCCTGTTAGCTCACAATACTCACCTTCAACATAAACTTTTCGATGTCCAAGAATGAACTTGCCTTATTTCGATATGGATCGATGAAGTGAACGGATATCAATGTAATGCATGGCTCTAGAGAAGTGGGTACCAAGATAGGGTGATTCACGAGAAAATCTGTAATTTCTGTGCTAGATTTTTTTAAACTATTAAATTCGCATTCCCACATCTCTTCGAAGAAATGACCGTCCGAACGTATGTGATTAGAAATGTTGAATGGTTCTTCAAAAAGATGCTCCATAGTTTCTGCACCTTCGATAACACTTTCATCACAATTTGAGGTCAAGCAGCGCGGACACCCATGCCAAAAACAACCATGAAACTGTAAAACATGTGTAATATTTTTTGGCTCGAAATAATCGTCAACAGTCAAATTCTCAGTCAGACTAAATTTTCGATCATGTGCTGCATGAATAATAGGACGATTGAGAGTGCGTTCTTTCCAAACGAGCCATTCTAACCTCCTTGAGCGGAAAAACATTTTATGTCTCAAGAAATATATTTCGAAATTCCATGCTTCCTTTCTTAGCATATTTACGTCAAATTCTCCATAAGAAACCAGTTTCTCTTGAAACTCGAATTGATAACCTGACGCTTTTTTTCTTTGTACCAGTTTGAAAATGTTTACATTCCAACATTCTCATTGTGGCCGGTGCATAGAATTCTATTGTTGTAAGATCACCAATGTATTCCGCATTATCTGTTAAATTGAAGAAAAAAAATGTGAAAATGTCCCTTTAACTATTGGATTATGTAAATAGAATGCTTTTGGTAATGCACTTAGAGGCATCTGAAAATAGTGCAAACTGTCTAAAAATGTTGTTTTTTGAACACGCATTCAAATTATTTTGGTCCCATTTAAAATAAGGGCAGCTGCTTCTACTTCTTTTTCTTGAATTAAATAGCCTAAAGTAAATTGTTCATCAGAACTTTTTGCATTATGTGCTACACATGAAACTCGATTAAAAAAAGTTAATTCACGAGTTGCCAGATTTTATCTTTAAACATGTAGTTGATCCATTCTTTATATTTCGGTTTATTTGAATAAGCTGTGCAAAACAAAGTTCACCATAAAAGTAATGTCGACAATAGGCACAATAGATCCGACCAATTTCATTATCACAAGTTGGTTGAAATTCATACTGTAAACATAGATTTAAAAATTTGTGCTTCGCTGCTCTATTACATTCAAAACAATAAATCTTGCTACCCTTAGCCTTTGTTTAGTTTAAAATTGGTTGCTAATAACGACGCCGTTTACTGCTGGAGCACAACAACCTGTGGTAAGTATAATAACGTCAACTTCTTTAGTAATCATTTTAGCTAATTCCCGCTGTTTTTCACTGTATCGTTGCCTGATGTTCTGCAAAGCAGTGTGTAACATACCTGATCTAATTTCACCACGCATGGCATACACACAGGCAGTTTCAAAATATCGCGGTAAGCCTAAATTATCATTATTTGATTTTCTTAAAGTTGATTTTTTTTACCTATTCGTGTGCTAATTTTACTTGACCTTGACCTAGTACTGTTGCTTCTGCTATAATACATATTACAGCAAAGTTATCAATTAAAAGAAACTCGGCTTTACTTTGAAACACGCTGTACAGAACCCCCCACATATCTTCTACATTGAACCTGCTTGCGAGTCTCAACGAAAGCCAGGCTGCGCCCTGAGTAAAATACTCGCTATGTAATGTTACACACATGTTATCATTAGGCGAACAAAACTCGGTTTTGCTGAAACTGAAATTTGTCCCACACATACAAGCATTTTTCGGCTTTCTATCCTAAGACATTTGCTTCTTTACGTGATGCGCTTAAAATTAGAAACCTGCATCTAGGCGGTTAGATCATTTCTTCATCTTTACATTTATCGTCATCAACGCTTTCTTATCCTTCTTCTTCCTGCTCTGCATTCAAAACATCATCGTGTTCTTCTTTCGCTTTCAGAATATTACCTTCTTCACTTCTGCTGATACTACCGTCTCCTCCCGCCCCTTTATATCTCCCTCCACTGACCTGGTTACTCGTGTCATTCCGGGGAGTAGTCGTAGAATTTACTAAAAGTGGAATATGAAAATTAATAATCTTTTTTTTATAAAACAGAAGACTGTTTCTCAAAAAACTCATTCTCAATTTTCTTTAATTTTGAACAAAATATTTGAAAAATAAGAGATGCAGATTAAAAGGTTTACTCTTAAAGTAAGACACAATATTGAAAAAATGAAAAAAGAAAACTGAAAAAAATTAATGATACCTATTCACATTCTATGTACGTATGAGTTTGGATTTGTATGTCCTTACTATATGTTTGGTTTTTCGATTATTTAAATGCATGTATACAAGTTTGAAATCATCTTCCACAATGGAAGTTTGTGTACTTGTACTTGGTTTAAAAACTGTACTAAAGTCGATAAAACTGGCCAGGCGTCGTAAAGTAAGATTCGGAATATCATCTGGTGTGCAACAAAAAAATACATAAGAAAAGCTATTACAAACAATTTCAGGAAGGACAGATTTTTTGAAAAAAAAACAATAATGTATTAATAATTTTTAGAAACTTAACTATAAGATTACTAAGAATATCTGTGATGTTCGGGTTTTGTTCCTCGGTTATAGCTACCACAATGTCATTTCGAATAGCTGAAATGTCCGGATCTGGTTTTACGGTTATAGTATCCACATTATATTGTTCCTGTTCTTTTTCTGTTTCCATGACTTTATTCTGTTCTTCTCCTACATTTTTTCTGTCTCCCTTCTCTGGTCTATCGACAAACCTTCTTCTGTAGAGGAGTTCTCTGATGATAATTCTGTGGAGGAGTCATCTGATGAGGATTGTATAGAGGAATCATCTGATGATGATTTTCACGATGTGTGCAGATGGTAGGAATATGCCTGACACAAGTCAAGGTAAAATGGGATTACACCTTTCAAAACACTGGTTGTTTACATCTCTATTTTCAAAGGATGGTCCAGGAATCGGCTGGTTCTCCTGAATATCAGAACCAAGAATTGGTGCTGAATTTGTAATCGGACTGCTTTTTGCGTATTTTGTTACAGTCGGCAGTCCCATTTATCGTGCTTCTGGTCTATTTAGGTTTTTTTGTTCTCGCAGTTGTTCACGATCATGAAGCACGGCGTCCAGTTCTTTAGAGAATTTGAAAACCTTCAATTAAAGCTCGTCAACTTCATTATCATTTGAAAATATAATTAAGAGTATGCAGCGTTATGCATGCATGTAGGGCTCCACACGATGGAAGAACCCATTTCCCTAGCTGCTCATGAAAACAACAATGATAAAACCAACATAGTTGTAGTAAGTGCGGGTCAAGACAATCGAACGCGAAGGGCTTCCGAAAATGGGTTGGGCAACAATAACGCAGGCCCTAAGTTAAGGGAGCCAATAAAAACAGAGTGAATCCAATGGACTGGCAAAATCTCAATGCTCTTAAGTGGACGGAACGAATCAAGGACGACTTTCTGGAGTCCTATGATACCAGAATGGTCTCTAAACGAGAAGGTTACAGAGCGCTACTGCATGCTCTGTGGTGCGAGAACACCCAGAGCTCTCACACTTTTTGCAGTACGCGATCCGCATTTAGTGTGTGATACATAAAATAACGTATAGCAACAATTTCATTGCTAAGGTCTGAAAGCTCGCCCTTGAACTGTGGACCCATCATCACGCACTCAAACAGTCGAAGCCAGAGGAGGTCGAAGCATTTTGGAGAGAATTCTACGAAGTCCACCATCTACTGAAAGAAAACTCAAAGAACATAAAGAGCTTCAAGAATCTGCACAGTGCCCTCATACCACCTGGGGAGGAACGCTCACCTATCACTACTGAGAAGGTGAAAAAAGTATCAAAAGGTATGAAGAACGATTTCGCTCTAGGAGCAGATAGTACCAAGATCGAAGATGTTTCTCATAATACACCAGCAACTGGCCGCATATTTCCTTATATCTAGAATCGAAAGAGCTTATTCCGGAGTGATTGGTGAAAGAACGCACAGTTCTCCTCCCGAAGATAGGAAACTTGTTTGACCCTAAGAATGAGAGACCAATATCTATTCTGAATACGCTGTATAAGATCTTTACAGCTATCCTAAATAATAGGATTGTTCAGACAGTCGCACGTGTGTGGCGAGAAATGTATGAACAATGCGGCTCAAAGAAAGGCGTAGAAGGAAGTTGGAAGAACCTGTTCATCGATAGATATTTCTGCAAAGACGCAGCATCCCACTAGCGCTACCTATCGATTGCCTGGATTGACTACCGGAATGCTTTTGATCCAAACTCCCATAGATATATCATCTGTCTGTTGGAAAACTTAGAGGTTCATCCAAACATTCTTGCCACTGTTTCTCGAAATTCGCCATTCCCAAGGGTACTTCTGCAACAATCCTGGTAATGTAAAGCATAAGTTCACTAATGCATTTTACGCGCGTGATCTCAAAATCTATGCTAAATATAAGGAGAAACTAGATCTGGCTCTAAGGATTGTCAAAGAGTACACTAAAGAGATTGGAATGAAATTTGGACTAGAAATATGCACCAAGGTTAATTAGAAGCAAAGAGCACTTAATGGTACCCCCAAAGACCCTGAGCTCGTCGATGAAAGCACTATACGACACCTTGGAGCTGGACTGACCATGCATACGCAGTCGTGCCACAAAGCCGCACTCAGGACGTAATATCTAGTAGGAATGATATTGAATGCAGATACAACCGTCTCATTTGACAGATTTCGTCCTACGAACTGTCGGCGAGGAATAAAGTATCTGCAACGAACATGTTGGCCACCTCGGTAGTAATCTATTTACTTGAAATGGTTCCATGGACGAAGGACGAACTCAGATCCTTTGATATCGGGTCAGGAAAATCTTGAATGTCTTCACAACAGGATTATTCTGGGTACAGCACGTATAGTCGTAAATGGACGAGACCCTCTTCTTGAAATGGTCAGGAAACACGGAGAAGTGGGCAAAGGAGGGTTTCTGTACAAAGCAGCAGAGTAGGCTGCTCAAGCACTTGGACTTGGCTTCAATATAAGAGGTGAGCAACAAGCATCCAACATTATCTATTTCATGTACTCATTTTGGAGGGCCCGCATCAAGAAGGCACACGAGAAAAACTTCCGTGAACAGCTTCTCGACAAGAGGATGCACAACATCTTCCACAGAAATGTGAAGAATTAGTCGATGTTGTATGAGCTAACGTTTGCTTTCCTTAAATCACCCAGATTGAAGTGTGGCATGCAGGGTTACAGTTTGGCGTTTTAACACGGTGTCATTGCAATTTTACATATCGTCGCCCTGATACTACTCTGCCAAACGCTCCTAGGAAAATGGCAGATATGGTAATAAAGCACTCTAAGTGCCGCATTGTGCCTTTGGATTTACGCCGTTGCCGCATGAGTTGGACAACTTGATAGTATGTATCCTAGGTGCTCGGAGTGAGCATGACATGCTCTGCAGCTATCATAGGAAATTCCTTGTCTTGAAATGTGGCGAGGGTATGCCAAAGTTGAAATAACACCGTCTTGACATGCCAAAATAAAACTCTCCATGCTTGACTTTAATCCAGGTGAATTGAGGAATGCAAGCGTTAGCTCCTACGACATCGACTGATCTTATGAGTATCTGTGGATGATACCGTGAATCCTTTTGCCGGGAAGCTGTTCATGGAAGTTTGTCTTCTGTACTTTTTTTATTAGGGCCTTCAGGAGTGAGTTCTTGAGATGGATGATGTTTGATGCAGTTTGCCCGCCCCTGATGTTAAAGGCAAGGCCGAGCGTCTGCTCGACAGTAACTGGAGTGTCTTGGAAGTGTCAAGAGGTTTCAAAGAAAAACTGTTGATTTTCTTTGACTTATTGAGTGTGTGGTGACTGATCCGAAATTTGCGCATGAACTGTCAGACCCTGGCAGTGAAATTTCTGCCGGATGTTATGTAGTCAATAACATACTGAATGCGGGATGGGTACTGTCTTGCTGAGCCTATTTTTAGGCTGAGTTGATGCATTCGCGTCTTGGACTTATTATGAGCCGTTGGTTTTGTTTTACGGTTTGCATTTGCTGAAGTTCTCGCTGCATTATACAAACTACAATAATTAATAGTCTAGTCACTGTATAGTAAGATGGAAATGAAACATGTAGATGAAATAATGTACTTTGCTCACTTCTAATGTTAAAATTCAGGCCAAGGGTCTCAGCCATCAGCGGCTTTGTAAAGGAAGATTCCTTTGCCAATCAATTCGTGTTTCCCTACCATTCTTAGGAGAAGATATCTTCCATTTGGAACGATGTAAGCTGTACCCAGAACAATTCGGTTATTTAAACATTGGAGATTCAAAAGTCCGTGCACGTCTTTACGGCATGGGATGTATAATCGCGAAACGGACGAAATCACATGCAAGCTCTTCTCCATATGCATGATATCACGCATGGCGATATCAACGTCCAAAAGCTCGTTCTTGGTCCATTGAACCACCCACATAAGTAGAGTAGAACCGGGACGGCATGCTTGTTAGTCGCAGATACCTTGTTCACTGCCAGCACATTTGAAGACCAAATCTGTCGAAGGAAACGCTTTTATCTGCTTTGGAGAGACTCCTTAACTGATGTTACGTCCGAAATACGACTTTGGGACATGCCCAGGTATGCATAGGTCTCTCCAGTCATAAGATGTCTAATAACACGTTTATTCACAGGCTCAGGGTCCCCGAGAACGCCAGAAATCCGTTCTATCCCGTAATCGATCCTCGGCGATTTTTAAAGCACTCTGAAGTTGGCTTTTAATAGAAGCATACATCTTCATAACATACATATAAAATACATAAGTGAAAATAAAATTAAAAAATAATAAAATATATGCTATCGACAGGGCGTGCTGGTGGGCTGCTGCGTCTTTTAAGATACACCTGTTAATTAACGGGCTCTCTCGACAGCCTGCAACACCATTATTTGAGCCATGTTGTTAGTACATCTCTCTCTACACAGGCACAATTCTTCGAACAATCCTGTCATTGAGGATAGCTGTAAAGGGCTTATACAGCGCGTTCAAACAAGTTCAAACAAGTGACCACCCATCTCACGGTTGTGAGAAGTGGCCATGAATAGGATTTACCGCGGTCATACTGGAAGCCGATGTCGTTTTTTAGATGACAGTTGATCCCAGTGCGAGTGCGTGTGCGCGCGCGTGTGTGTGTGTGCATCAACTGCATGTACACTATAAAACGCATCACAAAATAAAAAGATTCATTAAAATAGTTCTAAGAGAATGTATACAAAAATCCAAATTCATCAACTTTGGTCGACCGGGAAATACTGCTGAATTTGAATGCATTACTATTATTAAATCTTCTGAATTCTAAGAAACCAACAATGCATCGTAATTCAGTATTAGTTCACCGTCGACCAAAATCAATGAATTTGGAAATAGTTGAGAAGAATTTCATGTTGTCAGGAAAATTCAGAAAATTAAGAATGAATCAAGTTATATCCTGAATGAATTAAAGAGAATTCAAAGACCTTTAATAGAATTCAAAAGATTGCAAAGTAATTATGAGAAATCAAGAGAATTCTGCAGAATTCAACAGACTCTAAGGAATTTGCAATTATTCAAAATAAATTCTAAAGATATGAGAAAAATGCAAAAGATTTTAATAAAATTCAAAGACTTCCACAGAATTCTTCAGAACTACAAAAAACGTGTGCATATTAATTCAGTAGTAGTTCACCGCCGACCAAAGATGATGAATTTGAAAATAGTTGAAAAGAATTCCATGCTTTTATAAGAATTTATGGAATTCGAAACATTTTATTTAATCCTATATTAATCACGGACGTTTACTGACATCTATCTCTTGAAGTACTGTAGAGCCGAAACGGTATTATATACCTTGGACATTTATACATCTCCAGAAATCTTATCTCAACTTTCTATCAAAAACTTTTTTTGATATGATCAACGGAAATAAAATTTAGGCTGGGTTGAAAATAGGTTGAAATTTTCACGTTCAAAAAAGTGACTTCAAGGTGAACACCTCCAAAAAATTTACTGAAAAAGTTGAAAAAACACAATAACACAAGTAAAAATAATAACACAAGTCAAGAACACTAGTAAAGCACCATTTTAGATACTTTTATTTGATATTTATTGTTTTTAATTTATAATTATACGAACATATTGTTACGTCCTGAAGGGAACTAACTTACCTGGTTAAAAATAATTAATTCAAAGTTTTCTCGTTTTTGACCGAAGTCTAGGACTTCGAAACAGGAATAAGAATAACTTCCGAAAGTTGAGATATCCACACACAATAATCAACAAATAAATCGGAATACAATTGAACATATAATATTTGAGTTTATTAAACAGAGGAAATTACAAAATTAAAGAGAGATAGCTGATTTGAATTTCAAAAAAAAAAGAAAAGGATTAATGTTTTTTGAATTGAGTTTTTAACTTTATTTGATTTATTTGATTTTATATTTCATCTTGCACTGGAGACTCTCAGGTAGCGATAACTCCTCATCCAGATCTCCCCGTTAAAATAAAGGAAGACCTTAATGACGAATTTTAAAGAAATTGAAAATATTATGAGTGATTAACTCATCGATTAAAACTTACCTAATGATAATCCAATTGTTCACTTTGAAACTGGCGAGTCACTATATTGGGGATCCACAGGTGATTTGAAGATTCCTTAAAAAAACTGGTTTACCGAATTGTTAGACTACTTTTTTATTTTACTGGGAGATACTGGTACTGGTGCTGGTGGTTATTGCTTTAGTATAGGTACCGTTGAACGTCCTACAGGTAATTCACCGTTGCAATGGTTTGACAGCGAGGATTTGTCAAAGGAGTCTATTAGTAGGCAGGTAGGCCGAGGTCTCCTCCTATTGTTCAAGGGTGACAATGGATTTTTCCAAGGATCTCGTGGGTTCAATTTCACTTTATTTAAACGGATTTTGAAATTTACAATCGACTTCAGTTCGATTGGAATTTCCGAAGCACAACACTGATTTTAATTTTATTATTTTATTAAATTTTATTTTTCGACCACTTGGAAACGATTTCCAAATAACCGGAGTCTATCTGTTTTAAATATTACTTTCAAAATGTCCTCTAGTCCAAGGAACTGGTCCTTGTGCCACCCTCTTTAATGTTTCGTGGCTGACTTTTATGAGTTGCATTCGGAGATTTGTAGGTGAGGAGTCATTGTATTTTAGTGGTGAATAGAAAAGTCAAGATTTACAAACTGCATGATTTGTACTGCGCAGTTCGGACTACTGATTTTATCATGTTGGATAAAAGTGAATATGCACGAGTTTGTGCATTTTTATAAGAACATAATCCTTTTCTATCATAATTATTAATATAAATTATAAGTATAAATACAGGAATTATTAATAATATAAGTATACATAATATAGTTATAATACGTCACAGGACGTGACAATATATTGTAAATTTTGAAAAAATGAAACTTTGACATAGAAAAAAAAGAAAAAAACTGTTATATGAAAAAAATGAAACTAATAATCTGCAAACTATTTCTTGGTATTCCAAATTTCCTAGCGGCTGTTGAAAGTCCAATTTTCTCTGTTCTAATGGTTTTGACTGCATTTTCCAATTTAGCATAATCAATTACCTGCAAGCTCAGTCTCTCGCTTATACGAGGTCATTCTAAAATATTCCAAAATTTCATCATAAAATTTTCAAAATGGATAAAGTTCACATTTACAATCATTAATGTTGATAAATATTACGTATGAAAACATTTTCATGACGCAATTTCTAAGCGTAGGTGAAAGAATTTTTTAACGCGCAATGTTATCCAAATTCGTTTGGAATATTATTGTACGGTACATAAACAGAATTATAACGATATTTACCTCTTTCAAATCAGTTGATAGGTAGGGAGCGTTCTGGCTAACTTTTTTCCGTACGATTAGAAATCTTGCGGTTAGAATGTAGAAGGCTGTGAGATTGGTTTCGCTCCTTGTACTGACTTACGAATCAGAGTGTCGAAGTATCCGATTCTCAATATGGATATAGAAAATCAATACTTGATCTGGGGAATTGAACTTTTTCGCAGAAAAATATGGAATAGGTCATGCCACCTGACTTCACAATATCACGTTATTAATATCTGCTATCCCCGGAATTGAATTTTTCGCCCCAAAATACTTCAAAATATTTCAAGAAACAACGCTTGCTGTTCTCAAGCAAGTGAGCTCATGTATCAACTTCTTCTTCAACTGAGTGTTGTATCATTTCAACGTGTTAAAGACGCCATCATTAAAACTATAGCTGAAGGTGTTTGGTATGACGTAAAATCTGTGGATGTGCAAAGTGTAGAATCACATATACATACAAATTTGAGAAATGAAGCTTCGAGAAAACTCATATTTTCTAATCTTGTACATTTTTTTTTTTTTTTTTAATGATTCATTTTAAATTGCAGAGTGTTTGCTGGGATGTTATTGAGAAATTACCACAACTTAAAAATGTAAATGGTTGCTTGATAAATTGAAATTTACGATGTGTTATGTACGTAGTAATAAAAAGATGATTTCAATAAATATAATATGAACGAAATATGACATTTTCTTTAGAGGAGATGGCCTGATTTTTATATACTAACTCCCTTCCAGTGGATTGCCGGGACTCTATTAACCGAAATTGGACCAACAATAGGTCATTCGAAAGGTTATTTAATAACCTTTCGGATGGTTTGATGGATTTTTTGATGCCATCAACGAGCCCTTTTTAAATAAAGATTTTCCAAAAAATGAGTTTTTCGAAAATCGGTAAATGGTGGCTCGAATTTGATATACCTATAAAAATATCGGAATACATGAAAAATAAACAGGTTTCTGACATGAAAATAAAAAATGATAATTTAAACTGGTATTTGAGGTTTTGAAATGTGCAAAAAACACAAATTAGATAGTAAGCGTTAATATACACACTACACTCGTCATTGTTAGTATCACATGAATGAACACTACACAAGCACAGGCATACACACACATACGTGCATGAATACATGCAATCATTTTTTCAAGATTTAGAAAGCTTAGTGATGTCTAACTGTGATTTTCTGGTCCTAACGCATGGTATATCAAATTAAAGCCACTCGGTACAAAATGTTCATGTTTGAAAAGCATAACCCCTAAACAGAAGCATCTCCATATCTACCTAGTAATACTATTCTACTAACCCTACTTCACTACTGCATAGAACATTTATTGGAAAAACTACTACTTACCTGGAATTAACTCAGGATATCCGATTTTTTATTTTTCTGTCTCACACTTTCTCTGAAGCGAATGAAACAGTGAAACTGTCACTATCTTCCACTACTCTGAAGTGCGTTCAGTTCCCACTCTTACCAACCTAGTACATGTTTTAGTTTTCTAGAAATCCACGTGGCTCAAATTCAAGCCCTATATCAAATTCAAGCCATCTCCTCTAGTAATCTATAAAGTTTCAGCATGCTAATTAAAAGACAGGTTACTTTGCTATTAGGTGTATAACTTAATTCTTACCTTTTTTCACAAAAAAATATTTGATATTATAAAATATATAAATACCAGATCAATCTACAAAATATTGTTCATTGTATTCGATAACCTTGCGTCAACTAGCAGATAACTTATGGATGCCATCGAAAGACACTTGGAGTCTTCTAGCGGATAAAGTCATCGACAAATTTTCGAACGTCGTGCAGAGTTTGGAATCGCCTATCTGCTAAAGCGTGCTGCATCGATCTGAACAGGTGATAATCGGATGCGACCAAGTCTGATGAATATACCGCGTGCGGGAGAGCTTCACAGCCCAAGTTTAAAATGGTTTGCTGAGTCACGCGAGCAACATGAGGTCCAGCGTTGTCATGGAGCAGCATAACTTTTCGGCTTCCTTGACCAGTAAATAACCTTTTCTCTTCAAGTGACTCGTTCAATTTGATTAATTGTCGGCTTTAGCGTTCTGCATTCACTTATTGACCTGTTTCCAGAAGCTCATAATAGACTAACATTCATACCCCAAGGCCATTTACTGGGCAAGGAAGCCGAAAAGTTAAGGTGCTTCATGAGACCGCTCGACCTCATGTTGTTTGCGCGACTCAGCAAACCATTTCAAACTTGGGCTAGGAAGTTCTCCCGCACGCGGGATATTCACCAGACTTGGCCCCATCCAATTATCACCCTTTTCTGTCAATGCAACACGCTTTGGCAGATAGACGATTTCCAACTCTGGAGGATGTGCGAAAATTCGTCAATGACTTTATCGGCTCGAAGACTCTAAGTTTGATTCGCGATGGCATCCGTAAGTTACCTTAAAGGTGGCGTAAGGTCATCGAAAACAATGGACAATATTTCGAGGATTGATCTGATTGTATATTCTATAATATAACATATTTTGTTGGAAAAAAAGGTAAGAATTAAGTTACACACCTAATAAAAATATTCAAATTTATTCATAGAAAACTGAATATTAATACATCATTTTATTTGCTAGACTTATCTATCCAACTATTGTGCGAATTATCAAAACCTAGCTATTTTACAAATAATTTGTTGCCACGTTTCTTGAGTACTTTTTCAACAAGATGCTTAACTTTTACGAGTTCTTGTCCATAAAAACAACCTGCAAGAGCCCTATTTTCATATTCTTCAAGCATATACGTTATAGTTACAGTATCTTTTACGTGACTCACAGTAAATATTGAAGTTGTTTAATTTGGCGTATGGCCTTTTTCAAAAACATGCTCAAATTTACTAATACGCACTTTATCACCTAATTCAAATTTTTATTTTTTAACATTATGCTTGACCTTAAGTTTATTGTAAACATGTCACAGCAATTTCGTTTCATGTTGATTGGTAACATCTTTCGGTTTCATTCTAATAGTTCGATGTTTGCTATCATTATAAGAAGATATTAAATCAGATGAAATCTCTACCCATTTATAATATTCTTGTAAACTAAATTGCACCCACATCTTTTTTTTTTAACGTGCTTTTAAAACGCTCACAGATCGTCACTTTCAAATTACTGAATGTCGAGTACATATTTATACTATATCGTTTCACAAGATTATCAAATTTTGAATTGTAAATTTCTTTGCCTTTATCTATTTGTAAGTTCTTAGACACACGGCCTTTACTTAGTACCGATTCCATTACAGAATTTACATTATAACCTCTTTTGGTCGTAACAGGGACAGACAAAGCAAATTTTGAAAATATATCAATGATGGTTAATATGTATTTATAACCCCTGTTTTCCGCTCATTTGGTATCATTTCAACGCGGTCGGCTTGTCACGTCGCATTAATACCACGGATGTCAACAAGCCGATGTTGGTAACTTCTCATCGCAGGCTTATGCAGTTCCTTCACCACCTGCAGCTTCTCTTCGTCCATTTTTGAGTGCGATCACATTAGCGTCCAGCTGCGATATGAGCTCTGAATTACGACTCACCAGCTTTTGCTTGGTTTCAGCATCAATTTTTAATTTTTTCGAATGTTCATTTGTAGAAAATTCTAGACATCCAATCATCATACTGTTGTTAACAACTCCAGTTCGCAAGGATGCTATAACTTTATAAATAGACTCTATTTCATGTTGCATCAGATGCTGTGTTAGATTTAAAGTTACTGCATCATTTAGATCCTTAGGTTTAGCTGAATTGCAGAACTTTTTGTTTTCAATTTCAAAATTTTCTTCAGATGTGACTTTGAATCCAACTCCTGGTGGACCTTGACTTTCCATCTTGGCTCGCTTAATATGACATCCGAATACGCCGATACTCATTTTGATAATGGCTTAGGTACACAATGAGTGTTGTTTAATATATGATTCTGGCCTCACGCAGTTCTTCGATTATCGATATAATATTGTTTGTGTGACTTGGATTACCAACAGCTTGAGATGCTAACAGCAAACGCAGGCGATCTACTGATTCATTTGGATCATCCCAATGAACATATTCCAAATGACTATTTTCTCTAGCTACCATATACTGGGCAATTATACCGCGACCTGATAAAGGCCGCCTTTTTTATTATTTCATGGAGAGGATACTGTTATAAACTTTTCTACAAAATTTTTATAATTTAAAGACTTATTTTCACGAAGTCTCCAATAAGCTGAGTAATACATTCTATGCGCATTTGTTGCCAGAACAATACTTTTATAATTTTACTGATCAGCATCACTCATGGAAGATTCAGTAGGAGCCTTTTTGAACAATTAATTCCAGCAAGCCTCTGGTTTGCGGATAATAAATGTCACCTACATTAATTTTATGGTTATCGAAACTTATCGATGAATCCCCAACCATCAATCTATTTTTAGATAATTTTCGAACGAAACATGCATTATCATGATCCTTTTTTTTGATCTGATACTAAAAGATAATTCTTAAAGATATCATCAGTTAAGGTTGTTGTCGCTTCTTCCTCAGCTGTCTTAAATGATATTTCACCATCATCATCATCATTTAGATCTTCATACTCAAAATCTTCATTTTTCACCTCTTTCTTCATCTCCTTCTCGATTTTTTCCTTGAAAGGAACAATTTTTTTAACTGTATCAATACCATGAATTATTTTTTCAAGTAGAGTAACAATTGGTTTAAAATTATCGCTTATGGCTTGCTCAGCTGTTTCTTTACCTATCTTCATTAGTATACACTTTCGACGAATTGATTCACTTGCTTTAGCAATTTTATGTGAAATATCTTTTTGCTCATGAAGATTTTCATTTCTGAAAGATATGTTAATGCAACTGTGTCTGAAATGCAACTGTCTATATTCAATAACTTTTAATCTATATATCTATCATTCATTCAGGTTTACAAAACAATCAAATCCCTTTTTATTTCTGCCTTGGTTAACGTTACTATCTTTATCGAACAAATCCATCATTATTATCATTCCAGAAAGTTGAACACAACTCTTTGAATCGCACATAAGGTAAGTCAGTATTCAGATGATCATCGTGAATGTGATTGAGATTCATTTCATCTTGTTTAAATAACACACAAAAATTAACATTATCTCGTATGAGATTCTTAGAGATAGGTGCATACGTTTGACTCAAGTAAAAACAATCGACATCCTTATGTCTATACATAGAGAAAAAAGCTTTTATATTGTTTTATTTCTCACAAGCAACATCACCAAAAGCTACTACTGAATTTGATCGTGCCTCACTTGGTATTACTACATTTTCATGTTCATTGAAAGGATGGTACTCAATACCATCTACTGTTTGAAGAATTTTTTCTAAAAATTGATACTTGGTTTGATTTAAAGATTTTGAATAGACATATACGTTTTCAAACCCTAACCCATTTGGATGTATTATTAGAGCCATCAAGGCATTAGTTTTGCCACAGTTGGATGGTCCACCGAATATTGCTCGTATACTGTTCGGTAACAACGGTCCATGTCCTTTTTCCCTTTTTTCAGGTGGCGTGAGCGAATCCAAATTCACTATAGGTAATTCAATAGATTGTGCTTGCAACTGCATCTTGAATATGAATGAGTTAAAAACTATGAATACCCAGTTTATATGGGTTAGCTCTTCAGTCTGATAGTATCCCCTAACAAATATGATTGTACGTGGAAACAAAACTGGAGTCAGTCATAAGCAAACCTTGAACGATATAAGACGTCGTAGAGGTCTACTTAACAGAGTTATCAACAATATTCCAGTGGAATTGCATCTTCCAGGATATCAGTATTGTGGACCTGGTACGAAGCTAGCAAAGAGACTTTCGCGGGGTGATCCTGGAATTAATCCTCTTGACGCAGCTTGTAAAGATCACGATATTGCCTACTCATAGAATAGAGATAACATTGAGCTTGGAAACGTATCTGACAGAGATTTAACTGTAAAAGCTAGGAAAAGCATGTTAGCTACAGAGGCGGGAATAAATGAAAAGACTGCTGCATGGGCAATAGCAAATATCATGAAAATTAAAGCTAAATTAGGTATTGGATTAAAAGTGAAAAAACGGAATACAAAAGTGAAAAAATTGTGGTACCAGCCAAGAAATCAATGATAACCAGTACAAATGCTAATAAAGTTATCAAATCTGCTCTCAGCGGCGCTCGAGTTGCTGTTTTAAAGTTTGGTGGTCGACGCAAAATTCAAAAACCTCGCATTCTACCTCTGGCATCCAAAGCAGGTGGTTTCCTACCCTTCCTTGTACCTATCTTTGCTGGACTTAGTGCAGCTGGAGCACTGGCTGGTGGAGCTGCAGAAATAACTAAAGCTATAAATGATGCTAGTTCTGCAAAACGAGAACTCGCTGAGAATAAGCGACACAATGAAACAATTGAAGCAATTGCACTAGGAAAAGGTTTATACCTAAAACCATATAAACAGGGATTAGAACTTTATCTGAAACCATATACGGAAGGATCAGGACTCAAATTCCAGTCCAAAAACTTAAAGTGAAGCTACCAAGTAGACCATTAACTGATTTTGATTTGTTTAGATTTACAAAAACTTTTAAAATTCCCCATTTTCGAGGTGTTTTTATACGAAATGGATTACCAATAAGTGGTGCACATGAATATGAATCGGTTATTGTCATTGTAGATAGTAAAGATAGTTTTGGTACTCATCAGATCGTATATAAAAAGGTGTTCGATAAAGTTATTTATTTAGATAGCTTCGGTAATCTTCGCCCACCTTTGAATCTCATTAAATATATCGGTATTGGTAGAATAAAATATAATCATGAAAGATATTAAAATTATGACACTGTTGTGTGTGGACATTTATGCTTAAAATTTCTATGTAATCAGTTGAATTCTCGAAGTATGTACAATCTATATAGAGCTGTGTAATAATGATACACCGTCAGTTACGCTTCTATCTGCATCATGGATGATTTGTTAACTTTGACGTTGTCTGGGGCCTCTTCAATGCTAGAAACTCAATATTTTCCTCCAATTGAACTTTCATCAAGAAAAAATTATTCTCTGGGTCTTGTAGAGCTTTTAACCTTTAATTCAATTCCAAATGTATATGATGGTCACAAAAAATGTTACGTGGCTTCAGAATCAATCACCATAACTACAGGAAGCTATCAAATAGGTGATATACAGCACTGTCTACAGGGCGTTTTAGTAGAAAAAGGGATTCATATTCATATTAAACCAAATAACAGTACTTTGCGAAGTGAATTTTTTTGTAGTCATAGCATAAATTCTGAACCTGAAGGTTCAATTAGTCATCTTTTGGGGTTTGCAAAACGAAAACTAGAGGCTAATAAACATTTTGAATCTGATAAACCTGTATTTATAATTAAAGTAAATTTTCTGAGAATTGAGTGAAGTATAACTACAGGTGCATACATAAACAATCAGAAAGTGCATACTATTCATGAATTTTTTGCCGTTGTGCCACCGGGATATAAGATAGTAGAAGTTCCATCACACGTCATTTACATGCCATTCGCCTTCAAGACAATAGATAATATTCAGCTGCGGATAGTTGATCAAGACAGACATCTGGTTAATTTTCATGGTCAAATTATAACATTCAGATTACACATCAAGTCTTTGCGATAATGGGTATTGTTTTTAATGAAAACCAAATGAATGATAAAAGTATGGACCGGTTGATGTTCGTCTGGAATTTGAGGTTAAAAAAACTTTCCTGGTCAGACGTCAGCGTATTGTTTAATTTAACATGATAACATAATTGAATATAAGCCATTAAGTGGACAGATCAAAAAGTATAAAACTGGTAACATTATGGCGAATTACTTCAGATGCATTCAGTATGGAGTGTGTGGTGAACATGCATGGTTTCAGATTACCGTGTGACAAATATATATTAAAATAGTTCGCTGTATTCTTTATCAAAGATCAAGTTAAACCGTTTAATATTGTATTCCAAACACCTTGTGACTGAAATGTCATCTCTATGAAGTATAAATGTATGAATCAATGGTTAAAATGCAATTACCATGGTCTTCCTTGGAGCTCTAGCGACGTATCGTATATATTTGTGAAAGCTATAATGGAAACTACATGCAAAGAAGCTAGTAAAGTTTATGTCAACTGATTGGAAAATAAAAATTGATCAAAATACTTTTCAATAAGCTCCGTGGAAATTATTGACTTGCATGAATTAGGATGTCCTTCGTTAAAATGTTTACGCAAACAGTCACCTAATTTTATTGAATGTTCTTCACGTATGAATGGTAAAAAATTGAATTGTTCACACTAAAATTTTACACTGTTAAAAACTTGGATATCAAATAAGCTATTTTAGATTTGATATGTTTTCGAGAAATGTAAATTGTTATGAATAAATGAATATATTATCTGAAATTTACGTATACTTATTTCTAACATAGTTCCCTTGAGGTATATATATTGAGGTTATGCAAATGAAAACAATCAATTGAATAAAATGATTTCTTATTAAATAAATGACTTTATATACTTATATACAAGTTTTAACACTTAAACACAGCATCAGAGGAAATCCCAGGTGCTGTATAGTTGTGTAATTGATCTAAATTATAAGTTTCAATACAACGGCAATAAAACTTTCAAACAGGTTTACTAGATGAAAAACATCATTTTTTAAAGTATCAATCTGAATATTTACCTAACGTTTTCAAATTAAATTTTTCCCAAGCCTTGCAGGCATGATCATAAGCTTTATCTGAAATACCCTCATCATTCAGTTTCGAATAAAATTCCTCTATTGCTGGTAGACAATCTTCATCTAATTTTTGCCAATTATCAACATAATCATATGGAAATACTCCTTTTCTTGTTAATAATTTAAATTCTTCAACACTTTTGCAATATTTGCTTGTGATTAATTTTTCATAATTTCTAAGATTTGAAGCTAATTTGGAGAGGCTACTTGGCATAAATCGAAAAGAGTCAATGAATTTAAGTTTAAGTTTTGTATTTGCACATTTTTTGTAAATGGTATATATTTTTCTTTATTAATAGGTTATAATGAGATATCACCTTTAAAGCTTGTTGTCAATTCATTTATAAAAAAATGAAAGCCGTAGCCAGATAAATTATGTAACACTATGGGAATTATATGCGAGTCTTGCAAATTGACGTTACACCTGTCATGAGCAGGATCACGATATTTCCCCGTAAAATGACAGTGATCACGATGTTTAACAACATCTTTGTTGAAATCTTGCTCAAAAATATGACAAACTTTTGCGTTTTAAAAATTATGCTCTTGCTTTAATGTTGAGGGTTCCATTGATATAGGACTTTTAAAAGAAGAATCTGTTTTCTCAGCTAAGTTTTTTATCTAATTGACAAACCACGCTATGCAGTATTTTTCACCATAAACCCAATTTTCAGATTGTGATTCATCAAAACGGCTTTTTGTGTAATAAGCAACACTTGTAGGTATATGCTTTTGATAAGTATTTCTTTGAATTTTGGTAACCGCCTCTCACAAACACTCTATATCAGCATGTACTACAAATTGAACCCTTTATTTGTGTTTCTAATTTTTAAACTATAAAATGTTATCTTTTTTTGTAGGAAGTCTTAGTGCGCAAATGTCATTCAGATTATCACAATCGATTGTATGTTTTCGACGACACTTCTCAAATTTAAACTGGCAGAAAAACTGCCACAAAAGTGAGTGGGGCAATAAGCTTTTGTTAATTGCGTATTTTCAATTATGAGAGGGTGAATAATAGGTTTTTCAGATTACTTAGACCTGAACCATTCATTTTTTAAATTTCGGAATATCCTCAAGAGTAATTGGAAACTTGATATCATCATATTTGAGTTCTGAACCATTAATCTGAGGATAAGAAGTAGACCTTCCTGCATCGTTTTTAACTGGATGACGAGCTGCCATTACTGACCAGAGAAAACATTATGAATCTTTATATTTAATATTGATCACAGCTTTTATTCTTTGGATTAAATCAGGTAATTCAATGAAAGTGGAAGACCCAACATTAAAAGGGGCGTATATATTAATATTTACCCTTAAGTTTATGATTTCTATTAAATTCAAACCCGAATCTGTTGTTTTTGTTTTATCAACTCAAACCTGAACCTGTTTTCTGACTTTTTCCTTAAACAATCTACCAATATTTGTTGTTTTCAAAATAAGGTCATTCTTAGTACAGAGACTTTTTTTATTTGTTTTTTCTTCACCAGCCACTACTTTCTTGAAAATCCCAGTAAGTTAAACAGAAGATTTAATATTACCCAAACTATGTAAGGGGGTATTTCTATTTGACCGAGATTTTTTCAGGCGTTTTTAAAAAATTCATAAAAAGTGCAATTGTTAATATTTTTGAATGGAAGTTTTTTTTTATATTTTTAAGCGGATCTTAAACTAAAAAAATACATGGTTATCTATTAAAAAAGAAATAATAAGGGGCGCTGTAGCATTTCAAATAATGTATCCAGGAAACGACACCCTCACTTGGCTGACATGATTCAGCTGCTCATTTTTGGGGTAGTTTTTGACTTGCTAAAAATTCAAAACTCATTATTTTCTATTTATTTTAGTTCGGGCTATCGCCAAACATCTGCTAAATAAATCCTTCAAATTTGTGCCTAATCAATCCAGTAGTTATGACGAAATCATGTCAGCCGTTTAAAAAAATCGTATTTTGAGAAAAACGCTAGCCATGCGCAACTAAAAAAAATTAGCCAATAGGAAGCAACTCAACCACAGCTAGCCATATTGGATAAGTAAGCAGGCGAGAATGAAGTATATTTGAAATGAGGAAGGAAAATCTGTTTGAGACGAACAATGACTATATTGTACAAATGTATGAACTGCCTGCATGACAACCGAGGCGGCCCCTCCACAGCGTTCGGCTGAGTACACCAAATTCTAGTTGACGCAGTTAGACGCGCAGTTGACCCTGCTGCAGCAGTTTTCAATTCGTGGAATGAGCATGCGTTTGCAGTCATCCAGAAATGTATTTAAATCTTTATAAATTGAATTTGATATTATCCCAGTTCTTACCCGCGTTTGAAAAGCTCTTTCCACATCATCCCAGATTATTCTCTCTCGTATTTTCATTGTAGCTTCACTCATGCCAGCTCCGGTTTTCAGCAACTCCTTGAATCTTCTGAGCAACTGTCATCTAAAAAAATGACATCGGCTCCCAGTAGGACCGCAGTAAATCCCATTCATGGTCACGTCTCACAACCGTGAGATGGGTGATCACAGGACACGACGAAATCACAACGAAAGGCCAGCGAAACTCTCGTGTGTTTTGAGGACATGAAGCGACCCAAGAATGACAGCTTTCTGCATCCATCACGCAAGTGCCGTGGCATATTTTTGGCACGCGGGTATGGCTTTAAGGTTACAAACCAGTGATAGTTTCGCACCTCCGAGTGCCGAACGCTCCAAGGGAGATAGAGTCAATTGTCCAAAACGAGAAGTGCCAAATTTTCTGGAACTACGATTTTCAGGCAGCAGTCTCCGTTGCACGCTTGAGTTCTGACATCGTTCTCCAAGACTTCTAGAAATAAACTATACTCGTAATCGAATTCTCGGCTGCGGCCAACTACAACATCACTGCCATGGAGAAGGAAAAGGAGGAGAGGTATCAAGACCTTAAAATGGAGCTGCAACGACTGTACGCAAAATATTCGGTTAAAGTAATTGTCCTTGTGATCGGTGCTCTCGGAGATGCGAAACTCTCACTGGTTCGTAACCTTAAAGCCATACCCGCGTGCCAAAAATATGCCAAGGTACTTGCGAGATGGATGCATCTTACGGTCGCAAGTCGTGGCCATAAAATTATCGCGTTTCTGCTGGGAGCCGGAGTCATTTTTGGATGGCAGGTCCCCCCAGCCGGGACATCAGTTACTGTGCCTATTCCAAGTCTTGACAGTAGCAAAGAAGATGCGCGAAACGTAATCAGCGTGAGTTTGAAGAGATCGCATGATGGTTATTATAGAATAGAAACGTAAACTTTACTTTGACTTATTACTGTAACAAATTAGTGTCCAAAATTCTGCGTTTGGTGATCAAGATTGTTTAAGATGTAACTGCGTGAAAAAGTGTGCGTAAAAGCTGTGCAAGTGCAATAAGGCGAAATTGTATTGTAATTCATAATGTCATAATTCGACATCTTGCGTTAACAAGTAATCAGTATATTATAACTGCATTCAATTTTACTTTCTAAAACATAACCGTACATTAATACAATTCTGCATTCTTAATTTACCCATAATATATTTGGCCCATCTTAATATGCCTTAACTCAAGCCAGGTGAAGTTGCTTCCGACTTTGCCTAAGGTACATTTAGCACGCCTAATTTCACCTGCATTTATTCCAGGAAACCCCGAAATCACGAAATATTTCGGACTTTGCCTAAAACCCATCCGCAATACGCTTAGGCGAACTTAGGTTTGCCGCCCCTTCGGGCCTTGCCGGTAACATATATATAAAACATTGAATGCGAATTTATTTTTATTTTTCTCTGCTGAAAATTGCAAATTATTCCTTTTTTCTATAGGGAAAATTAGAAATACGTAGAATACACATAGAAAAAATGTCTTTCCTATTTTGTTTTGTAAACTTCAAAGTCTTCTCTTGAGATTATAGAAACTATCTTTTGGTATAAGTACAATTATTTGATCATTTATTATTATTATTCGAATAAACGTAGTAACTTCACAATAGTAATTTTTTGAATAGTGGCGCTATATCCTGGCTTGTTATTATCTTATTGTAAAAATAAATTTATTAATATAAAATTTTACAACTAAAACTTTTTCCGTGTACCTATTTGGTAGAAAATTAACTTTTTGTTGCAAAATAATATTTTCGGGTTGAAAATTCAACTGCTTTGTTGAAAATCTGTTCTTATTTTTTTTAAACTCATTTGTTAAATATTCTTTTTTTTTAAGATACATAATTTTAGCTGAAAATTCAGCTATTTTGTTAGGTATTTTATGTTTCTGTCAAAAATTCAACTATTTTATTAAACATTTAATTATTTGGTTGAAACTTTAACTTTTACGTTGAAAGTCGATATAACTGTCTTCTAAAATATTTGTTTTTTTGGCTTGAAATTTCAACTATTCCGTTGAAAATGCAACAGTTTTTGGTTTATGGTTAATCCTTTTTGTTTAAAAATTCGACTAATTGGTTGAAAATTCATCTTTGTAGGTTGAAAATTCAACTATTATTGAAAATTTGTCTCTTTTGCTTGAAAATTCGGTTGTAAATTCAACTGCTTGGTTAATCAATTATTTTGTTATTGTTGAAAATTCAAATATTTGGTTGAAAATTCATGGGTGTAGGTCCAAAATTCAACTATGTGGTTCAAAATGTAACTCTTTGTGATCGAAGTTAATTCATTTTTGCTTCAAAAGTCAACCATTCGGTTGAAAATTCGTCTCTAAAGGTGGCAAATTCAACTATTTAGTCAAAAATTCGTCTCTTTTGCTTAAAAGTACAACTATATGGTTGTTAATGCTACTTTTTGGTGAGAAATTAATTATTTTGTTTGTTGAAAATTCAACCATTTGGTTGAAAAAACATATTTTTTGGTTAAAAATTCATCTTTTCGGGTTTAAAAGTCAACTTTTTGCAAAAATATTCGACTTTTTAGCATGAAAACTCAACTAACTGATAAAGTCTGGAAAGGAACCGGTGGTCTAGAAGCCCTGATACTATGCTACTACTATTTAGTTAAAAAATCATCATTCTTGATAAAAAATTCATATTTTACAGTTCAAAAGTCAACTATTTTCGACAAAATATACTTTTTATTCCAATTTTAATTTTTAAGCATAATCTCAAACGTGTTTCATATTGAATTAATTATGGTACATATACATCAATTTGAAGTAAATTATGTATTCGTTATTGTGACCTCATGCCGTGGGGTTTAAGCTTTGCTTTCTATAATAACAATACAGATTTTTATAAATGAACAAATAACCTTTTTAAAAATATTTGAGATATAATAGTAATGAATTACATTTTTTATTAACTAAATATGCGTTCGAAGGTAGATTATTTAACTCTCTTTTCAATTCTCATAGTTACGGGTTCCGCAACGTCAAGCAAAACATCTGCTTTAATTTTTATGTCCTTGTCTGGCGTGATTTGATCCTTTATCAAAACATATTTACGAAGCAAAGTAGCTATTAGAATCTTGATTGACATCATAGCATACACACCTCCTGAAAAATGGTTAAATTTATTTATAACAATACCGGAAACAAATAGCTATGTATCAAATTCAACTATTTTATACATATTATTTTAATGTGTATAATATTATAATAATATTAATAATTGGAATACCTATACAGTTTCTTGGCCCCAAACTAAAAGGCATATAACAATATGGAGTTCGTTTCTCAACTCTTTCAGGCAGAAATCGATCTGGATCAAATTTTAATGGATCTGGCCAATACTTCTCATTACGATGAAGTGCAAATACTGAAGTCAGTATTCCGCAACCTTTTGGTAAATTGCATCCATCTGAAAAAAGGATATGAAAAAGATAATTATATTTGGTAAATATTGTGAAAAATCGTTGTGATTTTGAGATTAAAATAAATTTACTCAGATTACTAAACCTAGGAAAAAATCTTCTTGCAACTTTCGTCCAAGTATAGGCACAGGAGGGAAAAGTCTCATCGTTTCTTTAATTACTCTTTCCAAATATTCCAATTTTTTTAAGTCTTCAGATTCCACAGGTCTTTCATCCGGACTCTCAGAGCCATAAATTTTGTAGAGTTCTTCGTAGACTTTATCCTAAAATAGTTTATTGGTCTATCATAAATCTTCAAAAGTAATTTTGATTTCTAAATGAAAATAATTATTGATAATTGATTAAAATTGAAGGAAAAAGAAATTTTGTTATGTTAGAGAAATTAAGGGGCCGTGTATAAATTACGTAGAGTCTTTTGGGTGGGGGATCAATTTTTCCAATAAGAAAAAGTCGATAAAAATCAACTAAAATAGCATTTAGTTTAACGAACTTCAATATATATATTTTTCAATATTTGTTTCTCGTTCATTGATAATAGTAAAATGAATGCTATTTTAGTCTATTTTTATCGATTTTTTTCGGAAAAATGGGTTAAAACAACTTTTACAAATTTCGGGAACTAGAAGAATTCTGAATTATGAACTACTATTCATATTTTGCGTCGTTTTCGAGAAAAATGCAATGTTTCATGGCTTAAAATAAAAAAGTCGTTTCGCTCAAAAACGTGTAGTACGATTTTTTTCATTCTCAGCTGAACACAACCGGGGGCATCTCCAAAAGCAGTGAAAATAAACGTCAGTTTTTACTGAAACTACTATAGTCTACAAATTATGTCTTGGTATGAAAAAATTCAACTTTTTTACAGAAATTTTATCATTTGTGGATAAAACTGCTAACCGTCTGATTAGAAATTATTCTGTGTCGGTACAAACTTAACTATTTGGTCGTAATTTGATCTACTTTGTTAAAAATTTACTTTTATAGTTGAAGGTATATCTTTGGTAGAAAATTTAACTATTTTGTTCTTGGTTCGGTTTTTCTTGGTTAAAAATTAATTTCTTCAACTGAAAATATAACTGGTCTATTTTTTGGTTGCAAATTTATCTCTTTTAGTGAAAAAATCAATTGTTTGGTTAAAACTGCATGTATTTGGTTAAAAAATAGTCTTTTTAGTACAAAATCCATTTTTTGTGTAAAAAATGCAACTGCTTGGTTACAAATTAATGTTTTTTAGTTGATGCTTCAAGTATTTCTTGAAAATTCTTAGTTTTTTGTTTAATTCAACTATTTCTGATTTAAAATTCAAAAATTTTTTTGTTTGTTTAGAAATCTAACTATTCCACTTTGGATAACAAATTCATGTTTTTTTCTTTAAAGGTTCGACTATTTGGGAAAATTTTTTTGTTAGAGATTCAACTATTTGGTTAAAAATGTATTTTGTTGAAATTTTATCCTCTTTGGTAGAGAATTAATCTTCTTGATTGAAAATACAACTTCGTAATTGATCATTAAATTATTAGGTTTAAAACGTATTTTTTTTTGTAGAAAGTTCCTCTTTTGGGCTTGAAAATTTAACATTTTGGTTGAAATTTTGTCACTCTATTGACTAAAAATTCCTCGAAAAAATCTTTCTTAACTAAAAATGTAACTCTTGTTGCAAATTCGTCTTTTTTGTTTAATTTAACTGTTTTTAATTTAAGATGAAAATCTTCTCTTGGTTAAAATACACAATTACATTTTTTGTTGAGAATTCATCTTTTTAGTTGATAATTCAACTACTTGGTTTAAAGTTTAATTTCGGGTTCTACTTTTCTTGTCATCTTTTGGCAATTCGATTGATAGAAACATTGTTTTATCAAAATAAAAAGTTATTGTGTTGATAATGAAGTTTGGTATTGAAAATTAATTAAAAAAATGTTAATCTAATTTCCAGAAATATAATGTTCTGCTCTTTTGAAACGAACTTGTATGTCGGGATGAGAAGCTAGCATCATCAGTGTGAAACAATTCACGCGAGCTACAGTATCATACCCCTGCAAATTATAAGAAGAATTACTCACAGTTGGATATAATATAAATTTTTTCCACTGCCGGGAAATAGGAAATAAATACAATTAAAAGCATTTTTATCTTACTTTTTGAATTTATATTTACTTATTTTATGTGTATAAACTGTAAAAAATAATTACAGCCGTTATCATCGTGTCAGAATGTTCACGAACTTCCTCGTCAGTGAAGTGTCCATTGTCTGCCATTTCTAACATTAAATCCAAAAACGATTTTTTCTCTTTTTTATCTGAAAAATCACATATTTTAAAACATAATTCAAACCGAAAGAGGATTTTAGATAACAGTCACATTGTTTACCTTCATTTCGAAATGATTCACTTTTCAGATAATTTCTTCTCTCTTCAATGACCTATAAACATAGTACCCCGGCGGAAATATCATGTATAGTTTATATATAGTGTGAAGTATTATATATAATATTCATTTATTTCATATGAAAACTGTATAAAACAAATGAATATTATGTATAATACTTTACATTTAATATAAACTATATATAATATTTCCGCCTGGGTATTACTGCATTTTCAAGATAAACAGAAAATATTTGTTCTACACTCACTGAATTTCGTTAAGCGTATACGTAAAGAGTATAAACACGTTCTTGAATTTGATAAGAATACAAATCAAATGAATAGTATAATAATCTTACATTCATTGTGAAACTTTTTAAATATTTTATAGCGTTATAGAACATTTTTGATGCGTGGGTCATATTGAAAATTATATCTGAATGAAGCCAAGGTGTAGTTGGTCTTAGGGCTGCCATTTCAAATACTCTGAAAAGAAAAAGAAATGAGAAAAATTTGTCACAATATCTACTTGGTTTCTGACTGTTTCAAAAGATCGATTGTACCTTTCAGATGCTTCTATATATTGTTCAATAGGTTTGGTTTTGATTGTTACAGGCATCCCCAATGAGCTTTCTAAAAACAATATAAATTTTTGACAGTAGATGAATCATTAATTTCTTCATACTAATATTCTGTATAATTCATGCTACATACATACAAGTGGATATCAAAAGTCACTAATTTTTTATCAAAAATGGTAAACATCTTCAAAAACGAGTTCTTAGAAGAAGAAGAATATTAATTTATTTCTTATCCTGTATTTTTTATATGTAATTATGGATATTTTTGCAAAAAGAAAAAAATTGTTGGTCGAATAACAAAAGTATCTATTTCAAATCTGCATAATTTTAATAAGACCGGGGATAACAGCTCAAGAGGAGTTAAAAAAAGGGAAAAGTGGGTAATTTTTCACGAAAAAGTGCAACAATAGGGAAAAGTAAAAACATTTATTTTTACATACAGAAAAGAAGAAGAAACCCTTTGCAAAAACTAGTTCTATTATTGAATTTACTTACTTTCATTTTAAATGGGCCTTCAAAAACTGTCTAATTACAGAGTTAAACTATTAAATCAATTATAAATTTCAAACCTCTGTCAAAATTAATCCTATTTCATTAGCGCAATATTCACAGTTCCAACATTCTTAATTTTTTTTTGTACCAACCTAAGTTTAACTGAAATAATTCAATCAACTTTTATTATTTTTTTGTTGAAAATTCAACCATGTGGTTAAAAAAACATATTTTTTGGTTAAAAATTCATCTTTTTGGGTTTGAAAGTCAACTTTTTGCAAAAATATTCGACTTTTTAGCATGAAAACTCAACTAACTGGTAAAGTCTGGAAAAGAACCGGTGGGCTAGAAGCCCTCATACTATGCTACTACTATATGGTTGAAAAATCATCTTTGTTTATCATCTTTCCCTAGTTGAAGATTCATCATTCTAGTTAGAAATTCATGTGTTATTCACTAGATTTAGTAATAAAATTTGAGACTGTTGAGCTCAATTGATAAACTTTAGAAAAGTCATATTTATCATATTATTTAATTTTGCAAGTTAAAAAAAAATTAAGCTTGCACTACACATGGTAGCATATTCTATTTTTTAATATACTGATGTTGTAGATATAAAACGAACATGGGTTGCTGTTACAGTTTTTCTTTTAAATTAATCGTAAAAAGAGAAAGGAAAAGGTGGAAGATTTTCGAGAATAGGAGGAAGACTGTGATACCTGTAAATGCATTTTTATGTCATAGTACATATTTCTACTAAAGAAATTTCGAATAAATAATTAAACCCTAATAAAGTAATCAAAGTTTCATACCACAAATGTTACGGAAGGAAGTGAAAGTGAGGTAAGAATACACTTCAAATTCCGATCGATCAACTTTCCCAGCCCACTCATTCATTAATAATATCGAAGTTTTTTGAAAAATTGCTACAAATGAATGCAGAATTTTCGGAACGAATGCTGGTTGAATCAATTTTCGATGAACACGCCAAACATCCCCTAATTGGAGAAATAAAATTATTTGAATAATTTTCTTCCTTTTTATTATAGGGGAAACCATCCTACAGTGGATAATGATTGAAAGTAGATATAATCTTAATTAGCTGGAAAACTAGCAAAAAAGGTTCATTATTTTTGTAAGTATAACATTTCAGCGAGGATACTATACTTTCTGACGAAGTTTCATTGAAATTTTATAATTAATTAATGTGTGAAAGCAAAAAATTAATTGTTAACCTGTAAACAAAATTCTGCAAAATTCTGTCATCATATGTCAGGTTAAATGGTATCAAGATTAAAGATCTCGTACCAATCGTACCAATCTCACGGAATATCAGAGATAAAAAAATGTCAAAAATTTATTAAAAATAATCATAGCTTCAACTATTATTTACTTAAAAAACTGATTTAAATTGTAAGTATAATAATGATAAAAAATATAATTATCAAGGATTCAGTATTCTGTCATGCCTAGTAGCAATACCAGAAACGAAATATCTATTGATGGATAGAGGTGTCAAAATCGTACCCTTGAGCGGGCCTAATAAAAATGTTTATTACACGTGATTGACTAATTTTGTGACAGTTTGTTTCTATAAGAATATTCAATTGAATATTTAAGCTTTGTTTCAAACAGAACATTTTTCTTTATTTTTGGAAACTGTTGCAGTCAAATGCTGTTGAATCTTTTCCTATCTACTGTAGGGTGGTTTCCCCTATATTTTAAAAAGTGATCATATTTCTTAGATTAAATTCATAAATATTCACATGTTGTTCAAAATTAACAAGAACTCACGTGGTGCTGTAACTAAGCCATTGCCTATCCAAGCTTTAGCAAAATCGTAAATTGCGTGCTTCTCAGTCGTTTTAGAGCTAAGAAGGACTGTCTTAAAATATAAAAAAAAACAATCAAATAAACAATATAAAAGATGATTTTAAAAATTAACAAATTCGATTATAATTAATATTTCTCTTTACTTTGATGTGTTCTGGTTCGTGAATGATGACCGATACATTAATGCCCACTATGAACCGGCATGGTGAAGCATAAGTATTAATGAGATTAGAAATTTGTTGCAAAATATCTGGAAAAATCATTTTAAAAAAGTGAGATAAGTAGAAAATAAGTCATTAACTGAAAATTATTATATAAACCAATATATTTGGGTGACTTAAATTAATAAAAGTTTCTTTCATTTGAAGTGAAACATCTCAAAAAGCTTATATTGGTGAAGAAAACTGCATTTTTTTAAATATTTTAAAAAAGGGCATCTAGGGTAGCAAAACCAATAAAAGAGGTGCGTCCTATTGTGTGCTAAGGTCAAAGATCAAATTCTTTCTATTTCATAACTGAGGCTCATTTAATTATATGTATACGATTTGCAAAAAAACAATTCTTAAATGTATGTATCATGTAAAAAAACCACGAATTTTTATGTTTTGGGCTTAGTTTAACAATCCTGGAGGTCTATTTGTTTTTTACAGAATCGAAACTTTTTGGAGGATATTCCCTCAAATCAAAAAAAAAGTTTTTTGTTTGAGTCTCACCCTACTATGGGGCCGTGCACAAATTACATAAATTCTTTTCTATGGGGTAAAGGGTTACGATTTTTTCATTCCTTCTCACATGGGAGGGGGGGCGAGTACGCGGTCAAAACCATTTATTACGTAAGATATTTTCAATGTTGAGAATCACTCGAAAACAAAAGTTAAACAATTTGGTAGAAGATTCAACTATTTGGACGAAAGTAGAATTACTCTGTTAAAAATTAATTTCCTTATCTAAAGATTCATCATTCTTGTTAAAAATTCATTTATTATTCACTACTTCTCTTTTTTTATTTAACTTCTCGTTTATGTGGATCAATTTAACTGTTTTCGATTAAAAATGAAAATTTATTCTTAGTTAAAATATCAGCTATTACATTTTTCATTGAAAATTCATCTTTTGAAGCTGAAAATTCAACTACTTTGTTGAAGAATCATTTTTTAAAAATAAAACTTGATTTTTTTAATTACAAATCCAACTCTTTTGTAGGAAACTCGTCTTTTTGGCTGGCAAATTCAACAATTTTCTAGAAAATTCAACTGTTTTGTAGAAAACTAGTTTTTTTATTGAAAATTAATGTTTTCTAATGAAAACTTAACTATTCTATTTTTGCCTGATTCAACTGTTTGGTTAAAAATGAATTTTGTTGGAAATTCGACTTTTTTGGTAGAAAATCAATCTTCTCGGTTGAAAATTTAACTCTCCGCAGAAAGCTTATTTTTTAGCTTCAAAATTCAATATTTTGGATGAAATTTGTTTTCCTTATCGAGTGAAAAATCTTCCTAGGTTGAAAATTCAATCTTTTTTTTTCTTTTGAAAATTCGTCTTTTTTATTTCAAATTTCATCTCTTGTGGCTGAAATTTAATCTTTTTTGATCAAAAATGCAACTGGTTGAAATTCAGTTTGTCTTGCTTAAGGATTCAATTCTTTGATTGAAAATTCGTATTTTTTTGGTTCAATTCAAATGCTTTTATTTCAAATGGAAATCTTCTCTTCTTTAAAATCTTAACTATTACATTGTTTGTTGAGAATTCATCTTTTCTGGTTAAAAATTCAACTACTTGGTTGACAGTTGAACTACTTTGCTAATTCAACAGAAATAATAAGGTTTTACCCCCCCCCCCCTTAATCTTCTTACATTACTTTTGGATGACCCCTAAATAAATTTACCAAAAAAATTAGTCGTGAAAATTTACGTCAGATAGGAGGGGGGGGGGGGTCAACATTTAGAGATCCTACAAAAGGAGGGTACGTCATTCCAAATTTTAGAAAAAAAAACTATACGTAATTGAAACATGGCACCTATGTACATATACATTATACATGTCATATACATGACAATATTAATAATACAATTATATTTAAAACGAAAACTTACTTGTAGATGAAATATCTCCAATAAAAATATATGCGGATCCAATTAGAGGAAATGCTCTTGGTCCACGGATGTGAGAAGTTTTTTGATATAATTCTCTATTTCCGAAAAAGTGGTGAATAGCGAAAAGAAGCAAAAAAACACTGATTATAATAATAGCTATTGTTGCCAACATTTTCTGAAATGAAAATTTTCATATCTTTTATTACATATTATTTAACAGATTATTCTAAAATTTTGATGAAATTAAAGGTTAACATATGCAATAGATATAATAGAATAATGATAATAATAATAATATAAAAATTAGCTTTACACTCTAAAGTTGCACAAACCTTTAAAAGTTATTTTTTTTAATGAAATTATTTAAATTGGTGAAATATAATATGTGAAAAATCACTCACGGGAATTGATAACAAACTGATTTCGCCAATGCAATTTCATTCGATTTTATGTTTTAACTGCTGAATAACACTTGACAAAAGAAAACGTAATTATAGATGTTTACTCATCATGCATATATAATTAAATACAATGTACCTTAAATTTTATTACTATGAATTAATCTAATTACTCGACATAGTGAATGGGATGGAAAAAGTCTAGAAACGTAAAAACTATATTACAAATTCATTTGCTACTTACTACTTTTTTTTAAATAGAGAATTATATTGAAAAACCATCTTACATCTTCGGACCAATGGAATTTCCTCTAATTAGGAATGCTTATCTTTTTATGGGAAATGCTTGAGGGAAGTTTTTAGTTTAAATATCATTTATTAATATTAGGATGTATAAATTAAGTCATTTAAAATTGACTTTGGAACTCGATTTTCATTTTGAGGTGGACATAGATGACTTTCGAAATTTTATATTCAATTAATAAATGAATTTTAATGGTTTCTTCCCTTCAAAAAATTGGATATAATATTATTTTAATATATGTTTACAAGATATGTAAAATGTATTTATTTCACAGGAGGAAAAAAAACTTTTCTAGAATTTTAATGTACAATCGTTTGAGAAAATTATGTTGTTTTTTGTGCGATGGACTTAGCACCGTTCAGATTTCACTGGTATTATAAATTAAAATGGCACATAAATTGTGAAGGAAATCATATGATATACATACTTTTATTTATTTCATAAACAAAGAATACTATTTAACAGAGAAAAAGAACATTTATAATACTAGCACAACATTTTTTGGTTTCCAATAATAATATGACCAATTTTCAAATAATCTTTTTAAAATCATACAATATCCGTCGGATTGCTAAAAAGATAGAATGTTTTAATATACTTAATTCATTTAGTTTGAATTGCTTCTCATTTTAAAATATTTTAATACACTATAATATTAAATTTTGGGCTGAAAAATTGCGAAAAGCTTAATTTTTTCACTAAGGTAGGTGTAAAAGGCGAGAAAGTATGATTTTGAAAGGAAACTCAGTTTCATCAAACTTGGACTTAAAACATCAATTTCATAGTGCACATGTTTAGAAAATTTATCGAAAAATTATCTTGCAAATCTACCCACTTTTTTGTAAAGAAAAATATATGTTGACGATAGTTTAAAAATATGCTTATCTGTGCGACACGATATAAAACTAGAAATTTTTTAAACAATATACAAAAAAGTATTGTGAGAATTACGACGCAATTATTCACATGACTTTTTTTATCAGTCAGACTATTTTTTACATGACACTAAAGTTCGCACCGTTCATAAGAAAAATGCAAGTACAAAAAATGCTTTTTTTTAGTGTGCTAGACCTACATTTTTATGGCAGAAAATAGGATCATACAACACTACAAAGTACCTTAGAAATTTTAAATATGGTATCTACACCATTTTAAACCCTAAGATTACAAAAATTGATGACACTCAATTAATTTTTAGGGTCGAAATTGTAATGCTGATAATAGCAGAATTTGATGAAAAAAGACAACAAAGAAGTTTGATCCCTCTAATACATATATAATCTGCCCTATTTATACACGCCAAAATTTCCAATATTCATAGTAAAAAAAGCACTGACATCAAATTTTTAACTTTTATGATGATAACATTCGATCCCAAAAGAACCCCGAAACAGTTTCATTAGTTCCATATATTATGCTCAGGGGATGAACATTTTTTTTAGACCCTTGGAATCAAATTTCTGCAACAGAATTTTGAGTTTGTGTATTTTTGGTGAATTTTGTAAAATCTTATCATTTTTTGTACTTTCGTTATATTGCCAAGTTTACGAATTTTTAGAATGAAATAAAAATCACATTTTTTCCTATATTTTTAATAAACATCCATTATATAAATCGTAGATTTTGTGCAGAATGATCTTCTTACCTGAATCTGACGGTGTGAGGTGATATCCTTAATTCATGGTCGTTCTTCAGATATTGCTCATTAAACATTTTTTCACAAATCATGCTCAGGACCAAGAAACCGGAAAATGACCGGAAATTTCTACGTTGACAGGGAATTTTGTTCAATTTTCATTAAAAAAATTTAAACTTTACAAAATAATGGTCAGTTTCAATTTCAGCAGCAGCACATAATAAAACGTCATTAATGGTAAAAAAACTATCGGTAAAAATATGCATCGAGTAAGAAAAGCCAATATATTAAATTTTAGTTATAGACTGCCACTCTTTCCCCTATTCCCATCTTTCCCCCTGTTTTTGAAGAATTCCTTTTTTTCTCCTGTTTTCAAGAAAGTACCCCTTTTTGTCCCTGTTCTCGTTTTTTCACTGCGATCATGTGAACTGAATTAATAGAACCCAGTAAGAAAATCCAACTATTTTTGGTTGAAAATGAATTCTTTTTGGTTAAAAATTGAACAATTTTGTTAAACATTCATCCTTTTCGGTTGAAAATTAAACAATTTTTGGTAGATAATTCGCCTATTTGGATAGAAAATTCATCTTTCTTGATTGAAAATTATATTTTTTGTTAAAAATTTACCTTCACAGGTTGATAATAAAAACTTTCGTAAAAAAGATTCGTTTTTTTTGACTTTAGAACTCAACTATTGGGTCAGAAATTTAATTATAAGCAATATATTTCAACTTGAAGTCTTAGGACTTTAAAGCATTTCATATTGAATTCGATATGGTACCTATATATTAACATTATTTAAAAGAATTCACTTCGCTAATTTCGTGAAAAAAAATTCTATTTCCGCTGCTTTGAGACCATTTTTGGCTGCAAAGTCTGTAGATGCCAAAAGCAATTTTTATTCGTATGACCGAGAACAAATTTAAAAAATGGGATTTTGTTTGACGATAAAAGTGGCGACATAGAAGAATATTGGCCAAAAATTCTATATAATTTAGTTACTTTCGACAATAATTAACATAATTTTATATATTTATAGGTATTTTTGTAATAATAGAAGAAGTTTTTGTCAAAAAAGCAATTAAAAATTATTGCTTTTTCGTAATAATTAGAGATTTCCATTCGGCATGATTTTTATCAGCATAATATTACCAGCAGGCCATTTTGCTAGGTTTCTAATATATCAAAAAAATCATTAAAATTGTAAGAACGCATTGAAAATAACCCAAGAAATCATCATGTTTTTATATTTTTACTAAAAAATTATTATTTCTTTCTCATTACGGATAACAAAAAACCTATAAAATTTCCTAATTATATTCTTAAGTTCTGAAGCATGTTCAATAACTTTTCTGCAAATTTCATACCAATCAATGAAACCATTCTCTAATTATCACCATTATAAAATCAAAAAATGTTTCTTCTTGTGCCAAAATCTGTTTTTTGCTTCAAACAAGCTTATCGTATTTACAATTTTTTAGAGTAAACACTATTTTTTAAGTTGACATCTACAACTTGTATTGGTATCTCATTATCGTATAGTAAATAACTATGATATTACACAAAGAAAATGATTGAAAATCAGATTCATATGATTTTTGTGTTTCAGATAATTCACTGGATTTCTTAAATATTAAATATGTTAAATATTTGAAAATATTTGTATATTAGTCATTACTTTTGTAAATATAATGGAGAAAACTGTAAAAATAGGAATATAAAAATGTTTTCAAATATTTAACATCTTTCCTGATGCAGAAATTAAGTAAATTATCTGAAATACAAAAATAATATGAGTCTGGTTGTTAATCATGTTTCTTCTGTATTTGCATAGTTGTACACTTTGCGATAGTGTGACATCAATAAAAGTTGTATATGTATACCCGAAAAAAGTTTTTGCTTCAAAAATTTGTAGGCGACGTTCTTGATGAAAACTTTCTTAAAATTTCGTCATATTTATACGGGTTCAAGAGTAATGAGATGTGTGATATGCATAAAATGGTTGCAGATTCAATGAATTTGGTATGAATACAAAAAAGCACCTTTCTGAGTATAAAATGGTGTGGAATCGATAATGAACTAGGGTCAAACCTGGGCCAGGCCCGGCGATCTAATCTGGCCTTTATGGCAAGCCCTATTCAGATTTAGCGTCTTATCCTAGCTTCACCCAGACTTGATCCCCAGGCCAGGGCCTAGTTTTTCCATGCTTGGGCCCGGTTAGGCCCACGATAAAATTTTCGCACGCGACACAACTATTTGTATGAAAAATCATCTTTCTTGATATTAAATTCAATATGATACCTATATATCTATGGAACGCGTAAACTCGACTACTCCTTACAGTGGGAAATTAATTTTTCCTGCCTAGTGAGAAGGCGAGTTCGGGCCTGGCCGCTGAGAGAAGGCATAAATTCGACTAAGTAGCGAAAATCGGGTGGCTCTCAATTCCCGGAACAGTTCCCTAAGCCAAAATGTGAACTACCGTGTCGAGGGCTGAATGTGACCAGGTTGTGGTGGCATATATGGTGCCCATGGGGTACCTCTGGGCGACTTCTCAGAGTAAAATTGCCTTACCTCTACAAGCGGGGCTCTGTAGAAATTGACCAAATATTTCACTAGCATTAAAGCTCATGGGGGATTACAACCTTGGGTGGAAGCTAAAGTCAAAGTGATCGACAGCAAAGACCTCCCACGGCCAGTCAAGTTACCGCTTTGTATTCCTAGTGTATCCGTAGAACCCACAGCAGTACTGAAAAGGATAGCAATCCAAAACCCAACCATTAAAATGGAAGGATTGAAGGTTATCGATGTCAAGGCGAGTAGACAAGCTACCTAACTTGTAATGACTGCAGATCCAGGAGTGTTCAAGAGTTTCCAGAAGATCGACTACAGGTTTTACCATGGGTTGGAGAGGATCAATATAAAGATCCTCGCAAAAACCAGAGCCACACACGTAAACAGAGCTCCAGATTAGGCTTCAGAAATGGTGGAGGAGACAACTGAAAGTCAATATGGACACTAGATGTCCCTCTTCCAGTCTGGATTTCACCAAGATAAATATTCACCACGCTAAAGGAGCGTCTGCTATCTTACACAGACTTTGACAGCGAAACGAACGTCTTTTGCCTTAATACAAGAATGTTGGGCTTACAAGGCGAAAGTTAGAGGATTAAGTAACAAAAGCGGATTAGTAATTTATGATAGTTTCATAGAAACTCCTAAGGCTGCACTTTATATCAGAGCCGATAATAAATGAATTAGATTACCACGGCTCTTTTCTAGAGGATAGGTGGCAATAAATATTACATAACATTTGACTCTCAAGACCCACCATCTGGGAAATGTCCAAATCTGGTGGACTGCTACTGCGCTAAAATGTTGGCCTTTCCTCATCGTATGTGACGCTAACGCACATCATTTGACTTGAGGTAGTAAGTAAGGGCCACAGGGGTAAGTCTTTATTAGATTACCTCCTACCTACTGATTCAGCTTTATTGAATCAGGGTAATACACCACCCTTCGCGATATCTAGATGTCGCGTTCATATACAGGCATGCTTCTCCTTGACAGACGATACAACCTTACAGCAACATACTATGATACTTCTAGGGAAGATTCCACCCTGGTGGAATCCTAGACTTGAAGACCTAGAAAAAATATTCGACTCCTTGTTAACAGAGCTAAAAAGAATGATAGATCGGACTTGCACAGGGCAACATTAACAATGTGTGATAATGAGACACAAAATCCCATAAGGGGCTCATGGAGAAAGTGTTGTTAGGGAATCGATGATATACCTGACACTGCTAGACTCCAGAAGACATTAAGGGGTAACGCACTATGTCAACTGAAGGCATTATTATTGCCTTCGGGCGAAATAGCTGAGATAACTAGTGAATTCCTAGAGCACCTAATGAGGGTACACTTCCTGGGCTTGGAGTTGGATTAAACGAATGAGGAGGCAGCCCATGAGTTATACCACTAAGTAGGACCAACTTTTAGAGCCAGAATGAAAGATTGGAAAGTAGCCAGTCAAATTGTTACTCATTCAAAAATTAGATTGAGGAAATTTAAGGCAATCTTCATTCAAAAACCGGGTAAGCATACCTACTATAAGGCATAATCCTTTGGACCGATCAGCTTAATCTCGTTCATGTCGAAAAAACTAGAAAAATTAGTGGACCTTTACATGAAAGAGGAAATCCTAATGGAAATACGTAACCATAGGAATCAATTTGCTTCTCAAAAAGGCTGGTCTACCGTAGACGCTCTTTATGCGTTTACCTCCCGCATTAATAATACATTGCGGAAAGGTGAAGTAGCAACTGGAGCGTTTCTAGACATAGAGGAGGCATTCAGTAACACCCTAATTGAATCCATGTACGATTTTACCCAAACACATGGAGTTAGTGACACCGTAAAAAGGTGGATGCACTCCAGTGGGCGCTTGTCATTGATGACTTCATTCGTGTTTTATAGAATCGTGTTCTTACACTTAAGGTTATATATATGACCAGGCATTGCTGGTAACAGGAAAGCATGAGGGCACTTCAGTGGAACTCATCCAGTCATCGCTCAACATAGTAGAGCAATGGTCCAAGGATCGTTGTTTGTCCGATGACCCGGACAATACAGAACGCATGCATGTTACCAGAAGAAGAAAGCTTCCTGGCCTTAGAAATCTTAAATTTTATGGTAGGGAAGTAGAATTTTAAAAAGCAGCAAAGTATTTAGGAGTAATATTTGACCCTGAATTAACCTGGAAACTCCATTTTGACGCAATGGTAAAGAAAGCTAAGATGGCTTTTTGGACCTGCAGATGCGCAATAGGGAAAACCTGGGGCTTAAACCCCAGGATTATTCACTGGTTATATACAATGATAATCGGACCCATAATAGCATATGCATCGAGGATCTGGTTGAAAAGGACTGAACTAATCAGTACTATAAAACAACTGGAAAGTCTCCAAAATGAAATCTACTTGGCCATCACTGTTGCTACGAAAACAACACCAACAGCAGTTCTTGAGGTCATGCTGGACATCCCGCTGTTACACATTTTCGTAAGGAAGACTGCATCAGCGGAAGTCCATAGACTCCTAGTAGGGGGCAACCTTAGTGATGTTGAGGAGAGAGATCAACATGATATCAGTAAGCGCATTCTGTGCGAGGATAATATTCTCACTATGGGAATCGATGTTATGTTGAGGAAATTATCATGATGAAGGGAGAAAGGAAGAATTATTTATACCCGGAGGCATCGCTTGGTACACAAATGACTCTAAAGACTTCTTGGGAACAGGGGCTGGAATATATGGGAAGAAGCCCAGGGCTCAGATAACAACAGCAATGGGCATATTCCCTACAGTTTCCCAGTCAGAAATAATAGCTATTAAGGCTTGCCTGGAGGAAATTTGTAAGCAAGCTTATGAAGGCCAGCCTGATCTGGGTTCCCAGACATAAAGATATTGAAGGTAATGAGAAAGCAGATGCACTGGCTAAGAAGTGACTTCCACAACCCCTGATTGCCCCGGAACCGTACTGCAGTACCTCGTAGGTACTGGCGAAAGGAGCCATTGGTAAATGGCTCTTGGAGGAGCATGCGTGATGTCAAATGGAAATAAAAAAAATGGTGCATTTTAAGAAATTCATATCTGGTACATGTACTAAGAGGACCAATGGACTCTTGAACATGGAAAGAAGGCAGATCAATACAGTTTACGTGAGGAGACAGCTCATCACATAATTTGTGAATGTGAAGCACTGGCGAGCTTGAGAAGCGAATACCTGGGGGATTATTTGGATGAAGTTCCAAAAAGTACTTACCTCCGATTTATTGGAAACTTGGTATCCTTATGTATTTTGACTCGCTGATTACGAAAATGATGGTGAAAATAAACGCAAATTTCATTTTAAAGGTCAAAACCTTCGAAAACCTATCAAATTCATGTTTTTTCCGTTTAGTATTTAAATTATTAAAAATTTAGATAAGCTTTAGATAAAAGTTGTATATCTTTGAAAAATACACCTTTCATGTTTTTAACAGTTTTTCGTAAAAACCATAATTTTCTTAGAGAAAGAGGAAAATGTAGGTTCAAAGTGTAGAATTGCTTGGAATGGGACTCAGGGCACTCCTGTCCACCGGGAGTCGTTGGAAAGCAGAAGGTACGTGACCTACATTATTGGTGTGACCAGTCACGATGGTGCCTTTTCGCCCCCTACGATACGTTGGAAAGGGGTAGGGGTTTGACCAACATTATTTCGGTTACCAGTCACATGGGTGCCTCCCCAACAGTTTTAAAGTGAGAGTGAAATAGGAGGCGTTGGTGAAATTGTGAAAATCGATGAATGTAAAATAGGTCGTCGAAAGAACGAAAAAAGAGGCGTGGTGTAAGGCTCATGGATCTTGGGAATGATTCACAGAGGGCATTCTGGAAATCATCGACTTTAAATTTTCTCTGATAACAAAAGAGATGAAACTACCTTACTCTCTTCAATTCAAAATCATGTAGCCATTTGCACAGAAATCTAAACTGATTGCTGGAAAGGCTACTTGAGTTCGGAAGCTCATGGTTATAGCCATAAAACTGTGAATCACTCAGGAGAATTTGTAAACCAGGAAACTGAAGCGCACACATAGAACATCGAATCGTCCTGGCGTTGGATGCATCGCTCCCTATCGCGGGGAGGAGTTCGCCAAAATAACTTAGTAGACCATCTTTGCGAATTTTTACGGCGGCATCGTGTGAGGAAGCTAAATCAGATCCAATTTCGTAATTCATCACCAACCTCAAAATTTGTTATCCTGGCAAGGGCAACTAATGGTTTCGTTTTCTTTTAGTAAACTTTTGAAATACAAAAATGACAAAAAAATTAAAATACAAAAAACGCGAAAAAAATAAAACAAAATTAAAAAAGAAAACATGCACTTCAATGACCAAAATCCAACCTTCCCTTGGTGAAGTGCGTAAGCAGTCAATGCTGAAACTAAAGGAGTTTTGACAAAATATACTGGTTCGAACATTATCCCATTTTCGTCGAAAAATGATGTTTTTAGGCGATAAGTTTGAAAGATATAAAATACGTATTTTTTCAAGGGCTGCAACTTTTAATGCAGACTTTTCCCTCTTAAGTCAATATTTATCGAAATATAGTTTAAAAATTGAAAACCACAGTTTTTTGGTGTTTTGATCTTGAAAATTAAGTTCGTGGGTGTTTCCACTATCATTTTCATAATCAGCGAATCAAAATACATAGGTACACCAAGTTTCAAACAAATCGGAGGTAAGTACTTTTCGGAACTGCACCCGATTATTTTTCTGAAGCTGAAGAATTTCATGACATCTCCTGCAAATCAGTGTATACCTTCATGGTGAAGACTGACCTTATGAGAGCTACATAAATTTGAGTGTATAGTACAATAGGTTTTACTGCAGTGTTATAAGCAGCTGATTCCCTGCCTTCCCGAATAATAGTAATAATAATAAGCCTTGGTTGCAGAATATACCAAGGCTACAAAGTCCATATTGTAGTTCTCATAATGGGCTACCTTAGAGGTATGAAAGCTTCATTTCTCAGCCATCTCAACAATGTTTCGGCTTGCCAGCATCTGGGATCACTTCATCTGGTCCGTCGGCACTGTTCCTCATAAGATTCTGCAAAGATTGATAGCTCCAAAAAGGTATCCAGAGATGAAACCTACACCTCCAACTGTTCCGTCTGCCGCATCAGGTCATCCGCGGCTGAAGACCGGACTCCAAGGTCCTCGTAGAACAAAAGGAGCAGGACTGGATAACGTACACGCTCCGGTTGCATTGGGATTGATTGCTTTAAAAAACCATGATCGTAGCTTGCGGAGCCTACAACTTCTTACATATAGCCTCGGTGGCTCAGGCGGTTAGGCGCTCGGACTTCACATGAGAGGTACGGGGTTCGATCTCGCATTACCAAAATGCGTCCTTGACTAATGATTCATACCGGGTCAGCCTTGTAGAGACTATTCAAAAAATCGAACTCTAACAAAAGCGTCTTCAACATATTGGGCTGTAATCATCTTAAGCCTGAGAGGAAAACGAGCTTCCTTATTTTTCGATAATAATAATAATGGTGCCTATACATTAATTTCATTTTAAAAAAATTATTCTTTTATTATTCCCCAATTTTCGTGAAAAAGCATCCTATTTCCCCTGTTTTGAAAGTATATTGGGCTGTGAAATCTGTTAAAATATTATGTTTGTATGTTTTGTGTTTTATTTAAGGCTTGAACCCCACCCTGTGGGGTTCAAGCTTTGTGTGATGATCTGTAACGAAGAAGGGGAGGTGTGGAAAAAATGTTCGAAATATCATGACGCAGTTTTTCAACGGCCCCTAAGGGACTTTGCAATCATGGTTTACTTTCTTATACCTGGTAACGGTATATCACTATAATACCAATACAGATTTAAAAAAATAAAATAATAAATTTTTTTTAAATATTGAGGATATAATAATTATTGTTTTCTTTTTTTATTAACTAAATATGCTTTCGAAAGTAGTTTATTTCACTCTCTTTTCAATTCTCATAGTTACGGGCTCCACAGCGTCAAGCAAAACATCTGATTTAACTTTGATATCCTTGACTGGCGTGATTTGATCCTTTATTAAAACATATTTGCGAAGCAAAGTAGCTAGTAGAATCTTCATTGACATCATAGCATACACATTTCCTGAAAAATAGTTAAATTCATTTATAAAAATACCGGAAACCAATACAAATTTATTTTAAACCTTTATTTTACTTACATATGAATAATTTGTTTAGTTTTATTTCAAACATATTATACATATTATAATAATGTGTGAAATATAATAATTATATTCATAATTTAAATACCTATACAGTTTCTTGGACCCAAACTGAAAGGCATATAGGTATATGGAGTTTGTTTCTCAACTTCTTCAGGTGAAAATCTATTGGGGTCAAACTTGAATGGATCTGGCCAATATTTTTCATTACGGTGAAGTGCAAATACTGAAATCAGTATTCCGCAATGTTTTGGTAACTTGCATCCATCTGAAAAAAAGGATATGAAAAAGATGATTATGTTTTTTAAATACAGTGACAAATTATTATGGTTTTAGGACTAAAATAAAATTACTGAGATTACTAAACCTAGGAAAAAATCTTCTAGCAACTTTCGTCCAAGTATAGGCACAGGAGGGAAAAGTCTCATCGTTTCTTTAATTACTCTTTCCAAATATTCCAACATTTTTAAGTCTTCAAATTCGACAGGTCTTTCATCCGGACTCTCAGAGCCATAAATTTGATAAAGTTCCTCATAAACTTTATCCTAAAATATTGTATTGGTCTAGCATTAATCTTCACATATAACTTTCATTTTGAAATACAAATAATTAATAATAATTGATTAAATTTGGAGAAAAAAGAAATTTTTCATGTTAGCAGAAGGCAAGAGGCCGTGTATAAATCACCTTGAGCCTTTGGGTGGGGAAGGGGGGGGAGGGTAATATTTTTCCAATGCTGTCTTACGTGATGGGGGTCTCGCACGTGGCCAAAACCATTTCTTACGTACGTAAGATATCGTGAGATTTGTTCAGAGTCCCCCCCTTTACGTAAATCAGACTAAGATTTTATAAATTTAAACAATAAAATTTGTTTTTAAAAAATAAGTATTCAGTGTTACCAACATACAATTGTATAATTTCTTTACGATGTTGCGTAGTTTGATGCTTTATTTTCAAAGAAAAATTTCCAATTATCTAACCTTGTATTTTAAAAGTATTAAAAATGAACTTCAATGTTTATTTAAACTATTATTCTATAGTCTATAAATTATCGAAATTCCTTTTTATTTATTACATGCTTCACTTTTCTTTTTCTCGTTTTGTAATTTGATTAAAAGAAACAGCGTTTTCAATAACACGAATAATTATTGTGTTCATATAAAGTTTTCTATCAAAAGATAATTAAAAAAAGTTAATTCAATTTCCAAAAATATAACTTTCTGCTTTTTTGAAACGAACTTGTATATCGGGATGAGAAGCTAGCATCAACAGTGTGAAACAATTCACGCGAGCTACAGTATCATAACCCTGCAAAATATAAGAAGAATTACTCACGGTTGCACATAATATAATTTTTTTTACTTCCAGGAAACATAAAATAAATATAATTTAAAGTATTTTTACTTTACTTTTTAAGTTTATATTTATTTATTTTTCGGGATGAATAAACTGTAAAAAATAATTACAGCAGTTATCACCGTGTCAGAATGCTCACGAACTTCCTCGTCAGTAAAGTGTCCATTGTCTGCCATTTCTAACATTAAATCCAAAAATGTTTTCTCCTCTTTTTGATCTAAGAAATCACATATTTTAAAACCTAATTGAAATCAAAAATAGATTTTGAGTAATGGTCACATGGCTTACCGTCATTTCGAAATAATTCACTTTTCAGATAATTTCTTCTATTTTTAATTACCTATAAACATAAGATTATTGCATGCTCAAGGTAAACAGAAAATATTTGTGCTACACTCTTCGAATTTAAGTGAACCGTAGAACATGTTTCAACTTTCTGCATGTTTTACTCGCACCGAATTTCGATGAACGCAGATAGGCTCTTAAATTCTTGGAGAATAAAAATAAAATGAATAGGGGCTGTATAAAAACCACGTCAACCTTTCAAAGGGGGAGCATGTTTTATGACAATTTTTAACGTAGTGGTAGGGTTAGTTAACGGAAAATGTGACATGACACATGGAAAATATGAATGTGAATAACAGTTTTTGAAGTGCTTAAAAAAATCAAATTTAGTGATTTTATTTTACAAGTAAATCATCTAAATACAGACTTTAAACTCTTTCTCCTATTCCCCTCTTTTCCCCTTTTTTAAGGATTCCTTGTTTGTTGACAATTCGTTTGTTTTAGTTAAAAATTCAATTTTTGTTTGAAAATTGATCGTTTTTAGTTGAAAATTCAATTATTAAATTTTTCATAGCGAATACATCTTTTTTGGTTGAAATTTAAACTTCTTGGTTGAAAGTAGATTTACTTTGTTGAATATCTATTTTATTATTGGTTCAAAATTTTGCTATTTTGTTGAATTTTTTAGGTGAAAATCAATTTCTTTGCCTAAAGATTTAATTGCTCCATTTTTGGTTTGAAAATTGCTTTTTTCAATAAAAATGCATCTTTTGGTTGGAAATGTAGGTAGTTTATCGAAAATTTGTCTTTTTGATAGAACATTATCGTTTTTCTAGGAAAATTTGATTACTTCTTTGAAAGTTGAACTACTTTGTTAAAAATTTATTTTATTAGTTGAAGATACATCTTGTTGGTGGAAAATTAGTGTTTTTTTTAAATCAATTTTTTGAAGTGCAAATTTAAGTATTAATATACTTAAGTATTCAACTATTTCGTTAAAAACTTAATGATTTTATTAAAAATTCAACTACTTTGTTAAAAAAGCTCATCTTTTTTGGTTGGAAATTTAACTGTTTTCTGAAGATTCGTATTTTTCGATCGAAAAGTCATGAGAAATTTGAAATGGCTTTTGAATTGAAGCCTAATGTTTTTCGTTTATAAATCATCTTTTCAGGTATCTTTGTAGGAACTATTTTATTACAAATTCGTTTTTTGTACTGAAAACTCATTTTTTAACAGAAAACTGAACTATCAAATTTTTAGTTAATAATTGATATTTTTACAAGAAAATTCATGTATTTTATTGAAAATTCTATTTTCTTAGTAGAAAATTCATTTTGCTTAATTAATGGATAGCATATTCAACTGTCTTCTAAAATATTCGACTTTCTGTTTTGAAAATTCTACTACATATTTATTTCAAAATGTAACTATTTGTGGTTGAAGTTTGATCTTCTGATAAAATTCTTCTTTTCCAATAAAATCTCTAATAAAATAAAGTATCAAAATTTGACCATTGGGTTGAAAATTCAGCTTTGTAGGTGGAAAATTCAACTACATATTTGGTTGAAAAATCCTCTTTCCTGGTTGGAAATTCCTCTTTTCGGGTTTAAAAGTCAACTATTTTCTAAAACATTCGGATTTTTAGCTTGAAAACTCAACTCTGCCCTTGAAAATTCATCTCTTTTGGTAAAAAATAAATATTTTTGTTGAACATTCAAATGTTTTGTTGGAAACGCAATATGTTTCGACTTGAAATATTAAGGGTTCCATATTGAATGCAATACTGTACCTATGAATTAATTTTATTTAAAATATTATTTTTGTATGTTTCGTTTTTATTTTAGGCAGTAATCAAATAAAATCGAAAAAAATGTTGACTTGTAAAACGTCACCCTGGGGGTTTAAACTTTGTGTTTAGGGGTTGAAAAAAATTTTCAAAATAACATGACGTAGTTTTTATACGGCCCCATATTATAATAATCTTACATTCATTGTGAAACTTTTTAAATATTTTATATCGTCATACACCATTTTTGAATTTTTTGTCATGTTGAAAATTATATCTGGATGAAACCACGGTGCAACTGCTCTTCGGAATAATATTTGAAATAATCTGCGAAGAAAAAGAAATGCGAAAAATGTGTCACGATATCTATGTGGCTTCTGATTGTCTCAAAAGATTGAACTTACCTTTCAGAAGCTTCGATATATTTTTCAATATTTTTGGTTTTCGTTGTTACAGGAATTCCCAATGAGCTTTCTAAACATATTGTAAACTTTCGATAGTAGAAGAATAACTTTACATACTAAAATTTTTCTCGTTCAGAAAAATCTCTATTAATATCGTTATTTTTTGCCAAACGCTTGTTGTATCTTTATTTATTTAAATTTTGGATAATTGAACGAAGGAGGTGTATTAGAAAGTTTTAGATTTAAGTTGAAATAAGTTACATTTATTATGTTATTTTAATTATTAATTTTGTAATTTAAAAAATTAAGCTTGCACTACACATCGCAGAAAATTCCATTTTGTAATAGAATGATTCTGCGGATGTATAATGAACAATGGTTTTAATAATTTAATGGTATAATATTTAAAATAAAGAAAAGGGAAAAAGGGGAAGCATTTCGGGAATATGTGAAAATAGGGCAATTCAAAAAAGGGGAAACTTAGGGCAATACGGGAAAGACTGTGTTCGTACTATGTCTACTAATGTTATCGAACAATTCAGATTTACTGAGTACAGCTAATAAAATTTCGAATTAATAATTAACCTGTATTGAAGTAATCAAAGTGTCTTACCACTAATGTTACAGAAGGAAGTGAAAGTGATGTGAGAATGCACTTCAAATTCTGGTTGATCAACTTGCTCGGCCCATTCATCCAATAATAATATGGAAGTTTTTTGAAAAATTGTTACAAATGAATGCAAAATTTTAGGAACAAATGCTTGTTGAATCAATGTTCGATGAACACGCCAAACATCCCCTAATTGAATAAACAGAATTTTTGAGTGATTTTTCTCATTTTCATCTTATATTTTACAAAGTAATCATATTTCTTAGATTAAATTCATAAATTTTTTCATGTTATTTAAAATTAGGAAGAACTTACGTGGTGCAGTAACTAAGCCATTGCCTAACCAAGGTTTAATGAAAACGTAAAACTCGTTCTTCTCAGTAGTTTTATTGTTACGAATGAGTGCCTTGAAATAGAAAAAACAAACATTCAAATAAAAAATAAACAATAAAAACGATGAATTTAATAGTTTAAAAATTGTGTTATAATTAAGATTTCTCGTTACTTTAATGTGTCCTGCATCGTGAATGATGACCGATACTACAGGGCCAAGTATGAACCGGCATGGTGAGGCATAAGTTTGACCGAGATTACAAATTTGTTTCAAAATATCTGAAAAAATAATTTAAAAATTAAATAAATAGAACATAAGACTTTTTTTAATTACATAATCTAAAATATCAGGGTGACTCAAATTAATAAAACTTTCTTTTATTTGAAGGGACACCCCTTAGAAAACTTGCATTTGGTAAAAAAACTGCATTTTTTTAAAAATATTTTTAAAATAGTATATAAGGTAACGAAATTAATTAAGGAAGGGAATCCTATTGGCCGAGGTTAGAGATCAATTTTTTTCTATTTCTTAACTGATACTCATTTAATTACTTATGCTAAAAAAAATTTCAAGTTTCAAGTTAGCAGAATAATCCAAAGTTAACTTGAAAAATCGTTTTTTCTTAAAAATTGGTTCCGCTAACCTAGGTTGTCCCCTTTTCTAACAACTTTCAACGATTTTCGGACAGAAATTTAAAAAATATATGTATTATGTACTCTCCCTAGGGATCGCGGGACCTTATAGTTGGTAGGAGGGCTTATGGGTCTCATCGGACTAGAGATCTGGATAGGTGAACCAGAGAGGCTGAATTTCGAGGTGTAGCTACTCTGGGGAACTGACGGACTCTAGTCAGTGAGACTTAAGCTAAGGAGCGATCGTTCCAGGAAGTAATGGCAAAGCCTCCTGGAATATCGCGAGCGCGAGTTCTTATGCCCCCAAGCTACGATGTGATCACCGTGTCAAGGGCTGAATGGTACTAGGGTTAACAAATCCTTCAACATCCCGGTCTGCCACCCTCAGTAGTGGCGGACAGGCCGGGGTCTCATAGGAAGTGCCTTAACGGCAGATTAATCTGCACCACAGCAAAGGCGCCTCGGCGGTTCTGGCCAGGCGCTTTTCAGTGGTGCAGGCAGGAATTACTCTGAGCCAAGAACCCTGGTTATACAAGGAAAGGATGAGTGGCTTGTGAGAATGTGGCTCCATATATAAGGGGCCACGAGAAAAAGCGCAAAGGGCATGCCTAGCCGTCAAGGGTATGGATGCGATCTTGGTACCTAAACTCTGCTCTAGAGATCTCACCGTTATTAAGGTGAGACTCAGGGGCAGTAGCGGAGAAAGGCTAGAGGTGCTTATTGCCTCCGCTTATTTCCCTGGCGATGCCAAGGAGCCCCCGCCTCCCAGAGAGGTGGAGACTCTAATTCGACACTGTCAAGAGAACAAAATTCCTCTGCTGTTGGGCTGTGATGCAAGCTCTCACCACACGGTGTGGGGAAGCACAAACATCGATGACAGAGGGAGAGATTTGATTGAACACATAGCAGGCACAGAGCTGGAGATTCTGAATCGGGGTGATACTCCAACATTCCAGACTAAAAACGGGTGTAAGGTTCTCGATTTGACTCTATGCTCGGGTGTACTAAGGAGCAAGCTAGTGGGCTGGAGAATCTTCGAAGAGGAGACTCTCCCGGACCACAAATATGTCGTGTTTCGAGTAAACCTAGGAAAACCGGTGGTTTCCAAGATCAGAAACGCCAGAAATATACTTTGGGACTCATATAAAGAGGAACTGAAAGGGAGGCTTGCGGAATTTCCCACAAGCTATGGTACCATTGATGAGTTGGAGCACGCCGCGGATTTTTCGCGAAGGGCGCTGACTACATCATATGAGAACAAGTGCCCTAAAAGCACAATTAAGTCTAGGAAGGGAGCAGAATGGTGGAATACCCACCTGAAAAAACTCTGTAAAAAGACAAGAATATTGTGCAATAGGGCAAATAGAACTAAATTGCCTTCATACGTGGACATCTATAAGACGGCCTAGTGTGAATGCAATAAAAATATAAGAAAGTATAAGCAGGAAGATTGGAGGGGCTTCTGCGAGAAATCGAAAAAAATTCCGGAAACAGCGAGGCTCCACAAGATTCTGGCGAAAAATTCGGACGCTCGCCTCGGGCTCATAAAGCTCGATAATGGTGAGTTTGCCGAAGACGAAAAAGCAACGCTGAATCACCTGACGGAAGTTTACTTCCCGGGTTTTCAACGAATCTGAACCGACCTAATGGAGGAAGGCTGGGGCTAAGAGGTGGAGAGGGCCGACTGGAATTTTGCCGCTAAGGTCGCTGATTACAAAAAGGTAGAATGGGCCGTAGGATCCTTCTGTCCTTTTAAATCACCAGGGACGCATGGCATTTATCCAGCGCTTTTGCAAAAAGGCATAGATTTAGTCGTCCCTCCTCTAAAGAAGTTATTTACGGTAAGTACAGCACTTAAACACGTGTTATTGGCATGGAAGGATGGCAGTGTGGCCTTCATACCCAAACCTGGGAGGGAGAGTTACACTGCTGCAAAAGATTTCCAACCAATCAGCCTAACGTCTTTTCTCCTGAAGATATTGGAGAATCTAGTCGAGAGATAAATTAAGAATGAGGTGCTTCAGCATACTCCTCCAGAAGTCATCTGTCAAGAGGCTTTGAGATGTGGCGTGCCTGACCAGCTTGTATGCTGGATAGGAAGCATGCTACGCCGGAAAAGACTCGAAAACAGATGGGGTGAAGGCCTATTGAGGGGATTAGCTCCACGGGGATGCCCACAGGAGGGAGTCCTGTCGCCCCTACTGTGGTGCATTGTGGTGGAGGGCCTCCTTCGAAGGCTAAATAAAGAGGGGTATTATACTCAGGGATGTGCGGATGACTTTGTAATCCTAGTCAGGGGGGCTCATCTGGAAACACTGATGGGTCTTATGAGGTCGGCGCTGCGCATCGTAGAGCTCTGGTGCGATAGCTCAGGGTTCTCGGTAAATCCGGAAAAGACCAACCTGGTCATTCTCACGAAAAATGATAAAGATCCAAAAGTTGACACTCCTGTATTTTGCGGTAGGGAACTGACGTTTTCAGATTCAGTTAGATATCTGGGAGCAATCCTAGATAGCAAGCTGAATTGGGTCAGGCGAAATTCATCCTGGGTTATACCTATAGGATGGGCAGAGCCAGGGAAATCCTGGGTTTACCCAAGAAATATATAAGGACAGTGGTACGGATCCTAACTGGGCACAACTACTTACACTATCATATGCACAAAATGGGGTATAACCCTACGACAGAGTGCAGGAAATGCGGCAGGGATGACGAAACAGCCCTGCATGTATCATGCCAGTGCCCGGCATTAGCTAGGCTCAGGAAACTGACCCTCGGAGCCCATTTTATGGGACCAGAGGAAATTACAACGCGGGCAGTAGTCGAGATACTAGGCTTCGTCAAGAGGTCTGGGGTCGACTGCTGAGAGTGGATAGGTATGGGTATGGCACAATAGGCATTATAACTTGAACGCCAGGGGAGCTCTCCATGGGCTCCCCGCCCGTTATAAAACTAACTAACCTAGTATGTATTATGTAGAAGATTTTTACGTTTTAGGGGTAGTTTAATAACTCTGGAAGTCTATTTTTCACCAAATCGATACTTTATAGGAGATGTTCTCACAAGTCCAAGAATTTTTTTGTATTTTACTCTTACCCTACTAAAGGACCGTGCATGGATTACATAAAGTCTTTTTGGGGGGGGGGGTAAGATCTAACGATTTTTCCATGATTTTTCACATAGGGGGTACGTAGTCGAAACCATTCATTACGTAAATGCCAATATACCTAGAAAAATATATTTTTCTAAATAAAAACTCTTTGAAACTGCACACTCATAAAAAATTGTATGGTGCATCTTCTTTCCTTTTTTAAAAAAATGAAGTCTCTTGCTATTTTTGTAATAAACCAAAAAACTTGTCTTTTCAGCTTGAAATTGTATCAGTTAAGAAGAAAATCCAAATATACGGTTCAAAATTTAGATGATTGGTTGAAAATTAACTTTTTTAGTTGCGAATTCAATTACTTGGTAGACAAATAAACTGCTTTGTGAGAATTCATTTTTTTTTAAGATTCACCTCTTTGGTTAAAAAGTGAACTCATTTATTGGAATCTCGTTTATTTTTTATTACAAAATAATTTTTTATCTAAAGATTTGACTATTCCATTCTTGGTTGGAAGATTTATGAGAACTAGTAATTTTTTATTTGATAATAATTACCAATTTAATCAAAATAAATAATACAATTTCATATAACATACATAGCATATGTAAAATAGAAAAGTAGAAAATAAGTCTAATTTATTCAGGTAGTAACAGAACGAATTGACTGAAAGGTAATTCTTAGATCAAATAGTAAAGAGCCGCAGACAAATTGAATACTCGTAAATTCAGAATGGTTAGATCAAACATTTCTTCTGCTGAAATTTTTCGCTCACTTGAAATTACTCAGATAGATGAAGCGATCGAAAATTTTCTTATCCTGTTCCGATTATGCTTGACGACAAATTTAATAACTTTTTACCAAAACAAAAAGTATTCGTTTTGTACATTTCGTCATGTCCAGAACAGTCTAGGGGAAAACTTTTTTGAAGAAGAAAAAAATATGGGCCATGCAATTTCCTACAAAAATGCAGTTTTGAAGATTACATTCTTAAAAAATATGTTTCTAGGTATAAGAGGCCAGCCAGAATGGTCAGCTTAATTTTATATGCCCCTTTTTTATCAATCTTTTCGCTTAAAAATGCAACTGTTTGGTGGTAAATTGATGTGTTTAATTGAAAATTCATTTCTTTTGTTGAAAATTTGTCTTTTTTGGTAGAAAATAATCCTCATCGTTCAAAATTCAACTATTTGTTGAAAATGTATGTACTTTGTTGAAAATTCGTTTTTTAAAAATGCAACTATTTGGTTGAAAATTAATATTTTTCAAGTTGCAGATTCAAGTATTTTGGTTGATTTTCCAAATTCTGTTTTCGTTCAACAATTCATCTTTTTTAGTTGAAAATTCAACTATTTGGTTAAAAATTCGTCTTTTGTGGTCGGAAATTAATCTTCTCCGTTGATAAATAATTTAACTGATTGGTAGAAAATTATTTCTTTCGTTGAAAATGCAAATGTTTGGTTGAAAATTAATTTGTATGAGTTTTTTACAATTAAAATTTAACAATTACATTTTTTATTAAAAATTGATCTTTTTCGTTGAAATTTAAACTATTTGGTTGCAAATTGAAACGTTTTCTACAAATTTCGTCCATTTGGATTCAAAATTTAACATTTTGGATAAAAATTTGTTTTTATATTGACTGCAAAATTGTTCTTGATTCAAAGTTCGTCTGCTTCATTTGAAAATTCATCTATTTTGGTAGAAATTTCATCCATTTTGGTTAAAAATTCAGCAGCTTGGTCAAAAATTAATTAGTTTCGGTTGAGGTTCAAACTAATCTGTTGAATATTTGTATTTTTGTGGTTCGATTCATCTGTCTTTGATTTGAAATTAAAATATTTTATTGGTTAAAATGTCAAATATTACATTTTTCATTGAAAATTCATCTTTTGAAGACGAAAATTCAACTGCTTTGTTGAAAATTTGTTCTTTTTGTTGAAAATTAATTTTTTACCTGAAAATTCAACCGCTTGGATAAAAGTTAATTTTCTTGTTCAAAATTTTCTTTTTGGCTGCGAAATTCAACATTTTCGATGAAATTTTGACTGAAATATTGACTTGTTGAAAATTCGCCCCGTCACTCTCTAAATTGTCTTACGTAATTTTTGTATAGCCCCTAAATAAATTCATAAAAAAAAATTTAGTCAACAAAAATCACGTAAGATAGGAAGGGGCGGTCCAAACTTACGGACCCTAACGAATAGGGGGTATTTGGTTCCAAATTTCAGAAAAAAAACTGTAAGTAATTTATGTACGGCCTCTAGGTACATATATATGACAATAATAATCATAGAATTATATTTAAACTGAAAACTTACTTGAAGATGAATTATCTGTGATAAACAAATAAGCACACCCAATTAGAGGAAATGTTATTGGTCCGGGGATGTGTGAAGTTTTTTCATATAATTCTCTATTTCCTAAAAAGTGGTCAATAGCAAAAAGCAGCACAAATACACTGATTATAATAATTGCTATTGTTGCCAACATTTTCTGAAATGGAAGTTTTTATACTTTTCATTACATATTATTTACAGACATTTTTTATTTGCTAAGAAACTTCGTGTTCAGAACAAAACAAAATTAATCTTTCAGATGAAATAAAAGAGAACACTGAGTAATAGAATAAAAGCTTAATAAATCATACAACGATAGCGAAATTCAAAAATAGTTATAATAATATAAAAATTAGCTTTAAACTTTTAAGTTGCGCAAATCTTCAAAAGTTATTTTCTCTAATCAAATTATTTAAGTTAGTAAAATATAACATGAAAAATCACTCACGAGAATTGATGCGAAACTGATTTCGCCAATTCAGTTTCATTCTATTTTATATTCCATCTGTAGATTAACACGTGAAAAAAAATCACGCAATTACAGATGGGTGCATACCATACATTTATAAATAAAAACAATATATCTCAAATATTGTATTATTGTAATTATTCAACAGCTCATATTTTATTCCAGAGTTCTTTCGTCACTGAGGAGCAAAACATACATTTAAATTAAGATCTTTGTTATGAAATGTTTAATTTATTTTAAGGAATAATAGTTGCGGCGCATGCATAACATTATTTTTCAGGAAAAATACTGTACATACATACATAAAATAAAGTCAAAGTCTTGTGGAGGAAGGGCTTCACACATTTTTCCGTCTTGAGGAAATAGATTTTTATTTGAATTTTGAAGAATAATTTAAACAAATTTTCTGTGAATCGAAAAAGTATTTTTCTCAATGTTATGATATATGTGCATAAGCTGATTTTTGCTTTGTAATGTATTTCGACTACATAACTTACAGATATGCCATTCATGCAAAATCGTTTTAAAAAGAGTAGTGTATTGAAAGTTTATGTATACAATTTATGATCGTTTATTGTAGAAGGAATCGTCAAGGTCCAGCTTTTGCATTATCGTTTATTTATTTTTTTGTCAGAATATTTCCTTAAAGTAAAATAAGGATAAATGCATAAATGGCATTGTTCAGTTTCTAAAAAATGAAACAATCTTTTTCAAGTGCAGAGATCCATTTTTTTCGGAATCACGTTCTGTAGCAATAAAAGATATCCAATAAGCACAACCGCCGAAATTTCTCACTCACAAAAGGAGACTGCCAATTTTGAATTTTAGTTTCGGTTCATAATTTTTTTTTTATGAACGCTAATTACCTGAGTATTAATTTTCCAAATAAGTAGTATGCGCTTTTTCGCCCTTGTGCAGAAAATATTATTTTTTGTTTATTGAAATGTTTAAAGATATAATTTCCTTCTATAATCTTCTAAAATTATGGAAGATATTAATTTTTAAATGCCTTTTTCACGGAAAAGGGACTTCTCAACATTATTATGTCTTTTGCAAACAAATCTATTTTCTAAAAATTTTATTAATTTTTTTCACAATGTTTACCAATTATATTTAAAATTAGAAGTAGGAACGAGGTTTTTTAAGCGAAAAATTCTGATCAAAAATGCAGTTTTCCTTTTAAAAATCTAGTTAATACTTCATATTTCTCATTTTTAATTTAGCTGGTCAATATTATGAAAAAAAATTAACAGCTTTAGTTTATTTTATAGGCGGGCTAGTCTAGGTAATGACGGTCAGTGGCATACGACATTCAGGGTGGTTTTATCATCCCTGCCGCATATTCTGCACTCTGTCGTGGGGTTGAACACAATTTTGTGCATGTGATGATTCAGGTGGTTGTGCCCTGTGAGCATCTGAACCACTGTCCTCAGGTCTTTCTTGGTTAATCCCAGGATTTCCCTGGCTCTGTCCATCCTGTACGTATATAGCCCAGGATGGCTTTCACTTGTTAGCAACCCTGGGTTTCTTCCTAGTATTCCCGGTGCTTCATCCAGATCCAGCTTTTGATGGCCATTCCGATGCAGTAAGACGCTAGTCCCAGTACCAGTTCCGGTCCTATGTATTCACTTGCTGTGTCGCTTTTCGCCAAATGGTCTGCGTCTTCTGCAAGTTGATTTAATGCCTTTTTCCACTCCCAAACCAGTTATGATGTGATGTTAGTGTCGCTTGGCTGTCCGAGCGGATCGTAATCTGCCTGCCAGAAACGTTTTCCTCTATCAATGTTTCAGCGCAGCGAAGGACTACCACAACCTCCGCCTAAAAACCAGTGGCATTCCGTCGAAGTAGGATCTCCATCCCCATTCTTCCTGCACTTTCATAAATTCCTGCTCCTGGCCACCCCCCTCATCACTCCTTTGGAGCCGTCTGTATACCAGATTTCCCCTTGGATGAGCGGGTTACCATTTGCTTTCCACATATCCCTGCTTGAGATGCAGACGCGGACAATCTTGGTGGAGTTAAAACGTTTTATTGTTTTATCCTTACCAGGCGGTCCATCGCGTGAGCTGCCCTGGTAGTTATCACAACGTGTATGGTTTATTCACAGAGCATGTATCCTATTGCTCCTGTGGGCATAGTCCTCATTTTTCTTGTCACGCCCCGAAACGCTAGCGTTTGTAATCGTCGCAGCCTATCCTGCATTGTTTTGAGTTTCACCCGTGGCCACCAGACCACGACCGCGCATAGAAGCCTTGGTTTGAGGACAGCGGAGTTGTGCTATGCAAGGCATTTTAGGCCCTAGATCCTACGTCAAACCAAAGGCTCTTCTGCACATACAAAATGTCATGACAAACTTTCTGCACTGGATGTCAAGATGCTTCGCCCAGTTAAGTTTGCTATGTAGGATTACCCCCAGATATTTAACTGAGGCTGAGATCATCACTCAGCAACCTCTTACCACGAAACGCAGAGGTGTCAACTTTCAACACTTTGTACTTTCTCATGAAAATTACCAGGGTGGTCTTTTCAGGATTTACCGAGAGCCTTGAGCTGTCGCACTAGAGCTCTATGATGCGCAACGCCGACCTTGTGAAACCCATCAACGTTTCCAGATAAGCTACCCTGATTAGGATTACAAAGTGATCTGCGTATCCCTGGGTATAATGCCCTTCCTTATTTATTCTGCGAAGGAGGCCATCCACTACAGTGAACCAGAGAAGGGGTGACAGGACACCTCCCTGCGAGCATCCCCGTGGCACTACTCTCCTGACTAGGCCTTCGTCCCATCTGGCTTCGAGTCACCTCCGGTGTAGCATGCTTCGTGTCCAGCTTACTGGATGGTCTGGCACGCCACACCTTGCAGCCTGTCGACAGATGACTTCTGGAGGGGTTTGGTGAAGGCACCATCTACGTCCACGATGGTGCTCACACTATACCCTCACTGTTCCAGCAGCTGCTCCAATTTTGCCACGACATCATGAAGCGCAGCTTCTACAGAGCAGCGAGGAACCTAAGCACAGCAGCGAGGAACCTAAGGGCACATCATCTCTTTTTTTAGCAGCAGTGTAGCCCACCTACCCAGGCTTGGGAATGAAAGCCACTCTGCCGTCCTTCTATGACGATAGCACGCATTTAAGAACAATGCTTGTCCTAAATAGTTTAGTCAGTGAGGGGATGACGGACTTTATGCCATTTTGTAAGAGCATTCGGTAGTTGCTATCCTCCCCCAGAACCCAATGGCCGATTCCACCATTTTGATATCAACAACCTTGGCGGCGAAATTCCAGTCGGTTTTCTCCCTGTCTTGACCACAGCCTTACTCCTCTGGGTCGGGTATAGTTCGCTGAAAACCTGGGAAGTGGACTTTCATCAGGTGATTCAGCATTTATTCTTCGTCTTCGGCAAACTCGCGAATATTGAGCCTTATGAGCCGGAGGCGAGCCTCTGGATTTTTTGCGAGGATCTTGTGGAGCCTCGCTATATCCGGAATGTTCTAAGTTTCCTCGCAGAAGCCCCTTCCATCTTCCTGTTTGTAGATTCTTATATTCTTATTGTATTCATACTGAGCCCTCTTATAGATGTCCCAATATGAAGGCACTTTAGTTCTATTTGCCCTGTTGTACAAAGCTCTAGTCTTTTTACGGAGTTTCTCCAGGTGACTGTTCCACCATTCTACTCCTTTCCTAGAATTGATTGTAGTTGTAGAGCAGTTGTTCTCATATGATGTAATCAGAGCCCTTTACAGAAAATCCGCTGCGTGCTCTAACTTATCTATGGTATCGTAGCTTGTAAGAAATTCCACAAGCCTGCCTTTAAGTTCCTCTTTCTATGAGTCCCAAAGTGTATTTCTGTGGTTTCTGATCTTTGAACCCGCCGGTTTTGCTAGGGCTACCTAGAACAAGATATATTTGTGGTCCGAGAGAGACTCCTCGTCGGAGAATTTCCAGCCCACTATCTTTCTCCTCAGTTTTTTGAGCATAGTGTCAAATCGAGAACCTTACTTTTGTTTTAATGTGGAATGTGGGAGTATCACCACTATTCTGGATCTCCAGCTCAGTACCCGCTAGGTATTTAATAAAATAATGAAATAATAATAATAAAATTGTGGTTCAATTTTTTTTTTCAACGCTCAACACCTTCTAAGAGAATTATATTGCTTCCTCACAGAGAAAGGTTTTTAATTATCTAAATTTAAAAAAAAAATTTTCACATATTTCGATATAATTCGACCTCGGGATCTCGAAAATACAATTTTTTTAAATGTGTGTGTGTGAAATTTTGTTCTGTTCACCATTTCTCGAAAAGTAAGAGATATATTTTCCAGTATCTCATTTTTCTCTCAGGCTTAAGACATTATTGGATTGTAACCATTGGTTACAGCCTAATATGTCGAAGGAATTTTTGCTAGAGTTGGAGTTTTGAATAGTCTGCACGGGGCTGTCCTGGTATATATCATCAGTCACGGACGCATTTTTCTAATTCAATCAAGTAATCACATAAGACCCGAAGTAGATTTTTAGATTAATATTGAATTCCCGTGAGTTTTTTTTTAAATAACACGCTCGTTCCGCAAGACTGCTCCGACCCTTGTCGCTTATCAATCTCTCTAGCGAGCATCCCGGGCGAAGAGCTTCACAAAGTCATTATGTAAAGTTCTCCACTCGGGCCCAAACCATGTCAATGACTTTCTTTCACATTTCTCAAATAGTTTCTCCTCTACACCAAATTCTTTGACGATTCTCTCATGACTGACTTTGCCCATTAGCGTTTTACCACACACATTGTGCAGGTATTGCATGCTTACTGCGTTAATTTTATTCTTATCCAAGTGCCTATAGTTTCATTGAAAGTGTCCCAGAAGGCGTCTTTTACCTCATGCCTTCCACCATCGACTGGGACGTACCGCGCTATGATAGTCCGCTGATTCCCACTTTCAATCTAAACCAACAAAAATCTGGGAGATACAAATTCATACCTCTTGAAATGCAGTTTTGACCTCTCATTCATAATCAGACGGACTCCTTAGCTACCGTGTGATTCACGATCTAGTCCTAACCGCGGCTCGCAAGTTTGAGCGCGCCTAGGGCGCGTGACTGTTGTTTCTCGCGCTTCATCCTTGATAATATATTTATCTCGCGCTTCGCGCTCGATAACGTATGTACCTCGCGCTACGCGTTCGGTCACTGTATTTTCCCCACTTTCAAAATTAAAGGTCAAAGCATCAACAACTATAATTTGGTGATTATGAATTATCTTTTGTTAATTAACTATTTGGCATCAAATTAACTTTTTGTTGAAAATTCATAGTGTCGGGTGAAAAATTTAACGTTGTGACGAAAATTTATGTATTTTGTTGAAAATTCGTCTTTTTGAGCAGAAAATTATAATTCTTTTTTTTTAATTATCATTTTGGTTGAGAATTTAACTATTTGGTAACAAATTCATGTTTTTTAATTGAATTCGACCTGTTGAAAAGTCATTTTTTTTTGTTTGAAAATTAATTTTCTAAACTAAAAATTCAACTATTTTTGTAGAAAATTCAACTATTTCGTAAAAATTAAACTATTTATTTCAAAAATTAAGTACTTGGTACAAATTTAACTTTTTTCTCGAAAATTCATAGTTGCGGGTGAAGAATGCAGCTATTTTTTGGAAAATTAACTATTTTGTTAAAAATTCGTCTTTTTGGGTACAAAATTAATCGTCTTTTTTGCAAATTTATGTTTTTGGCTGTGGATTCAACTATTTTGTTACAAATTCGCCTTTTTTGGTCAATTAAACTGCTAGAAATTTTTTAAAAATTAATTTTTGAAACTGAAAATGTAACTATTCCATTTTTGGTTTAAAAAATTTTGTTGTTATAATTCAACTATTTGGTTGAAAATTTAACTATTCAGGTACAAAATTCATCATTTTGGTAAAAAATTAATCTAACGATTTGAAAAATTAACTACTTGGTATAAAATGAACTTTTTTATTGAAAATTCAGTGTCGGGTGATAAATTGAATTTTTTCGAGGAAAATTCATGTCCTTTTGTTAAAAATTCGTCATTCGTTCATGAATCTTCTTTTTTTTGTTTGAAAATCACCATTTTGGTTGAGGATTCAACTATTTGGTTAAAAATTCGTGTTTTTAAGTTGAATTGGACCAGTTGAAAATTCGTTTCTTTTGTTGAAAATTAATTTTGTAAACTAAAGATGTAACTATTCCATTGTTGGTTCAAAATTCAACTATTTGGCAAAAAAATCTACTATTTTGTTGATAGTTTAATTATTTTGTTTAAAATTCCATTATTTTGTTAGAGTCATCTTTTTTGGTCAAAAATTTAACTGTTTTATTGAAAATTCGTTCTTTTAGATTGAAAATTCATACATGAAATATGAAATATTTAATCTTTCTTTGAGAATTAATTTTCTTGTTCAAGGACTGAATTATACTTGATCAAAAATTCAACTATTTTGATAAAAATTCAATTATTTTGTTAAAATTTCTTATCAAGAGTCAGTTACATTCTGCGTACGTTTTCATGTTACATTTACTGCATTTCTTGTCTGAAATTACGATCTTTCAAGATGGCTCATTGAACATTCATACCTCGTCTGATAAGACAACGAATGTTCTGTCTATCAAGGTTCACTGCACTGGTCACATAATTCAAGTGCGGCTTCAAATGCAAATTTTTCTGAATTAAAAATGCATTTTTGATTCAGAAAAAAAATTAGAAAAATTTGTAGAAAATTATTGGGGAACTATTCGGGGCCAGGATAGACACCGCTAATGTGGCGCTGTCCAGATAGTCTATTACGGCGCTGAGTAGAAGACATTTTTTTTGTCAAAGGCTATTCTGGACGAGCTAATCTAGCGCTACTCAGTTGATCATGTGAAAATCTATTTTAGATAATTCATTATACATTTTTTTAATTTTTACATTTTTTACTTTTGTCAAATTTACTATTTAATTTCAAGAAACCGAAAAGTTAAATTTTCAGTTAAAATACTTGATTTTCAACCTAATAAAGCACAAATTTTCAACTGAAAAATATCAATTTTTTAAGATAACTTAAATAGTTGAATTTTCAGCTAAAAAATTTAATTTTCAATTTAAAAAAAAAAAAAAAATTCAACAAAATAGTTAAGTTTTTAACCAAAGATATGAATCTTCAAGTAGAGGAATTTTAAACCTAAAAATATTTTAATTTTAGAGAAAAACGTATTTTCAACAAAATAGTTGCTTTTGTAAGAAACTATATATACATTTTTAACTAAAAGAATGAGTCTTCAAGCAAAAAAATTAATTTTCAACAAATTAGTTCGATTTTAAATCATATAGTTGAATTTTTACCTAAAAAAGATAAATTTTCAACCCAAAATAAGATAGTTAAATTTTCCAACAAAAAAAATTAATTTTCAAACAAAAATGTAATATTTGATATTTCTACCAAAATTTTTGCAAATTGTAAATAAAAAAAAAGTTTGAATTCAACCAGAAAAGACGAGTTTTGAGCCAAATAGTTGAATCGTCAACCAAAAAAGTTGCATTTTTAACCGCAAAGGATGAAACAACTATAAAAGTGTTAAATTTTCAGCCAAGAAAGATTTTTCAATGAAAATGAAAAGAAAATTCTAGTCTAGATGGTGAGTTTTCAATCAACAGTTGAATTTTCTACCAAAATAGTGAAATTTTCAACCCAAAAAGGAAACTTTCCAACAAAATAATTGAATTTGCTACGAAAAAGATAATTTTTAATAATAATTGTTGAATTTTCATCCAAATAATTACATTTTCTACCAAATTGTTGCACTTTTAGCCAAAAAATATATAACTTCTACTCCGAGAGAAGATTGTCAACACAAGAGTTGAATTTCCAAACAAAAAACCATTTTAATTAAAAAAAAAAAGAAAAAATTTTAACTAAATTGTTCAATTTTTAACAGAAAAGTTAATTTTCGACCAAATAAAAGAATTTTCAACACAACACTAAATTTTCATCAAAATAATTAAATTTTCAACAAAATAGTTAAATTTTTAACAAACTAAATAAATCTTCAACGAAATAGTTTTAATTTAATTTAATTTTCAACCAAAATGTTGCATTTATGACCAAATAGTTGAACTTTTAAGCAAAATAGTCGAATTTTTAACCAAATAGTGGAATTTTCCACCTATAAAGACGAATTTTCAACCAAATGGTCGAATTTTCAAACAAAAAAGAATTAGGTTCAATCACAAGCAGTTGAATTTTTAACCAAATAGTCGAATCTTCAATTCAAAAAGATAAATTTTTCAGTAGAAAGTGGAATTCCAAATCCAAAAAGATGATTTTTCCAACATAAAATATGACTTTCCAACAAAATAGTTATATTTTCAAACAAATAATTACATTTTTAACAAAATAATTGAATTTGTAATCACATAGTTAAATTTTCATTCGAAAAGGAAGATTTTTCTATCCAAAAAGACAAATTTTCAACAAAACAGTAAATTTTCAACAAAATAATTAAATTTTTAACAAAATAGTTGAATTTTTGACAAAATAATTTAATTTTCAACAAAATAGTTGAATATCCAACTATGATAATGAATCATGAACAAAGAAATGAACTTTTAACAAAGAAGTTCAATCAAAAAAATGTATTTGCTAGAAAACAGTTGAATTTTCAATCCGAAAATATTAATTTTCAACCAAAAAGTTCATTTTCAACCTACTAGTTAAATTTTCTACGAAAATAATAGAATTTTCATTCAAAAAAATGTAATAATAAAGCCAGAAAATCGGATTTTTTACAAAACAGTTGAATTTTCAATCTACACTTATGAATTTCAAAACAAATAGTTTATTTTTCAAGCCAAAAAGACGAATTTTTGTGAAAATAGTTGAGTTTTGAATCCAAAAGGACAATTTTATACCAGAAAAGATTAATGTTTAACAAAACAGTTAAATTTTCAATAAAATAGTTGAATTTTTGTCAGAATGATTAAATTTTTAACAAAATAGTTAAATATTCGACAAAAATGATGAATAATCAACAACAAAATTGATTTTTAACAAAGCATTTCAACTTTTAACCAAGTAGCTGAATTTTCAATTAAAAAATATTAATTCTCAACGAAAAGTACAATAGTTGATATTTCAACCAAGAAACTATTTTAATTTTAAATCAAAAACAGTTATATTCAACCAAAAAGAGGAATTATCATCAAAATAGTTAAATTCTCAATGAGGAAAGATTTTTTTATCTTAGACAGAAACCAAATATTTATCAACAACACGAAAAAATTCATTTGCAACGAAAAAGGTAATTTTTAACCAAATGGTTGAATTTTCTGCGAAAATAATTTACAAAACTTAAAAAAATTTACAAAACGAATTATTTACAAACAAAAAAAGAAGGAATCTCCAACGAAATAGTACAATTTTTAACTACAGGGATGAATTTTCAACTAAAATTAAGAATCTTCAACCAAAAAATTATTTTTTAATAAAATAGTTAAATATTGAACCAAGTAGTTGAATTTTCAACTAAAAATATAATAGTAGATATTTATACCAAAATTTTTAAAAATTTTACATAAAAAACAGTTTAAATTACCCAAAAAAGACGAATTTTCAACCAAATATTTAAATTTTCAAACAATATATTTGCATTTTTAACCAAAAAGGATAACAGTTTTACCAAAAGAGTTACATTTTCAAGCAAGAAAATTTTTTTAATCAAGTGGAAAACAAAATTCTAACAAAACTGTTGAATTTTCAACCAATAATTAATTTTTCCTTCAAACAGGTTCAATTTTTAGCCCAGGAAGACAAACAAAAAAACATTTTCCAGCCAAGCCAGGACAACAATTTTCAACTAAATAATTATTAAATTTTTCAACGGAAAAGTGAATTTCAAACCTGATAATTGAAGATAAACCCCGAAAAGACAAATTTTCAATGAAAAAGTTGAATTTTCTACCAAAAAGCATAGTTTTTAATAAAAATTTTAAATTTTCATAAGAATTATTACATTTGCAACCAAACACTTTCAATGGAAAAACGAGAAAAAGGGGGATTGAGTCAAATAGGGGAAAAGGGACGAATAAAGGAAAGACTGTGAAGTACGTTGTTCCAAAAATGTATTGGAATTTTTTTCCCGACTTTTCATACATATCGCAAGGAAATTTCTTCAAATTCACAAAAAAAAAATAAATCCATTTTTGTTTTGTTTTTTAAACAAAAAATTATATTTAGGGGTGGCGCAAGCCCCATAAAGATTTACAATAAGAAAAAGGACGCTCTGGTAAATTGTATTCAAAATTGTCAATATTAGCTGAATCGATTTGAAATACGAATAAAATGTTATTTTTTATATATCACCCCCATAGATCTGTTTTATAGGGTCCCAAAAAAACCTCATAAGTGAAAAAATGGGTCTTGCGAGTTTTTGGCGCTAATTATGATTTTTTTGTGCATTTTCAAATGCAAATTATTTCTAATACATAAAATACTACTTTATATTGTTATCAGATGTTCATATAAATTTTATAAATGATTTATCATCATTGTAATAATATTATCTTTGAATAATGCTGGAAATTGTGGTTTTTTCTGAAATTTTTAAACCTTTTTTTCATTTTTTCACTTGGAGTGAGTTAATATTTTATTTTATTTAGCAAAAATAATTGTTTTGACAGATTATAATTGGTAATAACTATATTTATTCATATTAATACAAGATGGTTGCGGGTTTTTTCTTTTATGTAAGATAGCTTTTTTGTTTAAATATTTTTTTTTTAAATATGGGGAAAAGAGAAAAAATTATTCTTATTAAGGTTCACTTATTATTTGTTCCTAACAAAAAATTCAAAGCAAAACTAAAGCTTTTAGAAATAAGCAACTTTCTAGCATTACTCTAGAGAAAATAGTTATAAACAATAATCAATTGTATATATAGGCATTTTTATTAACTTACATTAATTATTACTTCACTAAGTGAAAAGTGAACAAAAAATTTTTAAGAGTTGAGAAAAAACCGAAACTCTTGACCACTTGTCTAAGAGAAAATAGTTATAAACAATAATGAATTTTTCAAACAACTATGTTTGTTAACTTTCATCATTTACTACTTTACTAAGTAAAAATTCGGTAAAAAGTAAAATATTTGAGAAGAAACCGCAAACACCCTGGCATTAATACAGAAGAAGATAGTTATAAAAAATTACAATTTGTTTAAATAATTATTTTTGCTGAATTGAATCAATTATCAACTCACCCCAAGTGAAAAGTAGACAAATAGTTATAAATTTCAGAAAAAAAATGCAACTTTCTAGAATTATTAAAATTGAATATCATTAAAAATAATAATAAATTGTTCAAACAATTAATTTTGTTAACTTTAATCAATTATTTAAGTCACTCTAATTGAAAATTGGACAAGAAGTGGAAATTTTTTTAGAAAACTGCAATTTGATAGCATTATTCTATGAAAATATTATTAACAATAGTAATAAATTGTTTAAGCAATTATGTTTGCTGATTGGAAATTTGACTGAAAGTATAAGTTTGTTAAAAAAACTGCGACTTTCTATCTCTTTTCCAAGAAATTATTGCTGAAAACAATAATAAATTATTGAAATAATTTATTTAAACATCTAATTATCTGTATAATGTAGTATTTTATACTCATTTTTTCACTAATGGGTTTTTTTGGGACCCTATAAAAGAGACTCATGGGGTGCTATTTAAAAAGTAATATTTTATTCGTATTATATGGCTATTTGTGAAGAGAAATGTTGTGTTTTAACTGGATTTAGCTAATATTAAAGATTTTGAATAAAAGTTACAAAAACGTATTTTTTCATAAATGACAAATACGTGTTAATCTTCATGGGGCTTGCGCCCGCGCCACCTCTTAATAACATTTTTTTCAAAACAGAAAAAATAATTTTTTTTTCGAACAAATATCAGGGCGATATGCATGAAAGCTCCAGAAAAAAATTGAAAGCCCGCGATAAATAAATAAAAATGTTAGTAATTCATAAACTAAAGAATAATAGTTCTAATCAACATTGAAGTTCATTTGTAGTACTTTCAAAACATTAGTTTGGAAAACTGAAAAATTTTCTCAGAAAATAACGTTAATTTTTGACTGCATTTTGATTTCGAACTGAATATTCTTAAATTCGGACCACACAATGGGAAGGGAGGATGAAAATACGAATAAAATAAAATATAAGATAAAATAAATAAAAAATAAATAAATAAATAAAATAACAATTTTGTTCATCGTCTGAACGATTCAATGTAGAAATTATCTGAATTCTTTAAATATTTAACAGGTCAAGCACGGAGCACCAGTTTAAAAATCTATCGTAGAAAATTTTTTTGTTCATCTTGTCAAATATAATTAATGGTCCGTATCTTGTTGCCATTCTCATGTCTTCAATTGAACTAACGAGGTATGTATGCTCGGCCCTATTATCGTTCTGGCGCAGATAGGCTCTCCCCGGGGAGAGAAACTTAGTAAGGATAAGGATAAGGATCTCCATATGTAGGAAACGATGTCCCATAGGTTGTCGGCTGACACCCCATAACCCAGTTACATCCCCGAGTGGTTCAGAATGAAGCACTCACCCTCCGAGTGCGCCGTGACGAAGAAACAAATGCACCTCTGTCTGAGTGGGTAGATGTGTCCGGATCAGAATTTCTCTCATAAAAGACTCACGTCGAGGCGAGCGAGGGTGTTGGCAGCTGGAAGGCTCGATTTTTCCTCCCGCCCTATTAAATCTTCGATTATGTCCCCATTGTTCTCTCCTACCACCGTTTTCCCTTTACAATCGCGTTTGCTTGGATAAAGACGATAAATGGCAAAACGGCAAAATGCTACTTCGCATTCCAGACGAAAAAGGAATTTCTCATAAACTCCCAGACGGGAAAATGGCCCCTGGCCAAAAGGCACTAGGTCGTCCTGCAAGCGTCCTTTATTTTTACCATAGACACTTTTCATCTCAAATTTTGTTATATTTTTAGGCGGGATGTTAGACAAGGATGCGTTATGGGGTTCAGGCGCATTAGTCTAAGAGCCAGCGACACTGGACCTTGCGTCAGCGCGGATATTGATGAAAAAAATTAGGAATGATAGTTTGCATGTAGGGTAATAACGAACCGCGATGCTCACCAAGCAAAACCTGAACCCACGTGTCTTAATTAATTATTGAAAAATTATTTTTCCCCAAAATTAGCATGATTGTGGGATGAAACAAAAACTAAATTACGTGATTGGCGGCATCGAGCACTCATTGGAAATATATATCTCTGGTCGTCCTGCAAGCGTTCTTTATTTTTACCATAGACACTTTTCTTCTCAAATTTTGTTATATTTTTAGTCGGGGTGTTAGACAAGGATGCGTTATGCGGTGCGTTATTAGTCTAAGAGCCAGCGACACTGGACCTTGCGTCAGCGCGGATATTGATAAAAAAAATTAGGAATGATAGTTTTCATGTAGAGTAATAACAAACCGCCATGCTGACCAAGCAAATTCTGAACCCACGTACCTTAAATAATTATTGAACAACTAATTTTCCTTCAAAATTAACATGATCGCGGAAGTAAACAATAACTAAATCACGTGATTTGCGGCATCGAGCGTCATACATGCAAACTATGATTCCTAATTTTTTTATCAATATTTACGATGACGCAAGGTCTAGTGTCACTGGCTCTTATACTATTTGCTTCCATAAGTTGCGCCGACGGACAGAATAGAACACCTATCCGACTAATGGACCGCTCTTCTTACTTTTCCCTGGAAAATATTGCAATGGGCAGTGCCCATTTGGGCGTTGTCCATTTGGGCGCTGCTCATTTGATTTTCACCTGTCTGCTTACGCTATCCCCTCTACCAAACTTTCCTTCATGTAGCTGAGGGATCGCCAGACGCTGTCGTAATTAATTCAAGCTTACAAAAATAATTTGTGAACCAATTGATTATTATTGTTATTAACATTCTCTTTGCTGAATGATAGAAAGATGCTGTTTTTTATTTATTTTTTTTCATTGAATTCAATTGTTTTTGGTTGAATTTCAGTAAATGCATACATGTCCTGCGAAGCACTTCTAATTTTCGACTTATGACGGCAAATAACATATCGCAATCATTCTAATTGTCAACTTATTGAGACAAGTAACATATCGTTAGAATCGCCAAAAAATGCAGATTTCGAATATGATATTTCTAAATAATTACATAATTGTAAAATTAAAAGAAAAAGGTTTCGTATTTTATTCCTTATTAAATACAAGGAACCCTCACTGATGAGGGTCGGAAACAGCGTCTGGCGATCCCTCAGCCACATCAGGGGAAGTGTAAAGTTAAATTTAGGAAAACTTATTTACAACGCAACTAATTTTTTTCTTTTTTTATGTAAATTTAACTCATTATAAAGTCGAAAAATGTCGTATTTTTTAAGGTGCACAAAATTATCGGAAAATTCTCGATTTTTTCGAGTCGATAGAAACCCAGTTTTGAAAACCTCATTTAAATTAACATGATAACAAATTTTTCGAACTACATTTATTTCATCAAAAAATATCGACTATTGAGGTTTGCTTTCGGAAATTATTCGAAACATAAAATATAATCTATAAAAAAAAATCCGTGATTGCAGTTGAAAATTTGGTAATTTGTAACTGAATTTTCCGAAGACTTTTCTTCAATTTATTCTAATTTTCAACTCATCAAGACAAGTAGCATATCGTTAGAATTGCCAAAAAACGTATATTTCGAATATAGTATTTTTAAATTAGTACATAATTGCAAAATAAAAAAATCGTTATGTTTCGTATTTTATTCCTCATTAAGTTGGATAATGGGGGTAGAGCACCTTTCAAACTGTGAAAACACTTAAAATCACTTGAAATCTTCAAAATTTTATAAAAATCCCTTGAAATTTCTCAACATCTCTTAAAATCTCTGAAATCCGTGGAAAGATTTCTTAATTCCTTCAAATCCACCAAAATTGATCGTTATTGGTTGAAAATTCAACTAATTTATTTTTCATTAAGAATCGTTTTTTTTTTTTTTGATTCAACTAATTAGTTGAAAATTGAACTACTTCGTTAGAATTTTATTTTATAAGTTGAAAATCTAACTCTTTGATTGAAAATTTAACTATTTTGTTGAACATTTGTTCTTTTTCTGTTGAAAAACAAATTTTTTAACTGCAAATTTAACTATTTTGAATTAACTTTCTGGTTGGAAATTTATATCTTCGGGTTGAAAACTCAACTGCTTTCTAGAAAATTCACCACTCTGGTTTTTGTTTTTGGAATTCGCACTCTTGACTGAAAAATTTTTCTTGGTTAAAAATTCAAAATCAATCCTTTTTGGTAGAGAATTTAACTATTTTCTTGAAAATTCATTTTTCTATGAAATTCAACTGTTTTTGGTTGAAATATCAGCTGTTACATTTTTCGTAAAAAATTTGTCTTTTTTGTATTTTTTCTTTAAAATTAAAATTCTTTTTTGGTGGAAATATCAAAGATAACATTTTGCATCAAGAATTAATCTTTTTTGATTGGAAATTAAAATACTGGGTTGAAATTTGAAGTTCTGTGTTGAAAATTCATTCAATTTAACTGTTTTGTTAAACATTTGTCTTTTAGGTTTGAAAATTCGTGCTTTTGGATTTTAAATTCAACCGACTTTTTGGCTTTTTTTATAAAAAAAAATTAATTTTCAGCAGAAAGTGTAATAGTTGATATTTCCACTGAAAAGTATTCTAATTTTTGATCAGAGAAAGTTGAATTAAACCAAAAATGAAAATTTTCAACAATTTATTTTAATTCTTAATCGAAGCTGACTAATTTTCAACACAAAAGACGAGTTTTCATCAAAATAAGTGAATTTTCAACTAAAAAAAATCCATTCTCTAGTAAAAATGGAATAGCTACATGTTCAGTCAAAAGATTTATTTTTAACAAAAAAAAACAAATTTTTAACGAGATAGGTAAATTTGTAACCAAAGAAATAAATTTCTAACTAAAATTATGATCCTTCAAGCAAAAAATGAATTTTTAATCTAATAGTTGAATTTTCGACCCAAAAGTTGAATTTTCTATCAAAAAAAGACCAATTTCCAACAAAATAGATCAATTTTCAATAAATAGTTAAATTTTCAAACAAACAGATGAATTTCCTACCATAAAAATTGAATGTCTACAAAAAAAGATACATTTTCGACAAAAAATGGAATAGTTAAAATTTCCGTTAAAAAAATTAATTTTTAATTTTAAAAATTATTTTTCAACCTATGAAATGAATTTTTAACCAAAAATAATCATTTTTCACCACAAAAAATTAATTTTCAACAAAATACGTACATTTTTAACCAAATAGTTAAATTTTGATAGAAAAAATATTTTTCAACTAAAATTATGAATCATCAACTGAAACAAATTAATTCTTAACAAAATAGTTCGAATGTTAACGAAAGAAATGAATTTATTTTCAAAAAAGATTAATTTTCAACCAAGAAGATTAATATTCTATTAAAAACGATTAATTTTTAACAAAATATATGAATTTTCAAAAAAAATTTGAATTTTTAAAGGGATTTTCATCCTAATGATTAAATTTGCAACCAAAGAAATTAATTTTCAACTAAAAAGGTGAATTATAAGAAGATTAATATTCTACCAATAAAGACAAAGTTTTAACAAAATACAGAAATTTTTAAACAAATAGTTGGATTTTCAACTGAAGACGATAAGTTTTTAACCAAACATGGAAAAGTTGAATTTTCAGTAAAAAAAATTGATTTACAACAACAACAAAATTCAACAAAATAGTTACATTTTGATACAAAAAAATTTCAATTAGAATGATGAATCGTAAAAAAAAATGAATTTTCAACAGAATAGTTAAATTTTTAATTGAAGAAATGAATTTTTAGCAGAAATGATGAATCTTCAACCAAAAAATAAATTTTAAACCAAATAGTTGAGTTTTCAACCCAAAAGATGAATTTTCTAACAAAAACAGACAAATTTGCAACAAAATAGGTGAATTTTTAACAAAATAGTTAAATTTTCACCAAAGAGATCAACTTTCTACGGAGAAGATTAAATTCCTATCAAAAAGGAAACATTTTCAAAAATATAGAACATTTTTAATTTTAAAAAAACTGATTTTGAAACAAAAAATTAATTTTCAACCAGAAAGATGAGTTTTCTACCAAACAAGAATAATTTTTAATAAAATATATTAATTTTCAACCAAATTTTGAATTTTTAAAGAAATTTTCAACCCAATAATGTTCTACCACAAAAGACCAAGTTTCAACAAAATACAGAAGTTTTCTACCAAATAGTTGAATTTTCAACCAAAGAAGATAAATTTTCAACCAAAAATGGAATAGTTACATTTTCAGTTTAAGAAAATAATAATTTTCTATAAAAGACTGATTTTTAATCAAAGAAATGAAATTACAAACAAAAATTATTAATTTTCTACCCAACAAAATTATTTTTCAACAAAATATATAAATTTTCAACCAAATTTTAAAATTTGAAAGATATTATCAACGTTATAGTTAAATTTTCAACCAAATTTTAAAATTTTAAAGATATTATATACGTTATAGTTAAATTTTCAACCAAATTTTGAAATTTTGAAGATATTATCAACGTTATACTTAAATTTTCAACCAAATAAATGAATTTTCAACCAAAAAGGTGAAGTAGTCAGTAAGAAATTCTGCCACAAAAGACAACGAAATACAAAAATTTTCTACAAAATAGTTAAATTTTCAAGTGAAGAAGATAAATGTTCAACCAAGCATGAAATAGCTAAAATTTCATTTTGAAAAATTATTTTACGACAACAAAAAATTTCAAGATAATAAGTCAATTTCGATTTGAAATAATTTTTAACTAAAATGATGTATCATCAACCAAAAAAATGAATTTTTAACAAAGTAGTTCCACTTCAAACTAATTATTTGATATTTTAATCAAAAAGGGGGTTTAAGTCGCTTTCACGAATAGCAATAATCTTGAAAAATTAATCAAATCAAATCATTATATTAGGAAAAAAATCCTGGAATCAACGTAAAATTGACAGGATGATTCGAGCAAAAACTGATTCAAATACCCTGTTATTTCCAGATTTTTTCGTTTTCCTTTCGAAGTGCTCTTGAAAAAAAATCTTTGAAAATATGAAAAACAGTTATCTATTATGGTATAGTATTTTTTATGTTTCATTTTATTATTGTTGTTTTTAGCATTTCAATTTATTTTTTAGTTTTTTTTTTATCAAGTTTTAAAGTGAGATTTGTCATATTACAGGATCAAGAAGCTCAAAATTTTAATAGAACTAGCAAAATTTAACCGTTTGTGGTAAGCTTTGGCTTTCAAAACTATTATTTCAATGTAAATAATGCAATGAAAATATAAAAAATATGGTTATTTTTCATTTATTGTGAAAATATTATTTTAACTGTTACTTAACGATTAAGTTGCTTGTGCCCATGTCAAAAATCAATTGAAATACCATTATTACTATTGTATATATATAAATACTAATACATACTATTGTATAAAGTTTGTGAATAAAAATAAAATAATTTAATACATTTATGTGACAAATATGTCCAGAAAACTTGGTAAATAAAATCTTGTAAAAAATTCGAATCAAATTCAAATAGTCAAATTTAATTCTACCTTGATAAATAATATAATATAATACCAAAAGTTTGGAAAATAAACCGAATGTTCTTTCTAAGGAAAATTTTGTTTCTGAAAAATCGTGTGAATATTTGGATTTTTGTCCGTCATTTTGAATTCAATAATTTCACAGACAAATGTTTTACAAGTGACCCTTGGAAACTAAATTCTTCAAAAAATTCCAAAATTATTGCAATAATGAATTCGATCTATTTGATTTGTATCGCGAACAAAAATTCAAAAATGTATGTTCAAATTGTACGCTGTACGGAGAATCACCCTTTACCTTCACAATCTTTTCAACGTGCATGCACATTTTTTTCAAATGTAGAAAATTAATTAATTTAATACTACCTTAAATTAATGCAATTAATTTAAATTGGAGAGAATTGGTTTTGGAAACCATTATACTTTCAGCACTTAAATAGTTAGGGAATCGACGAAAATGCGTGGTAACTCTACACCATTCCATTTCCGCAAGGGAGGAAAAAAATCCTGGATATTTTGTTACACGGTTTCGGAATAAAGCTTCGCATCAGCTGTCGAAAATCGACTTTTCTCTCTTACTTTCTCTCTCCGGCAAAAATCTGAGAAGACATTTTGCCTAAAAGCGTTTCACGAAAAATACCCTAAATGCTTAATCCTTTCTCGTTCAATTTTAAAAAATACCAATTTTTTCAAATTTGAATTGAAAATTCTATTTTGAAGATAATAATACAATATATTTGTCAATGTGTGGGTGAAAATCAAAAAGTTTGAATTATTCGATTTAGAATTGATTGAAACAAAAATTTTCACATCAACATAATACATGGTTTTTATACTTGTATGAATTACAATAAGTGTAAAAATAACTATTTGGGAGATTAAGAAGTTTGTTATTATATTATGGTTCTAATTTTTTTATTTAATTATAATCTTTTGACATGAACCATTCATGAAATTTTGTAAGTCAAAATGCAATCTTTTGCAATCCCATGCCATCCGATGCAATCCCAAGCAATCTTTTGCAATCCCATGATATTTCATGCAATCCCATGGAATTTTTTGCAATCCCATGCCATCTCATGCAATACTGTGCGATCTTTTGCAATCCCATGCCATTTCATGCAATCCCATGACATCTTATGCAATCTCATGCAATATTTTGCAATCCCGTGCCATATTATGCAATCGCATGTAATCTTTTTCAATCCCACGCCATCTACTACAATCCCATGCACTTTTTTGCAATCTCATACCATCTCATGCAATCTCATGCAATCTTTTGCAATCCCATGCCATTTCATGCAATTCCATGAAATCTCATGCAATATTTTGCAATCCCATGCCATATTATGCAAGCTCATGCAATATTTTCAATCCCATGCCATCTACTGCAATCCCATGTCATATCATGCAACTCCATGCAATCTTTTGCAATCTTATACCATCTCATGCAATTCTACGCAATATTTTGCAATATCATGACATCTCATGCAATCCCTTAGAATATTCTGCAATCCTATGCGATCTCATGCAATCTTATGCAATCTTTTGTAATCCCATGCCATTTCATGCAATTCCATGACATCTCATGCATTCTCATGCAATCGTTTGCAATCCCATGCCATATTATGCAATCTCATGCAATCTTTTTCAATCCCATGCCTTCCTCTGCAATCCCATGCAATTTTTTACAATCCCATGCCATCTCATGCAATCCCATGCTATCTTTTACCATCCCATACCATCTCATGCAATCCAATGCAATATTTTGCAATACCGTGCCATCTCAAGCAATCTTATGCAATATTTTGTAATACCATGCTATCTCATGCAATACCATTGAATATTTTGCAATTCTATGCCATCTCATGCAATCTTTTGTAATATTTTGCAATCCCATGCCATTGCATGCAATCCCATGACATCTCATGCAATTTCATGCAATATTTTGCAATCTCATGCCATATTATGCAATCTCATGCAATATTTTTCAATCCCATGCCATCTACTGCAATTCCATGCAATTTTTTGTAATCTCATACCATCTCATGCAATCCCATGCAATCTTTTGCAATCTCATGCCATTTCATGCAATTCCATGAAATCTCATGCAATCTCCTGCAGTATTTTGCAATCCCATGCCATATAATGCAAGATCATGCAATATTTTCAATCCCATGCCATCTACTGCAATCCCATATCATATCATGCAACTCCATGCAATCTTTTGCAATCTTATACCATCTAATGCAATCCTATACAATATTTTGCAATACCATGTCATCTAATGCAATCCCATGGAATATTCGACAATACTATGCCATCTCATGCAATCTTATGCAATCTTTTGTAATCCCATGCCATTTTATGCAATCCCATGCCATCTCATGCAATCCCATGCTATCTTTTACAATCCCATACCATCTCATGCAATCCAATGCAATATTTTGCAATACCGTGCCATCTCAAGCAATCCCATGCAATATTTTGTAATACCATGCCATCTCATGCAATCTTTTGCAATTCCATGCCATGTCATGCAATCCCATACCATCTCATGCATTCCCATGCAATATTTTGTAATACCATGCCATCTCATGCAATACCATTGAATATTTTGCAATCCTATGCCATCTCATGCAATCTTATGTAACATTTTGCAATCAAATGCCATTGCATGCAATCACATACCATCTCATACAATCTCATGCAATATTTTGCAATACCATGCCATCTCATGTAATCCCATGGAATATTTTGCAATATCATGCCATCTCATGTAATCCCATGGAATATTTTGCAATATCATGCCATCTGTTGTAATCTCATGTAATATTTTGCAATACCATGCCATCTCATGTAATCCCATAAAATATTTTGCAACCACATGCCATCTCATGCAATCTTTTGCAATCCCATGCCATCTCATGCAATCGTATGCAAAAAACAGAGAAAGTGCAACCAAATAATTTATTTATTTAACGTAGGATTTTGACAAGCTTTAGGGAATTTTAAAGAATTTCATTGAATTCCAGAGAATTTTCATAGATTACAAGACATTTTGTCAGATTTCGTAAAAATTTCACAGCATTTTAAAGATTTCCAAAATATATTAGGAGGTTTTGAGGGATTTCAATGGATTTCAACAAATTTCGAGAGACTTTCACGGATTCCGCGTTTTCCAAACATTTCAACTAATTTTACAAAAATCCATCGGGTTTCAGGAAATTTAAAAATATTTCCACGAATTTCAAGAAATTTCAAAACATTTCGAGGAAGATTAGAGGATTTTAAATATTTTTAAAAATTCCGGGGATCTTAAGGAATTCCAAAAGGTTTCAAGAGATTTCAAAAATTGCAAGGGATTTCAAAGAATTTTGTAGGATTCCCAAATATTTCAAGATATTTCCAGTGAACTTTGAAAAATAAATTAAATTTCAAGGGATTTCTAGAAATTTTAAAAATTTCAGGGGGTTCTGAGGTTCTTTTTGGAGAACTTGCATGAATAGGTTCAATTTCATGTGAATTCCAGAGAACTTCCATAGATTTTAAGAAATTTCGTCAGATTTCATAAAAATTTTACGGAATTTTGAAGATTTCCAGAAATATCATGAGATTTCAAGGCATTACAAAGGATTTCAAGAAATTCACGGATTTTAAGACTTTTAAAAGGTTTCAATGGGATTTCTAAATATTTCTACTAATTTTAAAAGATTTATTCGATGTTGAAGGGATTCAAAATATTTTCACGGATTTTAAGGAAATTTGAAACATTACAAGTTACCTTAGAGAATTTTAGCGTTTTTCAAGGATGTCGAGGGATTTCAAAGAATTTTGCGGGATTTCCAAAGATTTCAAAGAATTTCTAGAGAACACTGGAAAAAAATGAAATTTCATTACATTTCAAGGGATTGTTTTCGTTTCCACAGATTTTAAGCGATTTTAAGGTATTTAAAGGAATTTCACAAACTTTAGGGGATTTTATGAAATATTCAGATTTCAGGAAATAAAAAAAATACTAGGTATAAAACGGTTTTTTAGTGAACTTCAATAAATATGTTTAATTTAAATTATATTCAAGGGCTTTCAAATGTTTATGCTTTTTAAATAAATTTTTACGTTTTCCAAAGATTTCAAGTCATTCTAAGGGATTCTTAAGGATTTCAAAAAATGTACAAAATTTCAAGGGATTTCAAAGAATTTTGTAGAATTTCCAATGATTTCAAGGGATTCTTAGAAAACTCTGGAAAATAAATGAAATAAAATAAAATTTTAAGAGGTTTAATGGTATTTCAAGGAATTTCACGTAGATTCAAAGATTTTTTTAAATATCCTAGGATTTTAAGGGATTTAAAAGAATTCTAAGGATTGTTACCTTTTTTTCTAGAGAACTGTGAAGAATAAATTCAATTTAAATTATATTTAAGGGCTTTCAAATTATTTACACTTTTTTAAATTGATTTATCATTTTCCAAATATTTTAAGGGATTCTTCGTGGATTTCTAAGAATTTCATGGGATTTCACAGAATTTTGTAGGATATTTGAAGATTTCAAATTATTTCTAGAGAACTCTGGAAAATAAATAAAAAATGTTTTGTTAATTTTACCAGATTCAAAGGATTTTATTTAATTTCTGAAGATTTCAAGGGATTTCTCAGATTTGAAATGATTTAAACTTATTAAATAAATTATATTCTATTTCGAGGGATTTTTACAGATTTAAACAATCCAAGGAGAGAATATCAATATTTATAGAACCTTCTATCATTTCAAATATTTTGGAGGATTTTACGAATTTTGATGGATTTTAACAGATTTCACAGATTTAAATGGACTTAAAAATATTTTCAAATGTATCAAAGGTATTCAAGAGATGGCAAAAGGTTTTTTTCAATGGATTTTAATTTAATTTCATTATTTTAATTCTTTCAATTTTTAATCAAATTTATTTAAGTAATTTAGTGGGATTTAAAAAGATTTCAAATATTTTATGGTATTTTAAAAGATGCTAAAGAATGTTCAATTGATTACAGTAATTTAATGGGATTTCAAAGTATTTAAAATATTCTAGTGTATTTTGAAACACTCCAAGGCATTTTTAACAGCTTTGAAAAATTTCGAGAGGTTACAAAATGAAAGAAATATTTGAGGGAATTTTGAAAGATTCCAAGGAATTTTCAATTTATTTCAGTAATTTAACGAGATATCGAAGTATTTAAAATATTTTAGGGTATTTTTAAAGATTCCAAGACATTTTCAAGAGCCTTAAAAAGATTAAAGGAATTTAAAAATATTTGAAAATATTTGGAATATTTTAGGGAATTTTGAAAGGTTCGAAGGAATTTTTGATATACTTCAATCAGTTGAAGGGTTTTCAAAATATTTACAATGATTTAGAATATTTTTGAAGATTCCAAGAAATTTTAAATTTATTTGAGTAATTTAATGGGATTTCAAAGGAGTTGGAATATTCTAGGGTATTTTAAAAGATTCCAAGACATTTTCAAGAATTTTAAAAAGTTTAAAGGAATTTAAAGATATTTCAAAAGATTTGCAATTTTTTAGGGAATTTCAAAAGGTTTCATGGAATTTTTAATTGACTTCAATCAGTTGAAGGGATTTCAAAATATTTAAAATGTTTTAGAATATTTTCAAAGATTCCAATGCATTTTCAATTGATTTTAATAATTTAATGGCATTTCAAAGGATTTGAAATATCTTAGTCTATTTTTAAAGTTTTCAAGCCTTTTCCAAAAACTTCAAAAAGTTTCAAGGAATTTAAAAGGATTTCAAAAGATTTGGAATATCTTAGGGAATTTTAAAACGTTCCAAGAAATTTCTAATTGACTTCAAGCAGTTGAAGGGATTTCAAAAGATTTATCATGTTTTAGAATATTTTCAAAGATTCCAAGGCATTTTCAATTGATTTTAATAATTTAATGGTATTTCAAAGGATTTGAAATATCTTAGTATATTTTCAAAGTTTTCAAGGCATTTTAAAGAGCATTTAAAAATTTCAAGGAATTTCAAAGGAAGCAAAATATTTTATGGATTTTTTAAAGATTTTAAGGAATTTTCAGTTGCTTTCAGTAATTGAATGGGATTTCCAATTATATAAAATGTTTTAGGATATTTCGACTAAATTCCAAGGTAATTTAAATTGATTTTAGTAATTTAATGAGATTTCGAAGGATTTTAATTATGTTAGCGTATTTTTTAAGATTACAAGACATTTCTAAGAGCTTTAAAAAGTTTAAAGGAATTTAAAAATATTTCAATAGATTTGGAATATTTTAGGGAATTTCAGAAGGTTCCAAGGAATTTTTAATTTACTTCAAGCAGTTGAAGGGATTTCAAAAGATTTAAAATGTTTTAAAATATTTTCAAATATTCCAAGGCATTCTCAATTTATTTTAATAATTTAATGGAATTTCAAAGGATTTGAAATATTTTAGTATATTTAAAAAATTGTCTAGGCATTTCCAAGAGCTTTCGAAAATTTCAAGGAATTTAAAAACATTAAAAATATTTTATGGAATTTTCTAAGATTTCAAGAAATTTTCATTTGATTTCGGTAATTTAATGGGATTTTAAATTATATAAAATGTTTCAGAATATTTTGAAAATATTCCAAGGCAATATAAATTGATTTTAGTAATTTAATGAGATTTCGAAGCATTTAAATATTTTAGCATATTTTTAAAGATTCCAAGACATTTTCAAGAGCTTTAAAAAGTTTAAAGGAATTGAAAAATATTTCGAAAGATTTGGAATATTTTAAGGAATTTTAAAAGGTTCCATGGAATTTTTAATTGACTTCAATCAGTTGAAGGGATTTCAAAAGATTTAAAATGTTTTCGAATATTTTCAAAGATTCCAAGGCATTTGCAATTGATTTTAATAATTTAATGGAATTTCAAAGGATTTGAAATATTTTAGTGTATTTTTAAAATTTCCAAGGCAGTTTCCAGAGCTTTTAAAAATTTCAAGGAATTTCAAAACATTAAAAATATTTTATGGAATTTTTAAAGATTTTAAGGAATTTTCAGTTGCTTTCAGTACTGTAATAAAATTTGAAATTATATCAAATGTTTTAGGATGTTTTGACAAAATTCCAAGGCAATTTGAATTCATTTTAATAACTTAATGAGATTTCGAAGGATTTTAAATATTTGAGGGTATTTTAAAATATTCCAAGGCATTTACAAATGATTTCTGTAATATAATGGAATTTCAGAGGATTTGGAATATTTCAGGGTATTTTCAAAGATTTGGAATATTTGAGGGAATTTTGAGAGGTTCCAAGGAATTTTTGATTGACTTCAATCAGTTAAAAGGATTTCAAAAGATTTGAAATGTTTGAGGATATTTTCAAAGATTCCAAGACATTTGCAATTGATTTAAATAATTAATTGGAATTTCAGAGGATTTTAAATATTTTAGTGTATTTTTAAAGTTTTCAAGACATTTTCAAGAGCTTTTAAAAATGTCCAGGAATTTCAAAAGATTGAAAATACATAATGGAATTTTTAAATATTTTAAGGAATTTTCAGTTGCTTCCAATAATTTAATGGGATTTCAATTTATATAAAATTTGTTAGGATGTTTTGACAATATTCCAAGACAATTTAAATTTATTTTAGTAATTTGATGAGATTTCGAAGGATTTGCAATATTTCAGCGTATTTTTAAAGTTTACAAGACATTTTCAAGAGCTTTAAAAAGTTTAAAGGAATTTCAAAATATTTCAAAATATTTTGAATACTTTCGGGAATTTTGGAAGGTTCGAAGGAATTTTTAATTTACTTGAATCATTTGAGGGGATTCCAAAGGATTTAGAATGTTTCAGCATATTTTTAAATATTCCAAGGCATTTTCAATTGATTTTAGTAATTTAATGAAATTTCAAAGGATTTGAAATATCTTAGTATATTTTAAAAGTTTTCGAAGCATTTCCAAGAGCTTTTCAAAATTTTAAGGAATCTCAAAATATTAAAAATATTTTATGGAATTTTTTAAGATTTTAAGGAATTTTCAGTTGCTTTCAGTAATTGAACGGGATTTCAAATTATATAAAATGTTTTGGGATATTTTGACAAAATTCCGAAGCAATTTAAATTGATTTTAGTAATTTAATGAGATTTCGAAGGATTTGAAATATTTTAGGGTATTTCAAAAGGTTACTAGGCTTTTTGAACAGAATTATAAAATTTCAAGGGATTTCCAAAGATTTTAATGATTTTAAGGGATTTTAAGAGCTCCCAAGATATTTTAATCAATCTTCCAGGATTTCAGAAAATATCAGATTTCATAGAATTTCGCGAGATTTTATAATATTTTAATGAATTAAAAAAATATATTCACAAGAAGTGAGGGATTTTGTAGCGTTTCAAAGATTTGATGATATTTAAAAATATTTTTGCAATGTATTTGATTCAATGTGGAATTCAACCTGAATTATTATTAAGTTATCCTGAATTCTTTTAAATTATTCAGAATTGCCTTGATTTTTTTTTAATAAAATATAAAAATTCAATAAAAATGTTATCATATTGAAGAATATTTTTAGTCTGAATTAGTCTACCAATCAAGTGTTTTGCATGTAATAAAAACATTTTTTATTAATATTTCCTGCATAAAGTCACCTCCATAAATTCGCTTCTTCTAATTATTTATTTATTTCATATGAGTTATTTTGGTCAAATAAAGAAATTTTGAAATTGAATTTTCAAACCAAGAAATTACTTAAAAACTATTTTGTTTCCGTATGACTTTAAAACTGGGTGGCATTTCAAAAGTGATTCTAACTCTGGAACTACAATTGGAAACGAGAAGAAACTTTTATTTTGTAATTTTGAAATTAATTAAAAAAAGAAAGAAAATACGCTCGATAAAACCCTGTAATTAAGAAAATTATTCTTCCAAACACAAGCGTATAATATTCCAGGGACATATTTTCAACTTTTTGATTTTCACCCAGACCAATTTTTAAATATTAAAAAAGTATTGGCTAAAAGGTTTTCCTGAAAATGAACAAATTTGGAAGTATGATACAAAAAAGAATTATATTTATTAGACCTTCAAAAATTGGAATCCTCGCTTTTAATGCTTTTAATATTTCATTCATTTTAATCATTTCAATAATATTAATAATTTTAATACTTTTAGATATATTTTTCCGTGACTAGTAATATATTATCAAATAATTTATATTTCCTTATTAAGATGATGAATCGCTTCTATCCTTCAGCTCGCAATTTTATGCTGCTAATTGCGGCTTTTCTCCAAAGCTTGTTTTGCCAATTTCTGCTGCTTTGATGCCAATTAACCAGAATTTATTTTACCGAGTCTTCGTTGGCTGCAGTTTGATATACTGTGTATCACGATTTGGTTTGCAATTAAAATTTCAAGATGAATTTATTTTATTTATTTTTTTTTTACTCTTTTTATATAAAATATTGTATCATTTCGTCAAAATCAAAACAATTTCGTGTCATATTTCTGAAATTTGTTCATTTTCTGACACAAATAAGTTAAGGCAAAGTCAGGTACCTATTTAAGGTAAAAGACGGTATATATTTTTTTAGCATTGAAATAGTTTCAATTCTTTAAGGAAAAGTCGTCGATTTTTGCGCAAGTGCTTTGGAAGAATCATCGCTGAGTTATGTAGCGCAATCGACAGAAACTTTTTACGTTACTATTATTGAACTGCAGCCAGACGAAGAATCAAATGCATCCTGTATCTTTTTTTTCGCTTGTCGCCTTTCGACATGAGCCAATCGGATAGAAAGACGAAATAAGAATTCGGGAAAAAAGGATGCTTGAATCGAGCCCACGGGAACCGATTGTCTGCCTTTTGGGATTAACCAATTCGGTTTTCTTCTTAGAGATGTGCGTCAAATCATAAAACCAGAGTCAAACTTCTTTGAACAATTTCATTGTTTCAAGAACAAAATAGATAAGAAATAATAGAATAGAATGGGAAAAATAGTTTCTTAAAAATTTATAACATATTTATTTCAAATTTTTTATTTAAAAAGATGATTTTTTGATATTATTTCACTGAGGTCTGTTTTCAAAATTTCCAGTTTTCCAGGTTTTCCAAGGTCTAGTTTTGAAAAAATTCGTGGTATACTTTTCGGAAAAAAAGTAGTCAATTTAATTCAAGTTCAAAACCTTTTAGTGATCGCAGACTGATTTATGAAGTAGTTCTTGTACAATTATTAGTTAATGCAAATGTGAAGGGCCTTGCAGCAATTATTTAATTCTCAACAATTCTCATTATTATAATTATGAAATTTTTCAAAGTCGGGAGTTATTATAATCATTGACCACTCGATTTATGAGTGGCCATTGGATTTCAAGATTTTTGAAAGATTTCAACCAGTTTCACAAGTATTTCAAAGATTTAGAAAATTTCAGAGATGTCACAAATATTTCAAAATATTTCTACAGATTTCATAAAGATTTGAAAGAATTTGAAAGATTTCACGAAAATTCCAAAGATTTCACAAAGATCTCAAGGACTTCACTAGGATTTTAAAGAATTCAAAAAATCTCAAAATTGTATTAAAGATTTCAAATGTTTCAAGACAATTTCAGCGATTTCAAAAGATTTCTAAGATATCGAAATGATTCAAAATATTTCAGAAAATTTCAAAGATTTAAAAATCAAAATCAAATTTCAAAAAGGAAAGATTTCAAAGATTTCAAAGATTTCGAAGATTTCAAATCATTGAATAGATTTCAATAATTTCACAAAGATTCTGAATGATTTTACAAATTTGTTTTTATTATTTGACAGATTTCAAAATGTTTCACAAGATTTCAAAGATTTTACATATTTCAAAATATATTACAATATATTTCAGAAATATTTTAGAGATATAAAAAAATGTCAATGGTTTCACGAAAATGTCAGGGATCTTATAAAGATTGCAAATAATTTCTTTAGATTTAAATGATTTCACAAAAAAGTTTCATACTTTTACAGATTTAAAAATGTGTCAAATACTTCAAAATTTTTTTAATTTTTCAATAGGTTTTCCACAAATGTTTCATAGATTTCAAAAGATTTGAAAGATTTCACAAAGATTTCAATGATCTCACAAAAACTTCCAACATAACCAAATATTTCAAAAAAAAATTTTAATATTTCAATGATTTCACAAAAATTTCAAAGATTTCTCAGATTGCAAACAATTTTAAAAGATTTAAACGTGTTCCAGGATTTCAAAAGATTCCAAAGTTTTCAAAGTATGAAAAAATTTTCAAAATATTTTTAAAAATTCAATATGTGTCCGAAGATGTCAAAGATTGAAAAATGATTAAAAATTTTAATGAGGATTTGAACAAATTTTTAATAGATTTCACAAATCTTTCAAATATTTTACAAAGATTTCAAACATTCTCAAAATGTTTCCGAAGATTTCAAATGTTTCAAAACCTTTTAGAAGATTTCAAAGATTTTCGCAGATTTTCGAAGATTCCAAAAGATTTCCACGATTTCACAAAGATTTAAAAAGATGCTAATGATTCCAAGGGTTTCCAAATTTTTCAAATGACTTCAAAATTTTTCAAAATGTTTTTTAGAATATTTCAAAGATTTTAAAATGTTTCAAAATTTTAATGAAGATTTAACAAATTTTCTAATAGATTTCACAAATGTTGCAAATATTTTATAAAGATTTCAAAGATTTAGAAGATTTAAAAAAGTTTCCAAATGTTTCAGAAGATTTCAAACGTTTTAAAATGATTCAAAATCTTTCAGAAGATTTCAAAGATTTTCAAATATTTCAAAAGATTTCGAAGATTTCACAAAGATTTCACAAGATTCTAAAGATTCCAAAGGTGTCAACAAATTTTCAAATAATTTCAAAATGTTTTAAAATATTTCAAATATTTTGAAGATTTCAACGATTTAAAAGATTCTAAAAATTTCAAAAGATATCAAAGGTTTCAAAGATTCAAAAAGATTTCATAAAGATTTTAATGATTTCACATAGATTTCAAACTTTTTAAAATGTTTCAAAATGATTCAGCAGATTAAAAATATTTAAAAAATTTCAAAAGTATTTCAATAGAGTTATCAAATGTTTCAAAGATGTTAAAATATTTTAAAGATTTCACAAAAATTTAATGATTTCTCAAAGATTTCAATGATTTCATAAAGATTTCGAAAATTTCAAAAGATTTCAACGCTTTCAATGATTTTGAAGATTTCAAAAGATTTCAATAAGTGCATACAAATTTCAATGATTTCAAAAAAGTTTCAAAGATTTCACAAAAATTTCAAAATATTTCAAATCATTTCAATAGATTCCAATAATTTCGCAAATATTTCAATGATTTTACAAATTTGTTTTTATTATTTTACAGATTTCAGAATATTTTAAAAGATTTCAATGATTTTACAGATTTCAAAACATATTACAATATATTTCAAAAATGTTTTAGAGATATAAAAAGATTTCAAAGGTTTTACAAAAATGTCCACGATCTCATAAAGATTTCAAACAATTTCACAATATCTAAATGATTCCACTTTTTTTTATTATTTCACAGATTTCAAAATGTTTCGAAAGATTTTAAAGGTTTTAAAATAATTCAATAGGTTGCTTTACAAATGTTTCATAGATTTCAAAAGATTTTAAAGATTTCACGAAGATTTCAATAATTTGACAAAGACTTCAAAGATTAGAAAATATTTCAAAAAAAATAAAAAATATTTCAATGATTTCACCAAGATTTCAGAGATTTTGAAGATTTCAGAAGATTTTAAATAATTTAAAAATAATTGAATGATTTCCCAGAAATTTTGAACATTTCTTAGATTGCAAACAATTTTAAAAGATTTAAAAGTGTTCCAGGATTCCAAAAGATTGCAAAGTTTCCAAAATATTTCAGAAATTTTCAAAACATTTAAAAAAATGCAAAATGTTTCAGAAGATGTCAAAGACTTTTGGATGATTCAAAATAATTCCAAAGATTTTAAACATTTTAAAATATTTCAATAAAGTTTACAAATATTTCAAAAATGCCAGAAGATTTTAGAGATTTCCTAAAGATTTCAATGACTTTACGAAGATTTCAAAAATTTCACAAAGATTTCGAAAATATTAAAAGATTTCAGAAGATTGCAACAATTTTAAAGATTTGAAAGATTCCAAAAGATCTCAAAAGATTTAAATAGGTGCATAAAAATTTCAATGATTAAACGAAAAGTTCAAAGATTTCACAAAGATTTCAAACATCACAAAAGATTTCAAAATGTTTCAGAAGATTTTAAAAATTCTGAAATGTTTCAAAATTTTAATGAGGATTTAAAACAAATTTTAATAGATTTCACAAATGTTTCAAATATTTTACAATTATTTCAAGGATTTAGAAGATTTCAAAAAGTTGCAAAATAATTCAGAAGATTTCAAATGTTTTGAAATGTTTCAACATCTCTTAGAAGATTTCAAAGATTTTCGAAGATTCCAAAAGATTTCCAATATTTCACAAAGATTTAGAAGATTTCAAATGATTCTAAAGACTCCAAAGGTTTTAACATTTTTCAAATGATTTCTAAATGTTTTTTAGAATATTTCAAAGATTTTAAAATGTTTCAAAATTTCAATGAAGATTGAAAAAAATATTTGAAAGATTTGAAAGATTTCAAAAAGTTTTTAAGGATTCACAAATTGTTCAAGGATTTCAAAAGATTTCACAAAAATTTGAATTTTTTTACGAAGATTTCAAAGATTTCAAAATGTTTCGAAATCATTTAGCAGATTTAAAAAGTATTTTAATAGAGTTAACAAATTTTTCGAGGATTTTAAAAGATTTCAAAGATTTCACAAAAAATTTCAATGATTTCTCAAAGATTCCGGGAATTTCAAAAGATTTCAAAAGATTTCCACGATTTCAAATATTTTGAAGATCCTAAAATGTTTCCAAAGATTTCGATAAGGACATAATAATTTCAATGACTTCACAAATATTTACAGAATTTCAAAAGATTCTAAAAATTCCAAAAGATATCAAAGGTTTTAAAAATTTTTCGAAGATTTTAAAAGATTTCACAAAGATTTTAATGATTTGACAAAGATTTCAAAGTATTCAAAATGTTTCAAATTGATTCAGCAGATTTGAAATATTTCAAAAATTTCAAAAGCATTTCAACGACTTCAAAGATTTTGAAGATTTTAATATGTGCATACAAATTTCAATGATTTCACAAAGATCTCAGTGACTTCACAAAGATTTTAAAGAATTCAAAAGATCTCAAGATTTTTTAAGATTTCACAAATATTTCAGATTCCAAAAGATTTCCAAGGTATCAAAATTATTCAAAATATTTCAGAAAATTTTAAACATTACGAAATATTTTAATCGATCTCAGAAACGTTTTAAAAAGTTCAAAATATTTCAAAGATTTGAATGATTTCACAAAGATATCAAAGATTTCAAAGATTTTAAAACATTTTAAATCATTTCAATAGATTTCAATAATTTCACAACGATTTTAATGATTTCACAAATTTGTTTTTATTATTTCACAGACAGTTTTAGAGATATCAAACGATTTCAAAGGTTTCACAAAAATGTCAATGATCTCAATAAGATTTCAAACAATTTCACAATATTTAAATGATTTTACAATTTTTTATTATTATTTAACAGATTTCAAAATGTTCCAAAAGATTTCAAAGATTTAAAAATATTTCACTAAGTTTTTAACAAATGTTTCGTAGATTTCAAAATATTTCTAAGATTTCACAAAGATTTCAATAATTTCACAACGACTTCAAAGATTACAAAATATTTCAATTTTTTTGGAATATTTCAATGATTTCGCGAAGATTTCAGTGATTCTGAAGATTTCAGAAGATTTTGAATAATTTCAAAAGATTTCAATGATTTCCCAGAAATTTCGAAGATTTCTTAGACTGAAAACAATTTTTAAAGATTTAAAAGAGTTCCAGGATTCTAAAAGATTTTAAAGTTTCCAAAATATTAGAAAAAAATTAAAAATATTTTAAAAAATTCAAAATGTTTCAAAAGATGTCAAAGATTTTAAAATGATTCCGAAGATTTCAAAGATTTAACAATATTTCAAAATGATTCCGAAGATTTCAAAGATTTAACAATATTTCAATAAAGTTCACAAATATTTCAAAGATTTCAAAAGATTTAAGAGATTTCATAATGATTTCCACGACTTTACAAAGATTTCAATAATTTCACAAAGATTTCGAAAATTTCAGCAGATTTCTAAGATTTTAAAGATCTGGAAGATTCCAAAATATCTCAAAAGATTTCAATAGGTGCATACAATTTTCAGTGATTTCACAAAAAGTTTAAAGATTTCACAAAGATTTCAAACATTTAAAAAGATTTCAAAATGTTTCAGAAGATTTCAAATGTTTTAAAATGATTCAAAATCCTGTAGAAGATTTCAAAGATTTTCGGAGATTCCAAAATATTTCCAATCTTTCACAAAGATTTATGAGATTTCAAAAGATTCTAAAGACTCCAAAGGTTTCAAAATTTTTCAAATTATTTCAAAATGTTTTTTAGAATATTTCAAAGATTTTAAAATGTTTCAAAATTCTAATGAAGATTTAAAAAATTTTCCAACAGATTTCATAAATGTTGCAAATATTTTATAAAGATTTCAAAGATTTCGAGGATCTCAAAAAGTTCCAAAGTGTTCCAGAATATTTCCAAAGTCCTAAAATCTTTTAAAATCTTTCAGAATATTTTAAAGATTTTCAAAGACTTCAAAAGATTTTCAAGATTTTACAAAGATTTAAAAGATTTCACAAGATTCTGAAGATTCCAAAGGGTTCATAAATGTTCCAATGATTTCAAAATGTTCCAATGATTTCAAAATGTTTCAGAATATTTCAAAGATTTCAAAGATTTTAAAAAATTTCGAAGGATTCACAAATTGTTCAAAGATTTCAAAAGATTTCACAAGAATTTGAATTTTTTCACGAAGATTTCAAAGATTTTAAAATGTTTCGAAATAATTCAGCAGATCTACAATGTATTTTAATAGAGTTAATAAATGTTTCAAGGATTTTAAAAGATTTCAAAGATTTAACAAAAAATTTCAATGATTTCTCAAAGATTCCGAGAATTTCAAAATATTTCAAAAGATTTCCACGATTTCAAATATTTTGAAGATTCTAAAAGATTTCAGTAAGTACATGACAATTTCAATGATTTCACAAAGATGTACAGAATTTCAATAGATTCTAAAAATTCCAAAAGATATCAAAGGTTTCAAAAATTTTTCGAAGATTTTAAAACATTTCACAAAGATTTTAATGATTTGACAAAGATTTCAAAGTATTCAAAATGTTTCAGAATGGTTCAGCAGATTTGAAATATTTCAAAAATTTCAAAAGTATTTCAACGACTTCAAAGATTTTGAAGATTTTAATATGTGCATACAAATTTCAATTATTTCACAAAGATCTCAGTGACTTCACAAAGATTTTAAAGAATTCAAAAGATCTCA